>PQWD01003113.1:0-521240 GCA_019425675.1 Leucinodes orbonalis
AGTAGAAAATGAAAAGTTCCAAAGTGATCGAATCGCTAGTAATAGAAATAATTCATGTTTGTAATATCAGAGGAAAGTGTTCTATTGTGAAGTTTTATTTCAATATGGTTTAAGTAAGAGGTATATCACTTAAGTGCTTGTAAAAAGCTTTTAATGTAGAATTTAATATATGTTATACAGATAATACATGATTTTATTACGTTATGTCATCATAACTGAGGGCGACGGTCAGTTCGCTCACCTGGTGTTTAGTGATGACAGATGTAGTGTTGCCACCTTAGCCCTTTTGTAGCTAGATCTATCACTTTTTAGTATAGGTGAACTCCTCCCGGAAAGAGCAATCTAGCTCTTTTTAACTGTCTGTGCATGAAGTTTTCGTTATGCTAACAAGTACTTTTTTGCTATTTCAACGGTCGTGATGGCCTTTTTTAAGACACTCTAAAAAAACGGCTTCATGACATGATTATTTCAGCATTTTTGGAACTTCTTTTCTTATCTCTTTTTTACTTTTTAAAAAGGCCTTTTTCTAAAACTCTGTTGGCAACACTGGATGCAGTGTTGAAGGAAATTAATAACAGTAGGTAGTCATCACTTTCCGTCAACGTTGTCCTGCGCAATCAAATTTTTATTTTATTTAATAAATATGTAATCACGCAGACATACTAAATCGGTAATTCCACATACAACCACAAATTTTTACTAGTTGAAAGTATAATACGTGGCTGTTGAATTTGGAATTATATATATATATATATATTTATATATAGACTTGCCGGTCGAATATGGAATAGAAATTGGTAAAATGAGGAAAAAATATTTACCGGTAGAATTGGTGGTTGTATGTGGTAGTACCAGATTTAGTATGTCAGCGTGATGGTTATTTATTAAATACATAGATTTTTCAAGTAACTTATTTATTGAAACATTATGTTTGTTTTTACAGGAATTCAGTATGAGGTGTTGACCTCTCAAAGGGGTAAAATGCTGTTGTTTGTGGACGGGTATACATTCTGTCGTATGAGTCCCAAATATTGGATGTGTTCCACTAAATTACGCGACTGCAAGGGCCAAGCTGAGGATGGAAGAGGGCATGATCACGTTCATTGATAACGTGCACTCGCATCCGCCGAGGAGGTTCATGAAGAATTCGATGGGAGCATTGGTTAGAGTCGGTTAGTCAGGTCAATGTTACTCGTATAGGTCCGAACTAACACTATGCGAAAGTTACGGAGGCTAGATGAGAAAGTATAGGATTTCTATGATTAATGAGAGTTAATTTTAAACAACTTGTGATTTTTAAGATAATATATATTTTTGTTTATTATAATATAACGTCACTATAAAGGAAGGAAACGAACCAGTTTACAAGGTTCACAGATAATTAAAAATATGACAGATGTCAGATTGAGCTTGATTACTAAATAAACGATTATATAATTTTTGTATTTTAAATCAAAAATTCAACAAAAGCGTGGCTGAATAGTAGCCCGCTTTCTCATCTAGCCTGACTTCGTTTTTCCTTACAAGCTGTTCCCCGCGGAATCACCCGCGTTATAACATATTCGCCCGCAGTAAAACATAACCTAAAATTGCTTCGTTGAGTCACTCAACGCATGGCCGCCGCGCGGTAAAACAGCTTCTTTTCCAAAACAAAAGGTATTGTCTTCAATAAAAGTAGCCCATATTTTTCCTTATTATATCAGCAACCTGCCAATAAAGTCCGTCCAAATCCATCAAGCTGTTTTAGTGATTGCCCCGAACAAACATACAGACACACAAATTTTAAAAATTGTTATTTTTGCATGTACCGCATCGCATATATCACAGACATCTCAGTTGTGTTGGGTATATATTCGTATGCATATATATTCATATCATCATCAGCTCATTACGTACATTAGGCACGAGCCTACCCGTATAGGGTGAATAGGCCTTAGTCGTCCACGCGGGCCCAGTGCGGGTTGGACGACGGATATATATTCATATGCATACGAATATATACCATGGGTTGGCATATATATTCATATAAAATGCATGCATGCATGCAAAAAAATATTGTTGAATGGCATGCATGAAAAATATTGTTATATCAATATTACAAACATACACTCCAATTTATTAATATGTAACAGTTATGTAACGGACAGGCCAAGATTAAAGACATTCCTGTATCATCACTAGATATAATGCTCTATGCAAAGATAATTTTATTACGTCTATGAAAATGTGAGATAACTTCTGGTGAGATAATAGTGATTAATACATGTTCGGAAAGAGAGCATAGTAGCTAGTGAGACCGAAAATATGTCTTATGAGAATAACATCTACAGATTTTGGTTGCCTTGGATACTGCATCTGTCATGGCCAGGCGTCTCACTTATCATCTAGTGAGCGAACTGTTCGTACTTTCGCTTTATAAGAAATAATATGTAGGTACACTTCATAACTATGATAACATGTTATTTAATGTTTAAGGCTTTTATTTGTTATTTTAATTTTATCACCACACAATTACCAACCTGAAATTAAATGTTATGCAGGTATCGCTTAATATTTAATACTTAACTTTTTTGTATATTTTCTTCGTACTTACGTTTATTCAATGTATTTTTAAGAATAAACCAATATATATTTTTTATTAAAATGAATAACATAAGCTTTGTAATAACATACGACTGTTTTTTTATTATATATTCTCCATCCTTAAAACAATATTACGTTAATAATACTTCGGCTTTTATACAGAAATGGCGAAGTTATAATAAAGTAGGTAATACTGTTTTAGGAGATGGCGGTTGAACCTTTTTGAAGAATTTTGAGGGATTATTAGAGGTATTTTTCAAAATGGCGTCTACTGTATCTTTGGGTAAGTAATGGAATACTCAATCGGTAATATTGAACATACAATAACTAGTAATATATCTATTTATATGAACCTATTAACAATAAAAACATTAATCTTTATACCTGGCGGGGGTCATCACGGGTTGTAATAAGAAAGAAAGAAAAAAATCTTTATTCAAATAAATCTGTTACTGATACTTTTGAATCGTCAATTGTTCATATATTGTTCATTCTGTGATGCTTACCCCACATATAACACATACAAAGATTAAACTTCCGAAAATGGCCTCAGTTGTCTTCGTGCCCACACATGCCTACGAAATGAATGGGTCACTATTTGTGCCCGTGCATTAAGGATTTCGAAAACAATAACACAAAAAAATTTTTTTGCACAGATATTCCGTATAAATTGGTGAAATCACAACGAGGCAAGGATATGCTGTACATCGAAGGTTATACATTCAGCCAGGCAGGCAACTCGACGAGTTGGGTGTGCTCCACCAAGAACCCTCAATGTAAAGCGAAAGTACGCCTGGACTACAGCGGGAATGTCATCTATATGAATAATACACATTGTCATAGCACACGGCGTTACAAGAAAATGCAAGATGGACAGTACATTCTGCTTCGAAGCTTATCGTCAAGGGAATAAGGTCTATTAGGGTTGAGAGCTATCTGCGCTCAACACTTGCCCGATGAAGATGTAAAGGCCATCATCAACCAACAGAACTAATCATATCAAATCCGATTGAACAGTGCGCAAGTTGAAGTGGCAGTGGCACGTATGTCGCAGAACCGATGGATGAAAGGATGGCTGTTGGAGCAGACGAGTTCTGGAGTGGAGACCGCGTCTATAGGCAAACGTAGCAAAGGACGCCCTCCGGCCCGATGGACCGACGACTTGCGAAAGGTCGGTGGTGGAGGCTGGATGGGGAAAGCGGAGGACCGGGATATTAGGCGCCAGATGGGGGAGACCTATGTCCAACAGCGGACTGCGATAGGTTGAAAAAAGCAGTGCGCTAATAAGATTTTTCAGACTACAATCGGTGAGGTCTCTCTGAAAAACTCTGATTGAGGAGTGCACTAATACAATTACAACTGCCCAGACACACGACCATCACAAGCTAAGACAATACAATTAAGGTATCGCTTTGTTCTTGTGTTTCATATCGCACATTTCATAATAGGGCACATCTCAAAAATAAGCTTTTTTAACTTTTACTAATATATGGGCCCAAAATGAACACTTTATATGACGCTCTTGATAGAAGGAGTCAGAACGTGCAATGAAGCCGCGAAATCTAATTTTGTGCCTTTTTCACATTTCTGAGTATACTTAGTGTGTCGTTTTAATAATGCTGGGATAAATTTAATATGCGATAAGTAATTCATAAGTAATGGACATAGTCTTTTTCGTTTCGTGTGATTTAAGTATTTATAACATGTTTTTTATTGAGTAATTTCGTTAGACTGTTATTTATTTATTTTTGTGTTTTGTGAAATGTTAAAAAACGACTTACATGTCGATCAGGGAATTAAACTAGAAACAATAAAATATTACCTTGTAAATAAATAAAGTTATAATAAATTCGTGTTTTGTTGAAATCTCCCTATAGCCGTGATGAGTTAAACCAGAAAAAATATGAATTGTACGGAAAACATATTTACATTTTGTGTGGTAGTTATATTTTGACGTATCTGTAGTTAATTTTCATTTATTTTTATGTTTTTTTTTATATTTGAAAAATGCCGGGAATTTCAATGTTGCCCCAAATGTAATAAAAACTTAAATAAGTTGATTAATTTCGCTTGCTTGCTTAAACAACACCTATTGCCATGTAGCAGGAGTTAAAGGCTTTAAAGCGATATTACAAATTTATATTTGCCATCTTAGATAAAGTTTTGCCGCGGACAATTTTTTAGTGAGATTGTGCATGTAGTTAGTTTAGTGTAAATCTAAGTTTGCCATAGTAATAATACTGCAATTTATTTTGCAGACACGTTTAATTTATACAACTGCAAACATAAGAGGTTGTTAATGGCCGACCAATACACCTTTGGACGTACCGGACCTAGACGCTGGTATTGCTCCAAGAGATTGAAAGGGTGCAAAGCGAAGGTTTTTTTAAATGAAGACGAAACCAAGTTATTATTTACTGTAAGGAGCATAACCACGGACCGCCTTTGTACAAAGTTAGCTCTCGGCCTGTACATTAAGGTTCAAAGTTAAATCGTCTGATAATATAATGTTACATAAAGTGTAAGCTATTGGTAGAATAATTCATTGATACGTATAGGAATTGTTGGGAGTCTGTTAAATCTGTGAAAAAGGTAGAAAATACATTATTAGTGCAATTTAAATTCCTAGTCGATCATCGAAGAAAAATTATGTAATTTCTTATTAATTTATCAATAACATGTAATTTGTCTAACATTTTTACCGCTTGTTTATACACAATTTAAATATCTCTTCATTGCTAATATTATCTCTGCATTGTTATTTATGGTACGTAATTCATAATACTTAAAATGAAGAACAATAATAGATAGATTAATATATAAATATATAAAGTATAAAGAAAATAACACGTTAATTAAGTTGAATCGAATAGAATGGTCAATATTTATTCATCCATATTGCTACGAGGACGAATCGTGTAGTAAGCGTTTGCTTTAAAAATATATTTACTAGCTTTTGCCCGTTCGTTCGCGTGGACTTCAGGTTCGTCCCGTCTAGTATCGCTTCGTAATAAGCCATTATTTCTTGTACAAAGTAAAGGATAAAAATGGTTATTGTGGGTTATTCCTAAGAGATAAACATTTACATCACGGACTTTTTGTAAACCTTTTTAAGTTGTACAATACTGTAGTACATTGTTTTGATCTATCTTGTAGGATTCAGTCAGCGTTTGCAATGTAAGCGCAAAAATGTGTTTTTTTACGACCTCACATTAGAAACTCAAAATTGTAGCCTATGTGTTATTCTGATGTATAAGCCATATTGTGGTAAAGTTTCATTCAAATCCATTCAGTAGTTTTTACGTGAAAGAGTAACAAACATCCATACATACATCCATACTTACAACTTTTGCCTTTATAATAGTAGTAGGATTTGGCGATTATATTTCAACTATTACATTATAAAAATTTGTTGTATTTTTTGTTAAATAGTATAAAAACATTGAATATTATTTTTATTGAATAATGCAAAATACCTACCTGAAATATTGTCCTTGATTAATTCAAACATTTATAGAAAAGACAATGTATTTCTTTGACAACTCGTGAACCCCAGGTATTGTAGTTCAAAAGCACAGTTAATTATTGTAGAACTGAGTTATTTTAAAAGCTTATGTTCTTTTAACATTACCATTATATTTGTCACATTAACCATCATTTACTAATTAAATAATGCTTAAAGATTTTCGATTTGTTTTAATTTGACTATCGGAAGGTTCATGGAGGTTCTACACCACACAGTTGCGTTATAGTCCGGGTTGCTTTGTACAATTAAAAATAAAACTTTAATGTTCCCCATCACTCTACTTCAAGGGAAAAAATTTCAAAGGTAAAAAATTAAGTAATGCGCGATTTTCGCAAAATGGTAAGTTTTAGTATTAAAAAACCTTAATTAAATATTGTAGGTCACATAAATGTTTGCGAGACGAGACACTGTTTTGAGATCTAACGATTCAAAAAGTTTTAAATGTTGTCATCGTCATATTATACAATATCTATATTTTTTGTCATCTTAAACTTTGTATGATCTTCCTGTGGTATTCAAAAAACGAGTAAATAGGCTTTTTCTGGGCAAGCTCGCTCCATCTTAGAGCACATCTCTTCCACTAGGATAGTCTGTGCTCAAGAGTAAGCCATATAATAAATAAAAAATCTTCAACTAATCGTTCAGGTACAGCAACATTGATGAGCAATCGGATTAAACCTGGCATCAGAATTACACGGCCACGGCTTTTGTTATGATTATAACGATCCCGGGATCGAAATTTTCTATCTTTTAGAGTGTGAGTCTGATGTCTTGAAACCTATACATAGATGTACGTAAGTCTTTGGATATGAATATCATACGATATGTGTGAGTCGGTGTTATTGGCGAATTCCTTTGTTCAGCCAATTCCCTTCCAAGTCTGACATGATAATGATAATGAATAAAAAGTATACCCGTCACACATCTAGTTTGCAGCGAGTGTAGTCAGGCTTTATATCCGCGTTCATATTAATGTTTCTCAATCCGCTGAGAGCGTTTGCCACTTACCCAGTGACGGTATAAGTAAAGGCCAACTACGGATAACTAAAAGAATCATTCAAAAAGAAAGAATACGCCTTACGCGTGTTAACGCCTATAAATATTTTTTCTACTCACAACTTTCCTTTTTTTATATATTGTAGCTGTACACTTTTTTCTGGTCAATCTTAATGAGAATAAAGAGATCTTTATTCTTAGTGGTCTAAGCTTAAACCGTATACACGTCTATCATTTGCCGACTGTAAGGACTCTTGTTAATTTTGTGGCACAAAATAAAAATCGATTTCTTTACAGACTTTCGATTCATTCGCGGAGATTCACGGGCCAAGAACGATATGCTTCTGTACCAGGGCTACACGTTCTCCCAGCAGCACAGCAAACGTCATTGGTACTGTTCAAAGAAGAAGAAAGGGTGTAAGGCGAGGGTCAGGATGTCCGATTGCGGCGAGATCATATACAGTTATAATGTTCATGTGCATCCTCCGCCTACGTTGGAGTTCTTCTAAACTTGTCTCTGATTGAGGAGGATCGTTTGTCTGCGTCTTCAGATCACTTATTTCGTCCCCCATACCAATTTTGCTTCTGGTATGACTTTTATCTGAGACAGGCAGTGAAATCATAGGATACTGTCACTTTATATTCACAAGTCACCTAGACTTGCTAAATTTTGCAAACTTTTAAGCAACAGTTTACAAATAATTTTCTTTTGCTTATTTCTGTGTTTATAATTTAGTGTTCATCTGATTGTACTTATTGCTTTCATCGTAGTATTTGCATTTATATAGCTAATAACAATTATACCAAAGTTGTATGTGGAAAAAATAACATGTGCGGTATATATGTAAATAGAATGTCGTTTGATATTGTCAAGTTGAGATGCTTCAAAATACCTAAGGAATATTACCATATTTTTATAATTAGATACTTACATGTTAATTTATTTACTAGTTTTTTAAATCATGCATTACATAATTAAATATACTTTGTAATTATTAAAACTTTGATCTGATAGTACAATAAAATTGTAAATACATTTATCAAATTAATTGAAATTCAAAATAATCACACTATTATTGTTTATTTTTATGTATCCATATTATTATATTTAAGACCTAATATCCTATCATGAGGTAGGGTAGGAATGCTGAAAAAAAAGTAAAGATATAATATGAATTTGGGATAATCAGTTTACAGAATTCTTGGTCTTTTGTTTTAAAGGAGGCTATGTTTCTTATGTATTGTAAATGTTATTTTTTTATAAAAGGAAGAGAGACCCTTCTCTTAGAAAATAACATTGGCTCCCGCCAAGGGCTATTAAAAATGGTCACAGTTGTACGTAAAAAAGGTCACTTCATGACGCATTTTTCAGAATTAGAATCTACAAACCACTAATCTGCTCGTTAGGATTCTGCCGTACGGAGTCTGTGGGGATCAGAGAAGCGGACCAATGTGGCTGGTCGTGTCCTTAATTAGGGGACGTATACCTTCATATTCAATAGTTCAGCAGTGATTATATCTCCGCTTGTATGCATACACGCGTAATTATTGTATGTTGGGAGTTTTTTCACGCACGGCATAAGAGCGTTTACGTATATCTTATAGGTGTTAGAAATCATACTGGAAGAAAATAAACAAGCGGGCAATGCATTTTTTTATTAAGTAATTTTTAAACGGGTGTTTTTGCCTCATAGCTATGCAGTTTGGAAAGGCTTTTGCCTTGCAGAAAATTATACTCGTAGGCTATAAATACAAACATGAAGCGTGATTACAGTAAAATTTTGTACATGACCAATTATTTTAGTTACTTTGTAGGTAATCGACATTTGTAGCAAATTATATATTATTGATCGATTAACCGCCGGGATTCCAGACACTATACAAAATCTATCTCTAAACAGCCGTGGTGGTCAAAAGGTTAACTAACTGCTGTTCAATTTAAAACAATAACTTCTTCTATGCCGTTTCAGATGACATAAAATTTATACAATTGACGAATAACAAACGTTTGCTGATGGGAAATAGTTACACGTTCGCACAAACCACGCCAAGGCACTGGTATTGCTCCAAGAAGGCCAAAGGGTGCAAGGCGCGGATATTCCTCAGCCCTGACGAGACCGAGGTGGTGTTCAGTTGCCATGAGCATGACCACCCGCCGCCTGTCTATATGATCAATCATGATGGATACTACCAGAAGATTACTAGCTAGTAGTTAATATATCCGAATTTTAACCAATGGTAGCAGTCTGCGACTGTGGTGTCCTGATTTGCACGAGACATCCTGATTTTCAGGGGTCAGAGGATGCCTTCCGATCGGGACGTTAAATGCCCGATTCATTAAAGAAGAAAAAGAGATTTTTCATTACAAATATATTTATTTACGCTACTACAACTTACAAATTACATCACTGTCAAATTCAAAATGGCACGTCATTAGTGTCATATCACATTTTTTATTACCTGTCCCAGTCTGCAACCTTAAATACCGATTTTTTTGGCCTCGTGTACCGATTTAAAACAAATCGGACCTGGCAATACTAGTGGTGCCCCTAAGACAATGGAATACCTATTGTCTTACCCTCTGGATCGCAAATGAAAGGGCGAATAAAGTGACCCAATATTGGTCGCGTTACCATATTTAACTTGTGAATCCACATCGACGCGATAAGAAGAAGAAAACAAATGGTACTTGTTTGATATTGTTTATATTGATCAAATAATGTATAAACATTGATGAATTTTGTAATTTATAATATATTAAATGGTTACTTTTAATAACTTTAAACATTGTACACCTCGACGAGGTAAATTTTGGCCGATCAATATATGTATTGTGGAAAACAAATATTTTTAAAGACTTTTTATGGACTAATATTTGACAATATATGTATTTTTTTTTAAAGAATCCGATTAAGGACCGATGGTCGTAGAGCAGAAAAGTTTTGGGTACAGACGTTTGCTTTCTATTTAACTAATTAGGACGTCCATCGGTAAGACGGACTGATGAGTGATGACGTAATAAAAATCTATGGGAAATGTCTGAGTGAAGTTCCAATGGCTAAATTATGATGAAAGGATGTACTATACATTATTTTGAATATCTCAAATGACGCAGAATTAAGATTATTTAAACATTATAGTTAAGTCTTATGTTTAATGCTCTATTTTTAAAATAATTTGACTTTGGGCAATAATTGTTTAAAATATAAGCGCTTTTACAAAACATACTTGGTTTTTTTGAAAAGGTAACCCATGACGTCAATATCGTAATAATAGTTTTAATTAAAGTTTTAAAATTTTAAATTGAAAACTTGAATTAAAACTAAAATAATTTTTTTTCATTCATAACTGCACATTATGGACCTAAAATAAGTTTTTATTTTGACTTATCAGTTATCACCGGGTGAGCGAGCGGGTCGTTCAGTCCACTTTATATGGGAGAAAAAATTAAGTATGAGCATGTTAGCATCCTGCGCTCAGGACACAAAGTGGATTCTAATTTTTTATTGTATTAAACCCTTTGAACGCAGATAACACCTAAGGGTCAGAAACAATACATTTTCTATTGTCTTGATTCCTGGCGTTCAATGAGTTAATTGAACCAATTTTATCTAATTATTCTTTCAGGTAATATTAAATTATAAAACTGTCGGAGAATAAACGGCTGTTAATGGGTAACAAGTACACTTTCGCGCAAGCCAAAAAGCACTGGTATTGCTCGAAGAAGTCCAAAGGGTGCAAGGCGAGGATCTTTTAACAATGAAGAGACTGAGGTGACGTTCAGTTGTCACGAGCACAACCATCAGCCGCCTGTGTATGTGGTGACTAGTGATGGGTACTACCAAAGGATTACCAGCTAGCAAATATCAAAAAGATGTAAAGAAAGAAAGAAAATTATAAATTGGCATTGTACACATAAAAATATTACATATAAAACTACAATAAGTACAAAATCATTCGACGATCTACAAAAAATTAATGTAAAAGAGACAGCACTATTATTGAGAAAACCCAAAATTATATTTTTTGACTCATAAGGCACTTACAGATAAAGTGTAATAAGTTAGGCCTAAATGCCTCAATGAATACAAGCATGGTCGTTTAATAAAGTTGCCTGTAACTCAGCACTAAGATACGATGTGAAAATCTGAACAATGCTTAACCTCTAAATCGCCAGGATTTAAGTATATATATAATAAAATATATTATATAATTTTTTTTTGTAAATACACACAAATTATACATAGAAAACATCCAGACATCATCATCCAGACAGACATCATGGACAAACAGACATGTTCATGCACACAAATGTTTGTACTGCCCGGGGATCGAACCCGGAACCCTTGGTGTTGCAGTCGACGTCTCAACCGCAACACCAAATGGGTCGTCAAATAATTGATATTAAAGTGATGCTTGTTTCTTTAAAAGATGTGGTAGAGCGTCTGCAGCTGTCTGGTGGGAAGTCCATTCTGATGTACAATGGCTATACATTCTCCCATTGTAGCTACAATCGACTTCGGTGCTCGAGGTACATCCAGGGAAGAAGATGTCTCGCGAGATTGCACGTAGACGATGCGGGAAGGGTATTAAAAGAAATAAGTGGACACAACCATGCACCTCCGGATACCGTAAAACCCCGAATGAAAATACCACAGGGTTTATTGAGCTCGAGAAAAGGTTTCTCAAACCAACATAATAATATAACATATAAAACTGCAACAAGTACAAAATAATTAGATGAAATACAAAAAATCCATATTAAAGAGGCAGCACCATTATTGAGAATACCATGAATTATATATTTGACTTATATTATAAGACACTTACAGATAAGATGTAAGAAGTTAGGCCTAAATGCCTTAATGAATACAAGCATGGTCGTTTAATAATGTTGCCTATAACTCAGCACTAAGATACGATGGGAATTTCTGAACAATGCTTAACCTCTAAACCGCCAGGATTCAAGACACAATATAACATTTTGAAAACAATTGAATTATTTTTCACGGATCATTATTTTAAATTAGTTCATTGAACTTTAAATTATTGTTAAGTAATGAAGACCAGTAAAAGTGCATAAGGGTATATTGATATTGAAGTAATGCTTGTTTCTTTAAAAGATAAACTTAATTAACCAAAATTTGTGATGTACGTGTATCAGTGTTTAAAATTTGTTCTTTAATTTTATTTAGTGTTAAGAATAGAAGTCTATTAAAAGTACATATTAGGGTATAAATTATATTAAACTAATGTTGTTGTTTGTTTTTCCAATAGATAAACATCATTAAATTTGTCAAGTATCATTATTTTAGGTTAATTCTTTAAATGATTTCATGTATTGTTGAGAAATAAAGATGAAGCAAGTTATATAGTGGTATAAATAAATAAATATCCACTGACATTCACACAGCGCCACCTAGGCTCAAGTTAAGCGTGAAGCCTGTTTTACTAAGCCTGGGTACTAAACAACGGATAAACATACTTATATACATTTTTTTTGTAAATACATACAAATTATACATAGAAAACATCCAGACCATTACAAACAGACATGTTCATGCACACAAATGTTTGTACTGCCCGGGGATCGAATCCGAATGGGTCGTCAAATAATTGATATTAAAGTGATGCTTGTTTCTTTAAAAGGTGTGGTAGAGCGTCTGCAGCTGTCTGGTGGGAAGTCCATTCAGATGTACAATGGCTATACATTCTCATATTGTAGCAACAATCGTCTTCGATGTTCGAGATACCTCCGGGGAAGATGTCTTGCGAGATTGCACGTAGACGACGCGGGAAGGGTATTAAAAGAAATAAGTGAACACAACCATGCGCCTCCCGGATACCATAAAACCTCTGAGGGGATATACCACAGGGTTTATTGAGTTTGAGGAGATGGTTGTATATAAAACTTTATGGTGACGACCACAGATTTCCCAATACAGGAGATGGGGCAAGCGGTTTTTAAGTGCGACAAATGTAAGCTCAACGAGCATACACTGTCTGCCAGTTTACGCTCTGTGAGACGATCAAGACTATTAGAAGAATTACCGTTTTTTCCCAAAATGCCATCCTGTGCAATTGTAACATGCCATCATCGCAATGAATCAGTAAATTTACCAGAAATATAATAACTTTTCACAGGTAAGAACCGAAAAGAAATTGCGACACAGGGACTGCCTAAACTTGGCGGCTTGTCCAGTCTAATTGTATATTCGGATGTCTGTGGTGACGACCAATGATGTAAAAAGTATATCGTGATATGCTCACAAAATCGGAAAAAGTGTTCCAAATGCAGCGACAGCACACATACACATATTTCGAATGAGCGTACATTTACCTAAACAAAGAGCCTACAACTGTATTCTCTTTGGCGGTTAGTTTTTGAGGCACGGGTGGCGTATCTACCTTTATATATACAGAATATCATTGGTGACCAAAGATAAGAATGCAACTGGTACTACTGCTATTTTAACGGGTGCTGTGAAAGGCAAATATATAGAGGCAAAACATTCAGTGGAAAACGAATAGAACCGTTCTCTCATTAAGTCAAATTTTATGTTAAAACCCTCGATTACTGTGAAGTTGGCCAATATCCCAGCAGTGGGCTCTCAGGGATTGTTTTAAGGTGTACCTACTTTATATAAAATTAAAACGATTCTTAAAAAAGCTACTATTCCTTCGAAGAATTTTTAACCGATAAGAACCTATAGATGTGTGTTATTAGTTTGGTTCGATTGGCAAGTCACGTTTTTGATATTAAATACTGTGTTAATATTTTCATTGTATGAATTATTTACAACTCTTTGATAAAGGTTGATTTGTAGTTTTGTTAACATCTCTATGTCCTCATTTTTATGTACTGTATGCTGCAAATAATGGTGATTAAATGATTATGATTACTATAAATATGAACTTTACTAGGGTGGGCTGATTTGTGCAAATTTAGGAATGTCAAAAAGCTTCCGATAATTAATCGAAAGCGAACAAGATTTTTCTGTCTGAACTATTAAATATAAATATTTATGTGATATAGGTATGTTGTTCCTAATATAGTATTTTTTACGAATTCATAATCATATTTCTGTACTTATTTATTGTTAGGGGCTATTAAGGCACAAGGCTTATATAATATGCATTCAGGATTTTTCTAAACCCGCAGTTTTAGTATATTCAAAATGTTCATTAGAAATAATTAATAACAAAACACCATTTGCTAGCAAGTAAGCACAGTTAGTGTAACTTTAGGTTTTCAGACATTAGATTAAGTGTAATCTTAATATATAAGTTGTAAATAAAATTTCAGTGTAATTCAAACATGTTGCTTTTTTATTTGTTTCTTTTTTCATCATTAAAGAACGATTAGGATACGATTCTAAAGAAAGAACATTATTTCTCGGCGAAATATGGGAATGTACCTTGAGAACCGTAATTAAGGAAATTTCTGGTTCCAGTGCATTTTTTTTTATCTTAAAAATATATTGGATCCAATCAAGTACAGGAATCGCGGCACCTGCCAGGTGGGTTCCGCACCGAAACTTTTTGAGCGTCTTACCGCGGGGAATCTAAACACTAGAAAATTAGTTGTGTCCGTATGGATATATCCGCCTGCAGTGGTTAAATACTTTAAGAGGAGAAGAACAGAAGAGAAGCCTTTGTCTAATAGGTAACGTTTTCGATGTTCATACAAATGATTGTTAAAATACCGAATTGGTGTCTGTCTACTTCATACTTAAAAATTCAGATTTTACGAGTAAAGATCCTGTCCGCAATATAATTATATATTTGAATTCCTGACTCAATAGGAAAAACAAACAGGAAGCGAAATCGTAATTGATAGTGTATCAGGTAATTTAGTAACTAGTCAGCTTAGACGTATAATGCATGCCCACAGCTAAGACTAACGGACTTCTTTTTTTAAATTGATTTTTTGTTGGCCGCAGATGGCCTTAACGACGTCACCGGATGTACATGGTGAGATAAGCTCAGTCGATGATTGGGTCCGGTCGTGGCACGAGACCGCTTACGGAGACCAATCGAAGTAGAAATGAGGACACTTTTTTTTTCGGAAAACCTTATTTCTGTTGGCCGCAGGTGGCCTTCACAGCTTCACCGGACAATTGACGAGCACAGTTGGCTCTTAGCCCAAAAAATTATGCAATGAGCCTAAGGGTGTCCCATAGTGGGACGGGAACCTCGGCTTAGGGCTTGCAGGGGGGAGGGCTAGGTAACCTAGTTTACGTTTGGGGAGAGTCACTGCTCGAGCACTTCGTTTTATACAATTTGCTCAGAAAGCTGAGTGGTGGGGATGATCGTTTTGCGTGGACCACTGTGTTATTTTAATAATTATGAAATCTTAGTAAAGGATACTAATCATGCATGTTTTTTCAGACCAATACGTTGTGCCCCTGCGAACGTTGCATGGAAAAACCATATTCATGTTTCAAGGATACACATATTCCTACAACGGTCCTTCGAAGAAGCAACTCCAGTGCTCGAGACGACTCAGAGGGAAATGTGAAAATCAGCTCAGAATCAACCATGATGGTACAGTGACCGAGATCTGGAATAGGCATAACCCATTCGCCTCCCAGAGGGATTGTGACTTCTGACGGGACGTATATAAAAAAATGAAGGATGATATTTATAAAAAAAATGAGCGGCGATGGTTTATCCGACGCTCTTACGGTGAAGGAAAACATCATGAGGAACCCTCCGCACGCCTGCGAAGAGATTCAAAAGAGGCCAATCCGCACTGGGCCCGCGTGGATGAGTAAAGCCTATACACCCTTTACGGGTAGGCTCGTGTCCCTCAGTGGGAACGTTTAATGAGCTGATGATGATTTATAAAATATTGTTTTGTGGAATGGCGAAGATAATGAAGAATTGCGATACTGGGCAATATGGCTAAGATACTTGGTCGAGCAGTGTAATGTGATAGGTCAAAGTGAAGAATGATCAGGCGTTATTCACGACCAGAATTAATTTTATCAGTATTTAGTAAGCTAGTTTAATTGTTCTCAGGGATTGTTTTGCGATGCAAGAGTAAGATGTAATACCCACGTTATACACAATGATTTGAAATTGCAACATTATTGAAGATGATATTGTGAAATATTATAACGAAAAAAAGATAATAATGCATTAAAATTGGTTTCTTTAATATTATTATAATACTTTTTTTTTGTATGAAATTGCACTGTGCTATCGTGATCGGTATTGGTCAGTTGTAATGAGTGTTAGTACGATTTAAGGAACCATTGATTATACTAACATATATTCAGATCATATCGCGATTTATCAGTACTTTAGGCTCCAATAAGGCAATTTATGATTCTAATAAGTTAAATGTCTGGAACTACGACTTTCTAATGCTTAATTTCATTTTAAGTTAGCTATAGTGTATTCTAATGTTAAATGTTTATGAGAATTAATTCTTTAAACCTAATATGAGTAAAAAAAACCTAACAAAATGCCGTATTTTATTAACCTTATACATGATACATTTAATGCCGAAACACATTGTGCATACCTGAGGGGTTACCGCAATTTTTTACAACAGTATTGTTATAATGATACGACAGCATTTTGTACCAAAAAAGACGAAGTAATATTATTGTAACACTGTTTTAAGAGATGGCGGTAACCCCCCTTGATGCGAAAAGCAGATACTGTCAAATGTTTATGAATAAGAAACGGAAATTGCTTGCCTCTATGGTCTAGTGGGTACAGTGTTCGACTAAGATCGACACGTGACCCGAGGGTCGTCGGTTCGATTTCCGCGGAAAACTTCACTTTGCGCGCTTTATCCCAGGCTGAATCACCTGATTGTACGAAAAGAAAGATTACTCCGTGCTTCGATGGGTAAGTTAAGCCCGCGTGGTAGGATATGGCCCAATCTCCCCAAAGCTCAGAGTAAATATAACTGGGCTTTTCTTCGAACTGATGACTGCTGTTGGCCGCAGATGGCCTTTAGAGCTTTACCGAGTATTGGCGAGCGAATGGCTCTCAGCCTTAACCCTTCGGGCAGCCTGGTAAGTAAAAATCACATGGCATGCCTGGTGGGTCTGACGACCATAAACATAATTGGATATTTTTATTTATTTTGATGTGTTACAAACCAAATAACAAGTTTTAATTATATTCATATTGTTCCCGAATGAAAAAAGGAAAAAAATAAGAAAATTTATTTTTATAAGTTTTATTGAGCAATTAAATGAAACTCTCATACTTAGGTAACAAATAAGCACTTATCTTTAAATCAACAATATTAAACTCTTTTTAATTGAGATCAAAATAGATTCACATTTATATAAAGCACAGATGAAAACTTCAGGTTATATAAACTTTGGTAACTAAAATAATCTATTGATTATATCTACTCAGTATTTGTGCGACATTTACGCATATAAATTTGCGTGTTCTAAGCAAATGTGACTCGTGCAAGAATACAAGTGTACTTAGATTACGATCCTTCTTAGCAGGGCATAAATAACGTCTTTTTATACCGTTCTTGTCTTTTAGCTGGTGGCTCTAAGGGTTCTCCTATATGAGAGCTAATTCTCTTCCTTAGGTCAATCGGAAGACGCAATTGTTATGACGTTCAGCTTGATATGGAGCGGTCAATGCCATTCCCAATTTTTTATAAAGTCTCTTCTAGTTACATTGGTACAAAGATTGTTAACATGTGAATAATTTTGCGTTTATACCAGCGGTATTGAGAATCCAGAAAACATTGTCAGGGGCCATCTTTTTGAATTTCGAGACACATCATATGTTCGATTCAACTTATCTACATTATCCAACCACTTTTTGTCTGGTTATAGAAGGTTATAAATGCCGGTTTTTGCTGATCACCTGTTTCAATATCTATTTCACAATCGTGGTGAAGCGATGACCATGCAAACATTCTTATTTCGTTTTGGGATATAAGAAGGATTGTCAAATCTTTTTGGAATCCGAATCGTGGTGTTCACGACGTTTTTTCCAAAAAACTCGGTGGGATACAGGCTTTGTTGCTTTTCATTGTCCCCACAGCAGTCAATTTATGATTTTTCAGTAGATGTTCGTACCTGGGATAGCTCGTAAACAATTGTCCATGGTGATATTTCTTCCTGTTTGAGAGATGGGTTGTATTATACGATCTACTACTCATGCGGCTTATTGCTCACCTTATATGGACCTTCCGGCTGTTGTCCTGATATATCTCCATATTCAAAGAAATATAGGTATGGGCATCAACAAGGGCTATAATCTTTATGCATACTTAGCTGGTTTGCTGGTATATTGACGGAACCCACATCTACCAACGAAATGCTACTAACTCTTCATCAATGGTCAAATTTTCATACGGAACATAGACGGATTGGCAGTTTCTTACAAAGTTTTCAAAATATCTCTGATAGGTGCCAATTTTCAGTTGCTGCTCTTCTTTCACGCGTGTCCAAGTTATCGAATCTCATACAATTTATTACAAACACAAATCGTCTCAAACTCATTGTTATTTGAATATATCTTGCCGGTTCCGTCACTTGCCCATAAATCTTTCAGGTTTTGTCTTCCAGATTTGAATAATCCGGCTAAGAAGAGTAATCCAATAACCGCTTTTAATTCGTTCATTGTGATCTCTGAATAGGCATATTATTGACGTTTTGCTACTGCCTCGTATGCGGATCTTCTATTAGTTGTTCGATAATTACATTCAATATGTCTTCAGTCACAAACATTGAAGCAATCAAGTTCATTCGTACATGTCTTGCATGAGGTTTCACTCTCCAGGTGTTCCAGTAAAAATGTTTCTGCTAGTCGAACGCGAGGTCGGGGATTACGGAACATATGTATTGTCTTTTCCTTTATATCTGTTAGCAAAGTTGCTAAAAAGGTCTCATCATTCACTGTCACTTTTTGGTTCATTATGGACTTTATTTCTTCCGCAGTATCATTGAATCATGTTGAACACTCATGTGATCGGATCGTCCACTTTCATCAAAACCACGTCTCCTCACTTTCATTGAAATCTTGATCTAAAATTTGGCTTATTTGGGTATTGTTATGCCATCGCCATATTTTAACTCAAATATTATTAATATAAATAAATGACCATACTATGCAAAATAAATAAAGCAAAAAAAATAATAACTTACCAGTTAAAAGTTACGCGCGTGCCTGGTCGGGTTTTTCAGACCGAGCGCACATAAAACATTGTTTGTACTCGGTCGCATGCGGCTGCGGGAGGGGCGGCAATCTAGCCGCCAGTCTATATCACGAGTACTCAGGCGCACAGCGGCGGTAGTTATGATTTTCTAAAATATTGTCGATTCCTTGAACGTGATGGGTCTGTCAGACCACCAGGCACCAAGGGTAAAATTTACACAACGAGCCTAAGGCGTCCCGAATGGGAAGTATAACTTTGACGAGAGAGGTCGGCTGCACACCAAGGGTTCGGGTTCGATCCCCGGGTAGTACAACATTTGTGTGCATGAACATGTCTGTTTGTAATGGTCTGGGTGTTTCTATGTAAAATATGATTGTATTTACAAAAAGTATTTAAGTATGTTTATCCGTTGTTTAGGTACCATAATATAGGTTCGCGCTTAACTTGGGGTTGATGGCGTTGTGTGAATGTCAGTGGATATTTATTATTTATTTATTATACTCTAAGCCCCATATGATGACGAAACGGAGAATGTGTTACATTGTATGTATCTTTGTGGGTGAAGAGCGTCGATGGCTCATTGGTGGGGACTGTTGTCTTCCGATCTGGAGGGTGCAAGTTCAAATCCCATGTACCAATACGTACATACGTATATACGTACGTTTATCCGACGCTCTTACGGTGAAGGAAAAATAGTGGGGAATCCTGCTCACGCCTACTAAGAGATTTAAAGGATGTGCGTGAAGTCGGCCAAACGCAATGGGCCGTGTGGATGACTAAGAAATCGTAAGGACACCCTTTACGATTAGGCTCGTGCCCCTAGGTGGGGACGTTTAGGAGCTAAATTGTTTTGAAATTTAGACTAAGGAGCCGAGGCTTAAGAAAATAATACTTTCATTGTTATATCATAGAAGGGTAATTTTTTCTTGTGTCCCTAAACTAACGGTATACCCATTTGGTGTAGGGGTTGAGACGTCGACTACTACACCAAGGGTTCCGGGTTCGATCCCCGGGCAATACAAACATTTGTGTGCATGAACATGTCTGTTTGTTGTAATGGTGGTGTTTTTTCTATGTTTAATATGTATGTATTTACAAAAAATGGATATCAGTATGTTTATCGTTGTTAGTACCCATAATAGTCTTCACGCTTTACTTTACTAGGTGGAAGACTTGATACTGAGTCGTCTAGGTAGGTACCACCGTAGTGCCAGATATCATCCCATGAAACAGGAGTGTTATGCACTTTTGTGTTTCGGGATGAGGGCACTCTAGCTAGTGAAATTACCCGGTATAAGAGACCTAACATCTGTTGTCTCGGGTGACGGGCGCGGTGCGGCGTTGATGGACGATAATAACTGTCTATCAGTTGTTGGTCTCCTTTAATGCCGCTCTGACATGGTCTGGCGTATCACTTACCATCAGGTGAGCGTCCAGACCGTCCTGTACACTTATAACATAAAAAAAAACTTGGGGCTATATGGCGTGGGGCTGTGTGAATGTCAGTGGATATTTATTTATTAACCTTACCAGAAATATAGAAGTTATTTACGTTAGCAAAGATATTAACCCTCTAGATACACGTCATCTAAATTGTGTGATATAAAGTCAGATTCTTTTTTCACATTTCAAGTTTTTCTTTGCAGATACTCTAATGTATTTACGTTGTAAAAACGGTAAATCCATAACATTGTACCGTAATTACACATACTCGCTGCACGGCTCGAAATCGACTCTGCGTTGTTCGAGGTATTTTCGAGGTAAATGCCAAGCCATGCTGAGGCTCGACTCTGATGGGACGCCCGTTTACTCGCAGGGTAGTCACAATCATGAGCCTCCGCGGTACCATGTCACAAGTGACGGATTTTTTGTGAGGATTTAGAGGGCGATATCACCAATGTACTTGACGCAATGATGTAAAAAGTATGGATTCGTGATATGCTCACAAAACAATCGAAAAAGTGTTCCGAATGCAGTGACAGCACACATACACACATTTCGAATTTCGAACACATTTACCGAAACAAAAGAGTACAAACTGTACTCTCTTCGGCAGTTCGTTTGTGAGGCACATCTACCTTTATATATACAGAAGATCATTGACTTGATGTTACGAAACCATTCTATTCAACCTATGGCAGTCCACTGCTGGACATAGATCTCCCCATTACGATTGCGTCACTTTAAAACTTACTGTAAATTTGGTGTTACAACTTTTTTTTATATAGGCAGACATTTGACCGCTACCTCACCTGATGGTAAGTGATGATGCGGCCGAAGATGGATCATGCCTGCCTAGAAACAGCCTATTCACTCTTGCCTTGAAGACGGCCAGCAGGCTGATCGCGCTAAATTTTGACAGCTAAAACGTAACTACACTTGGACCGAAATACAACTATTTGGTCAGTTTCATATCGCGTAAGTTCAGACGAAATTGAAACGTAAGCTTAAGGCAATACCGAATATCGAAAATGTCAATTACAGGATCGGAAGGATATACTACACATATTTTAAACGAAACGTTTCGTTTTAAAATAACGCGATCGGCGTGCATCCCCCAAATATGAGGCAAATCTATTGATACAAAAAACAAATTATTGTAAACCCTAAAAATCATGCTTAACACCTTGCGATTGACCGAAATACATATCACAATAAAAAAAATGTTGACTTATAAAAATATTTATTAACCAACTTTATAAAAGGAGGTTTACAGTTTGACCTGTTAGTATGTATGTATGTTTGTCCGCGATTGTTAAAATTAAATATGGGTGAGGAGGGTTTACGGCGGCGCAGGCGCGGTCGGGCGGGTGGAATGAAGTACTACGAGCTTAAAAAAATATGGATCTCCCAATAATCCTATCGCATTGATAGTTTATTATTTATCAATTATTTTGTGGATTTTTAATATAAATCTAGTTTGTATTAGGTTCCCATAAAAGCATTATCTCTTATCTGACGAAAAATGGGAGATGCCAATATCCAGCAGTGGACTACGATAGGCAGAAGAGAGAAAAACATTCAATAATATGGGTACAATAATAGGTCGAATGGATGCCAATGACTCAAAGTTCACCCTGTAGATAGCTAGATAAAGCACTTGAAATACATACATGTTTAGTTTAAACATAAAAAACAATTCAGTATCAGTAAGTGAATTATTATTATCTGGCAATCTGCCAACACTTATTGGGCCAGTGCCAGACAATGAAGAAAGTTAGCAGCCCAGGACTGAATAATTAAATAATGTAATTTTTATTACTTTTTTTGGTACACAGAAATGAAGTTATGTTTGTCTTTTTGTTATTTGGTAATAATTTATTGAAACAATAAAACCTTTTCTCAATAAAAATTTGATTTTAATATTCTAATTTACTTTACAACCAAGGCTGGATAAAACCAGGCCCGAAATTGTTTGTATTACATAAGTGTTGTAACATTATTATTATGTTATTAAATATACTATATTGATAATACAATATAGTATATTTAATAACATATTGTTTTGATTTCAATGAATTCTTATATATGTCGACTCGTTTGGTATAATAGTTAGACGTCGGCTACTTCACCAAGGGTTCCGGGCTGGATCCCCGGGCTGTACAAACATTTGTGTGCATGAACATGTCAGTTTGTATTGGTCTGGGTGTTTTCGATGTGTAATGTGTATGTATTTACAAAAAAGAATATATAACTGTGTATATCAGTTGTTAAGTACCCGCAATACAAGCTTCATGCTTAAATTGGGGCGAGATGGCGCTGTGTGAATGTCAGTGGATATTTATTTATAAACATGGACGTTTACAAAATACGGATGGTGTCCCGATAAAGACAAAAGTGTGTCACAATTTGGCCAGTATTTGTGTCATTTCGCGGACAGATTTTTATATTAATGACAGTCCGTCCGTATTTTTTATACGTCCATGTTTAATTTAAAGGAATTTCATTATATTTTTAAAAAGTATTTTTATTCTATTTCGTTTGATGTTCACTTATGTTTTTAATATTTTAGCTGTTTTTGTGAAGATCTAAAACAAACTTGGGTTAAACCGTTAGCTAGATTACAGCAGCTTATTGTGTTTTATGTCATTTTTCTCTGTGCTCAAGAACATATCTAAATATACTTTTATCTTTTATAGGTCACATACAAATATTACCGACGACCGAAGGTCTAGTGATGATGTACGATGGTCACACGTTCACATACCACGATAAGTCGAAACGTTACCTCCGATGTCACAAAAGGGTCAAAGAACGGTGTACCGTCAAAATCATCGTGCTACCAGAAGATGGGAAGGTGCTCAAAGTGAAAGGACAGCATAATCATCCGCCACCTGTGTATACACGTTTGCCATGCGGGCTGTTTATCAAATCGACTGCAAATGAACCGTTTAGCCGCTAGGATTCGAGACACAATTCAAATCAATCAATGATGTAATATAGATTCGTCATATGCTCACAAAACAACCGAAACAAGTGTTCCAAATGCAGCGACAGCACTCATACATATTTTCGAATGAGCGTACACTTGCCGAGGGCTGTATTCTCTTTGTATTATCTTTGGCGGTTCGTTTTTGAGGCTCAGGTGGCGTATCCACCTTTATTTATACAGAATATAATTGAAATCAATTGTGTTTACTTAATAGATTCGACTGCGGCGGTTATAGGGTTAAGTCTAAGAAGCAGTTGTGTTTTGTCACAAAGCGTTGAATTTCAAAGTTATTATAACCCTATGAACTTTAAATGTTGTTGAAGTTAAAAGTTGCACGCTTCACCGCCTGTGTATATGTCATCTATACCGTAATATTAGCTGAATGTAAGAAAGAAAGAAAGAAAACAATGAAAGAAAGAATGTCTGAGTGACGCTGCTTTTTAAGTGCTTAACTCAAAATCCCTTAATACAGATTATGCAAATATTGATGAAGTTAGTCGTTTTAATATGGTTTTACTACATTAAGTAGTCAATATGGTATTCGAAATCTTTTTGTCAAAATTAATTAGAAAGTGTACTTATCTTCTTAAATAAAATTTGTTTTGTGTATGCATTTGTATTGTAAAATAAAGTTTAAATTAATAAAATAAGAAACAAATATTTATTTCCTTCATCAAAGCTACGGAATATGTGGTACTTAAAAGTTATATAGGTATTTCCATACAATTAAGTTTTAGTTGTTATCGTTAACACAGTTTAAAAATAAACATCTCGACCATTTTACCAAAGGATTGACAATTTTTATATGCATATATTATTTTTTCCCCTTTGTTGTCTTCCCTTGCAGATGACCATGTAGTTAAAATAAAATAATAATAAATATCCACTGACATTCACACAGCGCCACCTAGCCCCAAGTTAAGCGTGAAGCCTATATTATGGGTATTAAACAACGGATAAATATACTTATATACATTTTTTTGTAAATACATACATATTATACATAGAAACACCCAGACCATTACAAACAGATATGTTCGCACACAAATGTTTGTACTGCCCGGGATCGAACCCGGAACCCTTTGTGTTGCAGTCGACCTCTCAACCGCGACACCAAATGGGTCGTCTTAAGTAGTCGTAGTTAATTAATTAAACAGTTATTTTTTCAGAGTACACATTTATACCATCGCAAAAGAACTTTTTATTGTTTATATCCAGGATATTAAAGTCAACTTTGTTTCTTTTTAGATTTAGAATACATTTTAATTCCAACCGGCATAAAAAAGCAACTTGTTTTACTACGAGGGTACACGTTTGCACAAAACACAGAAAAACTCTGGTACTGCTCCCAGAAGAAGATAGGGTGCAAGGCCAAACTCAAGATGGACGATGATAAAAAAATTGTATCAGCTGATATATATCATGGTCATGACCCACCAACTTATTTCAAAACTAGCTCCGGGGAGTATATATTGATGCGTTCAAAACGCAAGTAAGCTTCAAGTTGGTAATTCCATTTATGGGTTCCACGTGGACGAAGTCAGTCATTAACTTCAACCAGTCATTAATTCTCTTCAACCTATTGCAGTCCACTGCTGGACATAGGTCTCCCCCATTTTGCGCCAGACATCCCGTTCCTCCGCCTTTCTCATCTAGCTTCCACCAGCGACCTTTCGCAAGTCGTCGGTCCATCGGGCCGGAGGGCGTCCTACGCTACGCTTGCCAAGACGCGGTCTCCACTCCAGAACTCGTCTGCTCCAACGGCCATTAATTATAGTTATTAATTTTTTAATCGCCAGAATTCCAGGCGTAATAGAAAATCAACGTTTCCTTTAGATATATGTGTCTGCGGCGATAAAAGAGTTAAATGGGTTATAATCACCAACGCGGAGAATCAGCTTTCCAAGCAATTCATCGAATAAATTTTATTTTAAAAAAATGTTATTAAATCTATTGAGTGTTGTGTTTACTTATATTGAAATATTTTTTTAGCAATATGGAATCAAAAAAATATTGATAAGCGACCGAAAAAAAAGTTTGGCTTACATACTTCATCGAGAGAAAGCAAATGCAAGGAAAAGAAATTTTAGATAAAATGACTGAGGAAGAGAAAGGAATAAAAAGGGCAAAGGATAGAGAGTACTATCAAAGAAAAAAGATGGAAAAAATGAATAAGATGACTCAGAAAAAAAATTAAATAACCATAAAAGAATACAGAGATTAGAAGAAGGCAATGTCTAGTTAAATATACAATACTTCACTCCATCCAATCATGATTTGTTAATATTTTTTAAAATCCGATGCTTGAGTCGGCTGATAATCCGGATTCTGTGACCAATTTGCGATTTGCAATAGATGCCCACAATTGAAGCAAAAATTATAAAAGCAACGGATAACAAGTTCATGATCACAAAAAAGGTTGCGGTTTCAAGTACAGTGATTGATTCTAAAACCGATTTTATCGAAAACATTTCTGTTTTGAAGAAACATCTAGCAAAAATTTTTGAATAGGTTATTAAGCTTTCGCAATTCAATAAACTTTTTGTTAATGAAGATAGGAACCTTAAATATGCCAAAATAAATAAATTAGTAGTTCGTGCAAAATACTTACTTTAATTTATAAATGTATTTGTATCTATATCGCCATTACGGAGCTCATGCATCATTCCGAAAAACTTCTACTTTGGAAAATAGTGAATGATGTACGTCAGTTGTTTTTTTTTGCGAGCGATGAAACGTTTACTGATGAAGTAAAAGCCGTTAGTTTTTGCATACTGTTTGGAATGCTGATTTCCGAAGTAATACAATACAGTATTTGAAATTGGCACATCGGTGATTATGACCCAAGTATGAGTAATGATGACACATTTTTGAAATAAACATTAAAATGTTAGGTCTTTATTGTGAAGTATAAAATTTAGTAAAACTGGAAACTGTTTTTTTATTGTCTACGATTTAATTATGAAATTAAATGTATATTAAGTAAATCGTTTTTTTTATCAACCTTTAATAATATTTGGCGTGTTAACTCCTGTGTTTTCCTGAACTTAGTTTATCCAATTAATTTTAGATGTACCGGAATTTATGCCGAGTTTACGTGGTAAGGGTAAAGTGCTGGTGCACCGTGGTTACACCTTCGCCATGTATGAATAACATAAACGTTGGTACTGTTCCAAGAAACGTCTGGGTGCAAAGTGAAATTATACTGCATAACGACAGTGCAATGTACAGCGGCCGGAGCGGCATAATCATGATCCTCCGAAATCTATCGTTCCAGTGACGGCGTATTGTTAAGTTATAAGAAAAGAAAATATAATAAAAGAAGATAGATATACCACGCGAGGTTTAATTCTCACCTATTTGTCCCCACTATAATAGCTTTTAGTTACTTGTTTCCGAGCTGGAGAGTACGAAAAAGTGCAATTACTGGACTTAATATTTTACGTAACAAATTAGCAATTGCAATCGGTCGCTTGCATTAAAGGCTAGCCGCAATTTGATGTTGTCCAATTTTAAAAATAGTTGCGTCTTAGTAACTATATCGCGTTCGAATCCTGGATATGCACCAATCGTTATGATTTGAATAAAGGGCCTCTCTGTGACCTTAAGTGTTGCAATTGTATCTCCATCAGGTGAGCCACATGCCGTTTGCCTCCTTACGTTATAAAAAATGTTTGTAAGGTTTGCGTATATCGGACCAAAAAAGTTTTTAAATAATACATTTATTTTTAGAAAATTCTAAAAACCTATTATCAAAAATAGAATTTTTGGTACCAAAAATCTATTAGTTATATTTGTTTGTGATTTTATAAGCCATTTAATGAAGCGCATTTTAATATATTAAAAGGAATCGTTTGTGTGTTATTTGTAACGATTCCATTTTTCTATACACTAAAAATAAAGAAATATGTACATTTCGTTATTTTCAGTGTTTTATGTTGGCATAAAATAAACATGTTTTTTACTGCTAAGTGTTTAATAAAAGTCAGTTCCTCAATATTTTTTATACTCAAAAACAAGATGTTTCGGTGTTTTTCATATTTTAGGGTACAATTCATCACCCGAGGAATACTATGTACCTCAATTTCACATATCTTTCTGTTATAACAGTTATGACCTTGATATTTCGGGAATTTATAACCCTTTATGTGAAAATGTAGTTGTCTTTTACTGCGTTTCGGGTTAAATGGTAAAATATGCAATAAAATTACTGGATACTGAACTTGAAACTTCTATTTCTCTCTCTTTCATCTACCGCAGTTCACTATTGGACATGTCTCGTAGGGGGAAATAATAATAATGATATTTTTATTTCCGATAAAAAGTAAGTTTAAATGTTAAGTTTAAATGTCCGTTACCATGCTGGGCAGGCGGGTTTGTGACCGCAGTATGAATCGGTAACCACACAGGATGGTGCTGCGGCCCATCATCTGGTATATTATCCTTTAGTCGCCTCTTACGAAACTCGGGAGGAGTAGGGTTGGTGAAAAAAGTAGTGTAATCTGCCGCGGACTGTATTTCACAAGTAAAGAGATGCACTGTGTCTTCTTTTATAGAATCATAGGTGTAGTTCTTAGATGAACAATAAACTAACAAGGTATACAATGTCACTTAAAAAGTGTCCGTGCCAAAAGTCTGTCAATCGCGTCAGTTGGGTAGAATTTTCATTCAAAATCACGTCGCTCGCTACATGTCACAATGACATAGTAGTGTGCTCGTGCTTTTGATTTGTACTCTTTCTATAGCGCGATAAGTTAAAATTTAGAATGAAAATTTTAAGTTCTAGATAAATAATAACTGTATGCACTATGTCATGCGGCTCGGATATTTTTTGGTTGAAGTTTCTTCGTGATTGTGCATTTAGTTAGTTTATTGTTTATCTTGACGACCCATTTGGTGTCGCGGTTGAGAGGTCGACTGCAACACCAAGGGTTCCGGGTTCGATCCCCGGGCAGTACAAACATTTGTGTGCATGAACATGTCTGTTTGTAATGGTCTGGGTGTTTTCTATGTATGACATGTATGTATTTACAAAAATATATATAAGTCTGTTTATCGTTTTAGTATCCATACTACAGGCTTCACGCTTAACTTGGGCTAGATGGCGCTGTGTGAATGTCAGTGGATATTTATTTTATTTTTATTTATTGTTTATCTTAGGTGTAGTTGCCATGATGATTTAAAAAATAACTTCAGTGACCATACATGCCGTAGTTGGATTAAGCTTACTCTACTGTCAGCGGAAACAATACCTTAAGCAGGCGACTAATAATATAGTGTCTATTGTGTTAAATTTCTAAACATACAAGGGGATAAACGCGTTAGAAAATTTATTAAATTCAGCTCGGCTGACGTTTGTTATTTCTTACAGATGTGGAACAGGCTCCAGAATTTCTACGATATTACAAAAGGTACAGGGCAATGAATCCCGAGAAATTCGTGGTAAAGATCGAAACGGAGGAGCCAGAAGAAATAACCGATCCCGCTGGACGGGTTAGCGATCTTTTAAACTTTCTTGTACCACGAAACAAAGATTAAATATATATATATATATATATATATATATATATATATATATAGGTGGGAACATTTAATTATAAACTTATTTTGTAATACTATTTAATCAAATCTAATAATACCAACCTTTGACCGCCAATGACGCCTTAAGGCGCCAAACTCAATAGATTTTTTTTTTTTTCAAATAACTGGTTGTAATCTGAAATATAAGAACGCTTTGACAACACAGCTAGTGTTTTAATTATGTGACATACTATTCAGAAACTAAAATTTTATCCAATTGAAAAATTTAATCAAATCCTGTCAACTATTTTTTAAGAGCTGTTGCGTCATCAGCGCATCATCGCGGCGCGGGGGGCAGGGGACGAGAGCGCTCCCCACTGCGAAGTGCGACCACTTATCGTCCGTCCGTCCTTGCTTGTCCATGTGTATACTGTATCACATTTTTGACTAAGTTTTCTATTCGACCAGCCCTACTTTTATTCCAAAATACATCCACAAAGACACATACGCAACAGAGCCTAAAATTCATAGGTTACCTTTTAATCGCCAAGATTCCAGACACATTAGAATAAGTTTTTTTATTGTCAGTTTAAAAGTCCAGAGCTGTTGAAGGGTCAAGGTCATCTGTCTGCATCCAAGAACTCCTTATTTATTTGTTCCTAAACTGTCAAAATTGGTTTTATTTACAACATAAATAAAAAAGTGAGCAAATTTTCAAATATAATCAATTTTATACTTTTGTTGACAACTGTACCATAAGTAATAAATTTTATTATGAGTCTTATCATCAAGTCACACGGTTCAGAATGACAATATTAATAATGAAATATATTTTCAGACGCATTACATTTTTTGCCGTTGTCGCGTGGCACGTCAATAGTGATGTACAAAAACTACACGTTCTCATTCGCAACGGGAGGAGATTACTTGTGTGCTCGAGTTACTCAGCAAGAAGTGTAGGCCCAACTGAAAATGGACAAATTCCGGTGAGATAATACTGAGCGCGTGTACTGAGCATAATCACCCGCCGCCGGAGTATCGAAGGTCCAGTGATGGGACGTACTTCAAAATAGTGTAAGGAACGTTCAATATTTTGAGCGAGCAAAGCATTTACGTGCCCTACTGATGATTACGGGTGACAAGACATAATTGCGTATGCTGTTATGCAGTATTATATGTTATCCCAGACTATTAAGTATTATGTAAAAAATGTATGTAAGGCAATAATAAAAAATATTAAATTCCTACTTTTGTTTGGAAATGTACTATCATCAATTTCATTATGTGGCTTAATATAAGAAATCGGGTTCCTCACGATGTTTTCCTTCACCGTAAGAGCGTCGGATAACGTACATATATTTTCGAAAAATCGAAAACATATTGGTACGTGTCGGGATTTCAACCTCAGCCCTCCCAGTAGGAAGGCGACAGTCCACACCATTGAGCCACCGACGCTCTTCGTGAGGAGACCTTCATGCACGCCTGCGAAGAGATTCAAAGGTTGTGTGTGAAGTCGTCCAATCCGCACTGTAGGCTACGTACTGTAGGTAGGCTCGTGCCCCTCGGTGGGGACGTTTAATGAGCTGATGATGATGATAAGAAATCGGATGTAAGGGGTAAAAAAACTTTTGATGTTAAATGTACTAAAAATCATCAACTCATATATGTATCTGCTTTATTACTGTAAAGCCCCACTAAAGGACCCAGACATTCCATGTTACATGGCTCTCCCTAAAGCCATTATAATTGGCCCAATGCGAGTTGCGGATAACGACTATCACTCCTATGCTCTGACATTGACCATCGGCTTATGTGTTTTCCGTATTATGGTCTGGAGTGTCAAGGCAGCTTCTGTTGTCAGCGGCTTCATCGACTTCCTCGCGTCGGAAACCCTATCCGCATCCACCAGCGCGCATCCGGCTGAGCCATCTTCGACCGTCCTGACTGGTCATCTTGACTATTAACCGAGTGTTCTTTTCCTTCACCTTGAGTTGCGTTTCCTTTGGTTAGGTACTAACGGATACGCCAAATTACTCCTAGGTCTACGTCTTAGTCCACGTGCACTCAAGAAATACGGTCACCGATTCGATTATCGCCTATTGCGATAGGTCATCAACCGTGCACGCTAGGGCTTCGCTATTGAGCCCTCACCTATGTATATCAACTACACTACTTATATAATATATATTCGCCTGTACATAAAATATTGTAATGTATATATATGTCTGTATAAATATCTGTTCTTTTTCAGGTTACAGTGAATTAATAAAATTACCATTAATGGACAATAAGTCTGTTTTTTTATATGAAGATTATTCATTTTCGTTTACCGGCAAAGGTAGGAGATACCTGGTATGCTCAAGGCGCAATAGAATACAATGCAAGGCACGATTGAAGATCGATGATGACGGTAATGTTATATTTGCGATAACGGAACATAATCATGAACCTCCTACATTTCAAAGAGTTTCGTCAGGAATGTATATAAGGATTTAATTGTTATGTATTAAGAAATTGTAATGATTCTAAAGATGTAACCTTTATATTCAACCAAAAATTTAAATAAATATAAACGCACACATACAACACGCACACGTATAACACACACATTGAAATGGGGTTTTAAGTTGGGCAAAGGAATAAATAAAATGCCTAATTTAATACTGAAACATTCTAAATCTAAAAATGGGTCATTAAATTAAAAAAGTTTAATAATTCGCTTCTCTCTTTCTGTATAATATAGAGACAGCATAAAAATTAAGAAAGAATTTCATTATTTTAAAAGAGTGACTTTCGAGTTCATGCCGGCTCTTCTCGAAGGTCCTATATTCTCCGATCCAGAATTATTGAGGACTGAAAATTGTATGTGAAAGATTTATTTTAATAAGATATTGTGAGTTTTTATAGTTTGTGTTTTTATATTTATATATAACCTGCATGTATACACTTAATATGAATTTGAGTGTCTGCATTTAATATTGAAATAACCATCATTTTTGTACGCATTCATATTGAATATTTCAAGTGCATACCAGAACAACCATTTTTAAAAAAGTTGTCAGTCTGGCTGTCTGTCTATCTGTTTGTTTGTCTATTTGTTCCGGGAAATCTCTGAAATGAGTGGACCAATTTTGACGGAACTTTTATTCTGTTTCACGGGTAAGTTAAGTCCGATAAATAGCTATAGCACTATAATATCATCAACCGTTCGCGCTAATTCTTATGCCATCGATCCTCAAGTATGTTTATCAACTGTAATACTAATATAATGTTACATGGTTGTATTACATTTTTGTTATTTTTTTTCAGGTTACGGCAAATTAAAAAAGTTACTGTTAGTGGACAATAAGTCGGTGTTAATGTATGAAAATTACTCATTTTCGTTTAGCGGTAAAGGAAAGAGATACCTGGTATGCTCAAGGCGCTATAGAATAAAATGCAAGGCACGATTGAAGATCGATGAAGACGGAAATGTTATATTTGCGATAACGGAACATAATCATGAACCTCCAATATTTCAAAGGGTGTCGTCAGGACTGTATATAAGGATTTAATTGAGCTATGTATTGGGAGAATCATAGTGATTGTAAAGATGTAACTATCTTACTCACATGCATATGTAAATACATACACACGCATTCGTATATTACACTTACATACCTACAGTGTAATGGAAATTTACATCGGGCAAATAGATAAATAAAACGCCTAATTTAAATCTAGCCATTCCATGTAAAAATGTATCAATGAATAAAAATAATGGATAAGGTATCTTCGTTATTTGAATTTTTTTATTTAATCGATAAGACTACTCTTAACTAATTTATATCCTTTGTAAAATATAGCAGAATTCCATAATGACTTAAAATGTAACTATTATTAGTTTTTAATAACTAATCATTAATTTTTCATATTTCATTTCTCCACATAACGATTTTTGTACTGCAGTCTTGGATCAGTTATGCATGAATTTTAGAAAAATATTATAATTTTTAATTATATTTGTTTTTTCTTATCCTTTTTAGGGTTCCATAGCCAAATGGCAAAACACTACTTCCCTAAAATGCTCAATTATTATTATGTCAAACAGCCAATCAGAAACAAGATGGTACTAAAGAGTCAAGTAACATTTAACAATGTTGCTTAGAGCATAATAAATCTAATAAAATTAAACTTATAGCTTTTTAGATATATAAACAGGATACCACAAAGATTAGTCATGTATAATAATGTCATCGATTGTAATTTTTTAAATAAAAGGAACAAAATACTTCAACTGTTAGACATATCGTAAAAATATTCATTTCTCTGTTCGAAATCACAACAAATGTATGTAAATATAAACCTTGATATCATATATCATCACCTTTCTCACTTTGGTGAGTGTTCAGGGTGTTCTTCCGAGCTCCATGCACTGATCCCATCGTCTCCCTTTCACCATAGGTCATCAGAGCGGACTGCAAAATTTCATCATTTGTGGTTGACGTTCCCCGTATTCGGACTAAGCGTTTTGCATCTACTTTCATTATGCGTACTGCAAATGTATGGAATGAACTACCTGCGTCTGTGTTTCCGGCCACATACAACCCCGTGGCATTTAAAAAACGAGTGAATAGGCTTTTTCCGGGCAAGCTCGCTCCATCTTAGAGCGTCTCTTCCATATATATACAAATGTGGTATATTTCTTACAGGCGATCGAATTTATACGTTACCACTGGAGAACGACAAGAACGTTATAATGTATCGAGATTTCTCCTACTCCTTGACAGCGTTTCGGTGTAACAAAAGGTTCCTGACTTGTACAAAGAAAAGAAGGGCGGTGTAAGGCTCGGCTAGTGATAAATACTGAGGGCAGAGTGTTATCCGCTGTTCTGGACCACAACCACGAGCCGCCTAGGTACCATTTAACTAACAACGGCAATTATATTAAAGTTTAAATAATGTTAAATAATAACAAATATCGACCTACATTCGCAGCATTTTAGGAAAGTAGTTTAAGTCTTTGAAGTCTTTTTGTTGTTTTATATATAACGCATTTAAGTTAAGAAAATTGTTAGTTCTTATACAGACATTTAAGGCTCAATTTATATGGCGCTGTGTGAATGTCTGTGGATATATTTTATTATTATATATGATATTATTATTGTTATATCGGAGATGACTATCGGCTGAATTTTTATTTTTGCTGTCGTTAAATGTGTGTCCAGTTGAGTACATGTCAATAAATAATTATATGTATTAATGATGTTTTTTTTTACAATAATCGGTACGTGTATGACAATATCTTGGTAAGTGATCGACAATGTAAATATAATATCATAAATTAAGATAATTGGTAAGAAGAACTCCCAACTACGATAGTGTGGAAAAGTTCACTGCAGGGTTATTTTTTAACAAAACGTCCTTTACAGCTTCACCGGTAAACACATTTTGGTATGGTTTTTACGTTCTATTCCCTGTTTTTTTTTCAAAAATTTCAGTTTCCCCTAAAAATTATTAAAATTATGAATCGTTTTTTTACTAATGGCAATAATAATGATTTTAAACAAACTATTGGGGGAAACTGGGAATAGACCGTTATTACTAGATGTAGACTCGGTACTCGTCATGAAGGTAGGTACCTACCACCGTACACGTTACCACACAGCTAGTCTATACATCTATACATTGTTTATTTAAATTTGTCGAGAGGTGTTTTATGCATACGAATTTATGTACGGTTCATACACCAAAACATTTTTTAATGTTTGTCTGTTTTTTCAGGGTATTTCTGAAACGTCTAGACCGATTTGGACGGAAATTTTTCGGCAAGTAGCTTATGTAATAACAAAAACATATTCTACTTTTATTTTGAAAATACTCTTTATTTTAGCAAAATTAAGTGATGTTTTTCCGCGTGGGCGGCCACGCGTCGTCTTAACTGCGCGCTAGGTACGCGATTTCAAGTCATGCTTTACTGCGGAAGAATATCTACATAAGATACGATAAGAATATCTTACACCGCGGGTAATACCGCGAGGCACAGCTAGTAATAAATTTAATAATCGTCTGTCGTCGCCATGCTGTGCGGGAAGACCTGTTACATTTAACATGATGGAAAAATAAACGAACATTTATTTTAGTTTATTATTTTTATAGCCCCAACTAAGCATTAGCCTGTTTTAAGGATACTACACAAATGACGAACATGCTTATATATAGAAAACACCCAACCAATACAAACAGACATATTCATACACACTAAAGTTTGTACTGCCCGGGGATTGCACCCTAAAGTCTTGAATGGAATGGAATAGCCGACGTCTCAACCATGACACCAGATGGGTCGTCAAGACACAAACATATCCAAGTGTCCTCACCGATTGTTTCTTTTGCAGATTACGGTAAAGTCATCATAATGCCATTGTCGGCGACCAGGCATGTGATCATGTATCAGGGTTACACGTTCTCCTGCAGAGTGTTTGATAGGAATAAGAGCTACATGACGTGCTCCAAGAGGCAGAGAGGCAATTGCAAGGCGAGACTGACGGTGGATAGTAAAGGGCGTGTGACGTCACAGAACATAAATCACAACCACGATCCCCCGAAGTATCGTAAAACTTCAGAGGGAGTGTATTTGAAAGTATAATGCTGTAATAATAAACTCCACCATTATAATTTGTCATTAAATGAATCTTATTGTTATCAGATTAAACATTAACATTAATTAATAAAAAAATGTTTTATTTTTAGTCATGCTTCATGACTCGAAGGGTAGTTACAGTTACTGGATTTTAATTTTCAGGTTCATCCTTAATAGGAAATGGCGTTGCAAATATTTTCGTTCGTTTTCACCTGTACGCCCGGGTCTGTCTAGGGAAACTTCTGTACGCCAATTTTTCCACATATGTACAAGGGATTTAATGGCCCATAAAGCAAAAGAGAAAGCCGATCTCTTGGGCAAATTCTTTGCGTCCAACTCATTCACAGGGGCCAGGACCCGCCGATCTCGCCACATTGTACGATTAGTATGCCGAACATCCGATTCCACCAAAAAGCAGCACGGTCAGTACTGCCCTTAATGTCCACAAATTGAGTGGGTCCAATGGAATCTCTGCCATTGTTCTGAAGATGTGCGCTCCGGAGTTAGCACCGGTAATAACGCGCCTCTTTCGGCTTTCCTACTCCTCCGGCGTAGTCCCGACTTGGAAGACGGCTTTGGTGCTGCCGATCCCTAAAAAAGGTGACCGCTCAGATCCGTCCAACTACAGGCCAATAGCCATTACCTCCCTACTCTCGAAAATAATGGAATCCATTATCAAGGGTCAGCTCCTCCGGTACCTTAAGGATCACCAGTTGCTTAGCGACCATCAGTACGGCTTCCGTCAGGGTCGTTCGGCTGGTGATCTCTTAGTACATATGTCGCACCGTTGGGCAATAGCGAACGAGAGTAAGGGCGAAGCTGTGGCTTTTACTTTGGACATTGCGAAGGCCTTCGATCGGGTTTGGCATACAGCGTAACTTTCGAAGCTTCCTTCCTACGTGCTTCCCGAGAAGTTATGCGAATGGGTCACTAGCTTCTTAGCGTACAGAAGCATAAAGGTCGTAGTTGACGGCGAATGCTCTGGCCTCATGTTTATTAATGCTGGTGTCCCGCAAGTTGCCCCTTCGCTGTTCTTGCGCATAAATGACATACTACAAGTCAGTGGCATTCATTGTTATGCGGATGACAGTACAGGTGATGCTTTAAACACCGGCCGTGCCAACATTTCTCGGGAAAACGTAAAAAGCGTAATTTTACACCGGCATACGTTCTGCAACTTTATAAGGTACAGGTTCAGCCTCTCATAGAATACTGTTCTTATCTTTGGGCAGGGGCTCCCCAGTACCAGCTTCTTTCTCCCTCTAGACTGCATTCAACGAAAGCAACTCGAGTGATCGATTGCCATGATATTTCGGATAAGCTTCTAAGCTCCTTGGCACTGCGTAGATATATAGCCTCGTTATGTCATTTTTTATCGCGTATACTATGGAGAGTGCTCCGAGGAACTGTTCGGACTGATCCCCGCCCCATCTTTTCGTCATAGGATCTACGCGACAACTCTACCACCCCCTTGACATTTGGCAGAGCACTACTGTCTGTTTCTGTTTTAACAGAAACTTTCGCCCTGCATCACAAAATTGTGGTTTGAGTTACTGCATGCGGTATTTCCGGACAGATACGACCTGCAGACCTTTAAGAAAAGATCGTACTTTTGTTTCAAAGGCCGGCAACGCATGTGTAGATCTTTTGGTGTTGAGAAGGTCCTTGGGCGGCAGTATTCACTTTTCATCAGATTATCTGTCAGCTCGTTTGCCCCCTATCACATTTAAGATACAACAAAACAAAAATTTTAAAATCTGTCTGTCTGTTTGTTTCGGATGATCTTTGTGGTAATAGCCGGCGTCTCAAGCATTACACAAGATGGGTCGTCAAGACAAACATATCCATGTGTTCTCACCGATTGTTTCTTTTGCAGATTACGGTAGAGTCCTGATATTGCCACTGTCGGCGACCAGGCATGTGATTATGTATAAGGGTTACACGTTCTCCAGCAGAGTGTTTGATAGAAATAAGAGCTACATGACGTGCTCCAAGAGGCAAAGCGGCAAATGCAGGGCGAGACTGACGGTGGATAGTGAAGGGCGTGTGACGTCACGGAACATAAATCACAACCACGATCCTCCGAAGTATCATAAAACTTCTGCGGGAATGTATTTGAAACTGTAATTTGGTCACCTTTTTGTGTCATACTAGCTTTGGCCCGCGGCTTTACTCGCGTTAAATTCGGGTTAATACCGTTCCACTTTCCTGGTTACGAAAACGATATATTCTTACGCTGCTTTAGATGATATTATACGTATTTCCATTGATATTTAGGTTCCTACCTTGAGAACTGCGGAAGGTCCCCTCATTTTAAAAGCTTTCCGCCTCTTTAAATAGCCCCGCTTTCCGAAAAATATGATCTCAGATTTTTTTACTTTTTGTCACTAATATTTCATCTTTCTACCTTGTTAATTGCGGAATGCTTCATACTAACTTCCACCCCCCATTTTAGGGAAGTGGGGGTTAAATTAGACGTTAATAATAGAAGTTATGGTCACAGAACCCGGAACCCTTGGAGAATGTCAACCATTATATGTCATGCATCTTGTTGTAATCAGATTAAACATTTACATCAATTAATAAAAAATGAATTTTATTTTTAGTCATGATCATAGTAGTTCATCATCATCAGCTCATTAAACGTCCCCACGGGGGGAAGGGGCGCCCCCTCCTACCCGTATAGGGTGTTTAGGCGTTAGTCGTCCACGCGGGCCCAGTGCGGGAAGGACGACTTCACGCACAACCTTTGAATCTCTTTGCAGGCGTGCGCAGGTTTTCTCACGATGATAAAGGGTAGTTACTTGATATTAATTTTACAGGTTAACCCTTAATAGGAACAGCGTTGCAAATATTTTTCTTGGTTTTTACCGGTACGTCCGGGTTTAAATGTGCTGGATATTTTTTTGTTCACCCTTGCCCAATCAAGGGTGAACAAAAAAATATTTACTATCAAAGGTTCCTGCTTCGAAAGGAATTGCCATTTGCCTGATTCAAAGTCACATTATCTGATTTAGACATATGACGATGTCTAGGTTAAAAAAGCTTACCTTGTATGAAGTAGGTAATCACGCCTCTTCAAAAATTTTTGATAATAATTGTACTGCTCGGAAAATAGATCTATCCAGCACTGACTATTATACCTTCGCTTTTCGTAATAAATGAGTAATAAGTACTATTTACACGAAAATTTCCCATGCTGCTTTGTTAAGTAACCATTTTTTTTTATGAAATCAGTAAACATTTCCTCTTTCTTTGCTGTGCGGGAAGGCCTAGTCTCTGAAGTGGGTAAATAGGCTTATGAAAATATAACGATAATTCATCTACTATTACATTTTCAGATAAAGCTCAAGTGATCACGTTAAATAAACGATCGGTGGTGTTGTTTCGGGGGTATACATACTCCAAGCAAGGAATGTCGCCAATGAATTTCTACTGTTCGAAGAAACAGAAGGATTGTTCGGCCAAGTTGAAATTCATCAGTGAAGATGACATTTTTAGCTCCGGCGAACATAATCATCCACCACCTACGTTATATAGACTACCGAATGGTGAATATGCTAGGCGATGAGTCTCCACCAGGTATCTAGCAGTGTTGCCGAACTATCAATAGTTGGACTATCGATAGATAGATAGCTTCTCTCTTCAATCTGTTAGCCCACTCCACTGTCAGTCCACTGCTGGTCATAGGTCTCCCCCATTTTGCGCCAGACATCCCAGTCCTCCGCTTTTCTCATCCAGCTTCCACCAGCGACCTTTCGCAAGTCATCGGTCCATCGGGCCGAAAGGCGTCCTACGCTACGCTTGCCAAGACGCGGTCTCCACTCCAGAACTCGTCTGCTCCAACGGCCATCAGTTCTGCGACATACGTGACCAGCCCACTTCCACTTCAACTTGCTGATCCAGCGGGCTGTGTCGGTAACGACAGCTTAGTTTAGCGCAATATTATTAATACACTGCAATACTATCTATAGTATCGTAGCTCAATATAGAAATGACTATCGATAGAGAAATAGTATTGCACTATCGATAGTTGGTGTAATTTACAAAGCCTATACTATCGATAGTATTGCAGTGTACCAACACTATTGTGCTAAACTTAGCTGTCGATAGTATCGATACTATTGATCGTGGCAATATTGACAAAAGGTAAGATATCGATAGTGCAATACTATCGGAAGTATTGCACTATTGATAGAATCTATAATTGGTGTTCATAAGCTAAGCACAATAGTATATAATATGGGGCGGAAAGGTTCTCGAGTGGCGTCCGCGTAACGGAAAGTGAAGAGTAGGCAGACCCCTAACCAGATGGACGGATGATCTGGTTAAGGTGGCGGGTAGCAGATGGATGTCAACTGCAAGGGATCGGTCTGCATGGAAATCATTAGGGGAGACCTTCATTCAGCAGTGGACATAATTAGGCTGTAATGATGATGATGATGAAACTAAGCTATCGATAGTATCGATACTTTCGATAGGCCGATTGATACTATTGCTTTTGTCCAGCAATCGGTGGACTATCGAAAGCCTATCAATAGTCGATTATAGAGCGGCAACACTGATATCTACCGCAGTGCCAGATATCGTCCCGTGTATTGGGAGTGGTATGACCACAGACATCCGAATATACAATTAGACTGGACAAGCCGCCCAGTTTATAGGCAGTCCTAGTGTCGCAACTTCTTTTCGGTTCTTACCTGTAAAAAGTTATTATATTTCTTGGTAAATTTACTGATCATTGCGATGATGGCATGTTACAATTGCACCGGATGGCATTTTGGAACAAAACGGTAATTTCTTCTAATATTCGTGCGTCTTGCTCATCTCACAGAGCGTAAACTGGCAGCCAGTGTATGCTCGTTGAGCTTACATTTGTCGCACTTTAAAGGCGGCTTGCCCCATCTCTTGTATTGGGAAATCTGTGGGTATGACCTTCTACATTTATAAAAGAGGGCACTTGAGCTTGTGAAATGATACCTAACATATAACGTTGTTTTTGGTGACCGTTGTCAATTAGTAATGATATAAACTTTTAACCATGTTATTTTTACTTTATTTATTTTTACTTTACGCTCGTCAAATAAACTTTTTAGGCTCGGAGCCATCTGAGCTCCCCGTATGCCCGGTAAAATCAGTGCAAAAGCCACCCGAAAACAATAGTTTTCAGTGTCCTCTTTCCAAAGCACAGAAATGCTTAATGATAGTTTTAAAGGATTCCTGACACTGCAGTAGATACCCTACCTACAAGATTCTTTATGGGGCCACGATCTTAATTTTTGGTGGAAGGCTCTATAATTTGTCTTCTAATATATAATAAAATATTTATTGCTGTAGCAGGAGATTTAGATAAGATTGAAGCAAAGACGACCTGATACATGGTAACTCTCAGTTTTAGTTGTGTGAATTGCATTATATTTTTTTATAACTATGTAACATTTTTGGAGAAAGTATGTAGTTTGACATGTGTTAACATTTTCTTAATGGGGTTTTAGATGTTTTTTGATACATTTCTTAAACTAAATGTTACTAAGAGTAAACTTTTCATACATAAGTGTTAATTGAATTAAATGTTTTTCTGTAAAGTTAGGATGATTTACAGGAAAGCCGGTTTGTATCGAATTTAGTAATTAAATTTATTTTTAAAAATAAAATAGTGTTTCATACCTTAGTTTGTTTTATTTTAATAACGTACGTAAGCTCCAATTATTATAATTGATGTGGTGTAATGGTCGAGACGTCGGCTACTACAGTGAGGGTTCCGGGTTCGATACCCGGGCAGTACAAACATTAGTGTGTATGAACATGACTGTTTGTATTATTTGGGTGTTTTCTATGTATAATGTGTATGTCTTTACAAAAACAACGTTGAAGAGTATACAAGGTTACAAAACTAGGCGCTCCATTACACCATTGCACTATTCTGACGCCAGAACCGCTACCCATTGACGAAACAAATTTGCCACTTGGAAAACGGTGATTCAATAACCCGTCGATTGTAGGCTTGATAAAGCCACTAACATATAAAGAATGTTCAACGGCAAGTCACACAACATTAACCATAATAATAAAGTAATCGCAGTAAGGAATCTTAGACTTGGCACGTCTTTATCTTGATTTCATTACTTTTTAGGGATAATCAAGCTGCTCCATCGAGACTTGGCAAGATTTTTTACAGAATGTTTTTGGTGGGATTTCACTTCTTTTTGTAGAAACTTGAAAGGAATATTGGACGACCCATAGGGTGTAATGTTTGAGACGTCGGCTACTACACCAAGCGTTCCGGGTTCGATCCCCGGGCAGTACAAATATTTGTTTGCATGAACATGTCTGTTTGTAATGTTTTCCCAATTTTTGACATCGGATGAAGCGGCCCACCATGTTGAATATATATTGTTTAAAGGTGGTATGTTGATCTCTTATAGTTTGGCTGGGCTCTTTTGTTATCCAAGCAGGGTCACCAGGTACTCCAGATCTTCGATTATCCAAGTTTTTATAGTTTTCCCTTTGTGTAGCCATTAAACCCTAACTCTGTACCAAATTTCAGCTCTCTGAGTTAATGGGAAGTACTAGTTCTATTTTGATGATTTTGTTATCTAAGCAGGGTCACCAGGTACTCCAGATCTTCGATTATCCAAGTTTTTATAGTTTTCCCTTTTTGTAGCCATTAAACCCTGACTCTGTACTAAATTTCAGCTCTCTGAGTTAATGGGAAGTACTAGTTCTATTTTGATGATCATGAGTGAGTGTGTGAGTGTCTATCTGTCGAAAATGCAAAACTTTGCTTTCGCTTAACATCGAAACTAAATGACCTACAGACTTGAAATTTAGGATTTAAAATATGTTATTATATATTACCAGATGATGAAAATTATAGCGTTCTGGTATTAGCCAAAGGTTCTCAAATTGGGGCCTGAAAATGCGGCGGAATGGATCCTGTAAAGGATGGTACGGCAGTGTTTGCTTCGCGCTCGACTTGGCAGATTCATGCTTTACATTTTTTTTCTACCGACTGGGTGATTGTTTTAGAAGTTGTTAACAATGTTTTGTATTGTTTCAGGTGANTTAGTATACACACGACCAAAATCATTGAGTACTAACGTGGAGCAAAGGACAATTAAATCACACGTAGTAACTGATACATCCATGGAGAATAAAGTGTGGACTAAGTTTTCTGCTTTGTACAAATTGGTTCGTGTTATAGCGTTTTGCAAGAGGTTCCTGAACGTGCACAGGATTAGGAACAGTGGGGATAAGGTAAAGCCCTACCTGACAAACCAGGAAATATCGGCATCATTAAAGGTATGTATAAAACAATGTCAGAAGGAATCGTTTTTACAAGACATTGAGGACATTAAACGGTCAGGACACGTGAGATGTAAAAGTAAAATAAAATCTTTATGTCCAATGCTGGATGAAGATGGTATTTTGCGTGTGGGTGGAAGATTGAGGAACGCTCAATTGGGAGACGCTATGAAATATCCCATCATTATGCCGAACAACAGCCATTTTACGAATTTACTTGTAGATGATGCACATAAAACAACCCTGCATGGCGGTCCAACGCTAATGCTTAATTATTTACGCTCCAAATATTGGATCATAGCTGCTAAAAATGTAGTTAAAGCTTATGTGCGCAAGTGTGTTACATGTGTTCGTCATGCTGCAGTCTCAACAAATCAACTCGGGACAACTCCCAACCTGCCGAGTTACACCTGCAAGAGCATTTTTTAAATCTGGCGTTGATTTCGCTGGTCCTATAAATATAAGGATGTCTAAAGGTAGAGGTAACAAATCGTATAAGGGCTATATTTGCCTCTTTGTATGCATGGTGACACGAGCTATACACCTTGAGGTGATTAGCGATTTATCATCTGAGGGTTTTATCGCTGGATTCAAAAGGTTTGTGGCTAGAAGAGGTCGTTGTTGTGAAATATGGAGTGACAATGGCACTAATTTTGTGGGGGCTTCTAAAGAGTTAAAGTCGATGGTGACTCTTGAGGCATCTTCAGTAGCTCTTGAAATTAGGGGCTGGTTGAGCAATAATGGTGTTACGTGGCATTTCATACCACCCAGTGCTCCAAACTTTGGTGGTCTCTGGGAAGCCGGAGTGAAATCTACAAAATTTCATTTGAAGCGGGTGATTGGTGACTCTACACTCACTTATGAGGAAATGAGTACTCTTCTCAGCCAAATTGAGGCATGCCTCAATTCACGACCAATATCACAATTGCCTAGTAGTCATGAGGATCCTTTGCCATTAACACCAGGACATTTCCTGATTGGAGAGCCTCTAGTTACTGTGCCTGATCGTGATTATCTCGAATGCAATGTAAGTAGTTTAAGACGGTGGCAGGTCACTCAACGTATGTTACAGGATTTTTGGCGGCGGTGGTCAAACGAATATTTAGTTTCTTTGTTACAAAGGTACAAATGGACAAAATGTGTCCCAGAGCCTGTAATAGGAGACATCATTTTGATAAAGGATGACAACCTGCCTCCAGCACGTTGGCTCATGGGTAAATTTTAGATAAGCACCCAGGTAATGACGGAGTGACCCGAGTCGTATCCCTCAAATGCAATGGGTCTGTTATTAAACGACCAGTATCTAAACTATGTATCCTTCCTGTACTAGAATGAGCTATGTATGTAAGTAGTGTGTAGTTTGTTAATAAGTAATAGTAGTTACTAGGGCAAGTAAAATTATGCTTGTATTTCGATAAGTTAGATGTGCTTTGCGTCTTTTAGAACGCTCTTGACCTCATGGTGGGCGGTCTACTTTGTGTTTTATGTAAGAACATGAATATATGTTCTTGGTGGGCGGTATGTCCAATTAGATATCATATAATGTATATTAAAATAAGGTTCATAATAATATTGTTAAGATTTATCTAAAGTTTATATGTTTAAGTATTATTAGTTCTCGCATACGCCAATAGATGGCGCTGTACTCCTTTACATCGCGCAAGCATTGTGTTCTACCGAACGCGTATAAGTATCCGAGACTGTTAAATTTGTGTTCGCTTTCAAAATAAACCTTATTGTTCACATTTTGAGAGTTTGTTATTTATCTAACGATGGGCCCCTTAACAGTGGACGTACCCAAAAAATAATATTTTTGGGTACTTCCACATTCATTAACACTTGAGCTAGATATTGTATAAAGTTAGAATTCATAGTTTGTATATGTATTTATTAAAATTCATGTTGAATGGAATACATTATTTTATCTACAAAACCTGCAATCAAAAACAAAATCTTCTTCAAAAAATAAATAAAATTTTCAAACCTTGTTAGTCGTATTTAAGTTGAATCTGCTTTTATGAGTTACATATTTATCATTTTCGCCCATCGTAAGTTATTTGTCGACAATTTTTTGTAACTGTAACATAATAAAGGCAAAATAACCTGTGTATAATAAATGAGATTCATCTTCAAATTTTAAAACTTATATAGAGTGACAAGTGTTTAACTTATAAAGAGGTGTATCAAAAGATTTTTGTAGGCTTCCTATTGTATTTAAATTAAATGTATCCAATTGAAATTGTAGTCATGAATATTATCTAGAAGTCTGGTCACTTGATCACTATTATGATGAAATAATTGTATTGTAATATTTAAAGAAAAAATAAAAACTATTTGTATCTATAAATAGGTTCTAAAGTTATTTAGCAGTGTTTATTTTCAACAAATATTAGGAAAGGTTTTATCTTTAAGGTTACAATTACTCTTCTTCTCTTCAACCTATCGCAGTCCAATGTTAGACATAGGTCTCCCCATTTTGCGCCAGATATCCCGGTCCTCCGCTTTTCCATGCAGCCTCCACCTTTCGCAAGTCGTCAGACCATCGGGCCGGAGGGCGTCCGCCGCTACGCTTGCCGAGACGCGGTCTCCACTCCAGAACTCGTCTGCTCCAACAACCATCGGTTCTGCGACATACGTGACCAGCCCATTAACGTAAAATAAAATATCAAACGATTCAATGAATCCCATAGGTGAGGTATTTGAATTCATAGGCGGAGTCTGCTCAGAACTTACAATAAATATGTTATTCAAAGTCAAAGTCAAAATTCATTTATTCAGATTAGGCTTACAAAAAGCACTTATTGTCGACCCATGTGGTGTAATGGTCGGACGTCGGCCACCAAACCATGGGTTCTAGGTTCAATCCCCCGGGAATTACAAACATTTGAGTGCATGAACATATCTGTTCGTAATGGTATGGATGATTTTCTATGTACGAGTATAATATGTATGTTCGTATTAAAAAAAATGCTTATACTTATACTTCGACTTTTATATAATTTTAGATCACAGAGTCAGGATTTTTTTAAAAATTGCATTATCGATCTTTTACTATATTCCAAAGTAAGCGCTTCTTTGACATCTGCGTATAATTGGTAATACAGTATTTCTCTATTTTCGTCTTTAATACCAGAAAGGTATTGAAAATGACATAAAAATTCAGATGAAATTTCATTATCTCGAGTCTCCCCCTGCTTGAAAGGCACGATATGACGTTCGCTGGTCGTATCTGGATTGACGGTAAGGGCACTCCTCCCAACCTGTGTGGTTGTGATGAGTGGTAAAGCCAATATCCTGATACTGGAACTTTATAGGCTGTTTAATACATAGTAAATTAATAAAATCAGAAAACTTATTACAGAACAATGCATAACCATAACGGTGAACAAAAGGAAAGTTGTATTCTACAAAAAGTATACTTACTCGAGACAAGGCAGGTCATATGATATGCTGTACTGCTCTAAGAAATCCAGTTTGAATTGTGGAGCAAAACTAAAATTGGAAACGAGTGAGGAATCGAATTTAATGATAAATGAGCACAATCATCCGCCGCCGAACATGGTCAGGTTACCCAATGGAAATTATTTGAGATTCTAGGCCAGTGATGATGTTTAGTAAGAAGTAGAAATAGAAGAAATCAAGATTGACTAACAAGAAGAGTGATGTTATATTCTAAAAAGCGTGTTATAAACGAATCTCATTACTGTTTTGAATTCTTCCCTCTCTTTAAAATCATAAAGATTTTAAAAGGATGCATTGATAACAGAATATTTTTCAAATTATTCTATACAAGTTTACGCATTCAAAAACATTATATTTGTTGTCATCCCTTATCAAGTATTTGTTAAGTTTTTTCATCATATCAATTTGGAATATAGGTAATGTTTCAGAAGAACCTTAGTTAAAAAGATAGTTATGTTATAATAAAAAATATTGCCGTTATGGTTGTTATATTATTTTCTTCAATACATTCTGTTTGCATTTTTTAATAGATTTGATGTCATTATTAATGTAGGTGTAAAACTTTCAGATGACCTGATTATTATTGTTTGCAGTGTCGTTATCGCCAGAAGTGCTAATAGATACATCGCACAAATTGTACAAGACGATAAAGAGGAAAAATTGTGTAAGTTGTTACCAAAGGTTAAGGTTGGCGTTGAGCAGCCGTGATGCTGACAGGAAGGTCAAGAAAGTGTCCACGATATGCAATTTATGCAACAAAGCATTCTGTTTGCCGTGTTTCATTGAAAGACATTATTAGATTTATGCATTGTTTATGCACTGGTATTAGGAAATACCTAGAAACATTTGGGTTCAAACTTCAAGTACGAATTTGAATTTTTCTTGTGTCTAGTCATTTAAATTTATGTGTCATGGAATATTTTTTTGCAATATCTCAAATAGCTGCCAAGGGCAATGCAATATATATCTCGAATACCCCATCCGCTTTTATTAAATTTAATTACATTGTCGCACATTAATAGTTACCTACCTGATCTGTTGGGTTTTTTCTGAAACATCAGTGAGGGCATGAATAATGAGTGTAATAAATGAATTAAATCTTAATTTTTTACGCACAAATTGTGCTCGTGTGATTTACATCGTATAATGATGAGTGATAATCTAATGATAGTGTAGGCATTGAAAGTAAATAAATTAAAATTTAATGCTTTAATTGAAAGAAATGTATTTAATTGTATTTTTTCTTCACAATTTAACTATTTTATTACATTTACTAGTCATAATGAGAAAGTATGCTAAACTTTGAGCATGAAGTAAAGGTTTTTTGCATGTGCATTGTCATTTAATTCATTGCTGTAAAATTTCGAAATGTTCATAACGATATTATTTCATCAAACTCAGACTCAACATTGGAAAATAACCATAGTTTTTTTATAACCCACAAGCAGATATACTTGCTATGTTTCTTAGTATATTTGTTTTATTAAGTGTCTGTACAGACGCGGGCATTTTGTTTATGATAATCTTGAGAGAAAGAGACTAGAAAAAGCCAAAGGGATCATAGATTCCTAGTTTAAATATAACTGAAATGTTATAAATATTGTTTCATTAAAGCTCGCGTGTCTTGGTCGGCGTGCAGCTATATTATATTCTTAATTATAATGATGTCATAATCAATGTTGTTACTATATTTCATATAGGTACAGTAGTATTAATGAGTACCAAAGTTAAGAGGCCTATATTGTTGGTGGATACGAGCAAAGATACTCGTTACGAACACGATCTGTATTATTATCACTAGATATCTTTATTTATGTAAATGGATACAGACGATATTGGTTTATAAGGAGTACTCTACTCTCTTGGTGTACTTATTCCTATTTCTTTATCGATATTTATATTTCAAAATATGAATGTATTCCTTAAAAAAATCTTCAGCAAATGACGCCTCAAATAAATTTCATTTTATTAATTCTTATGTTCTAATAAGTTAATTTTCGATAAAGTTCAATCTATAAATACATATAAACGTAGGCGTTTATTGATTTTACTGATTTTATTAATAGCTGCCGCTTTTTTTAAGATATTATTTTTAAGATCAAAATAAAAAAAACATAAATTATTAAAAAATGGATAAGATCCGTAAAGGTTAGATATAATGTTATTTTAAAAATTTCATAAACTGTTTTATATTTAGTCAAATGACATATTATTAAATACTTTTTAATCAAATTATAAAAACATTACAGGTCCTAGTCACCAGATAAAATAATTTGACCTATACATAAAATTGCATAAATCGATTTTATTTTTGTGCCTCTTTTTAATTGTAAATCAATTATGAGATATTTTTATTGTCGAATTGTGTTATTATAATCAACTACCAATTCACTATTATTTTATTTGTAAGATAATATTTTTTATTTAAACACTCTGAAGACACGAAAAGCAAATAGAGGGATAAAATGAAGGTATCAACAAAATGTAAAAGTAAAACTGCCAGTTTAAGGCCTTCAGGCATATGTCAAGAGGCAGAAATAAGGCGGTAAATAAGAAATTTATAAAAAAGTCATTATTCTCAACCTAAATACAATTCAGTCACCCCTTTACCAAAAAGTATAAAGAAAATGTTTACATTGTATTTAAAATATAAATAGTGGTTTATTATCAAAATACTGTACCTACTAGAAAAATCTTTTTAATGGCAACATTATTTTCCCTTCCGCAGATGAGACATACAAACAGATAATCGTGAATGGCAAAAAGCTGATCATGTACCAAAATTACACATATTCACAACATGGGCCGTCGTTCAAGTACCAATACTGTTCCAAGAAATCAGCCCTACAGTGCGCGGCCAAGTTGAAGCTGAACGAGAAGAGGGAGATTGTATATAAAAAGGCCGAGCACAATCACCCGCCACCAAAGTTCTACAAGACTACTGATGGAAGATATTTTAAGATTTAAGTGAATGTTTAATGATGATGCGCGGCAGCAGCAAGGCGTCACCTCGGACATTGCGTCCGCTTGAAACACACATGGATACTGACTGCGGATTGGTTCACAAGTTCAAAGTCACTCAACGCGCAATGGAGCAAGCTATGCTCGGGGTCACACTTAGAAATCAGAATCAGAAATGATTTAATCCGTAAGAGAACTAAAGTTACCGACATAGGCCGCCGGATCAGCAAGTTGGTTGGCTGGTCACGTATGTCGCAGAACCGATGGCCGTTGAAGCAGACGAGTTCCGGAGAGGAGACCGCGTCTCGGAAAGCGTTGCGTAGGACGATCTCCGGACCGATGGACCGACGACTTGTGAAAGGTCGCTGGTGGCGGCTGGATGAGAAAAGCGGAGGACCGGGATATCTGGCGCAAAATGGGGGAGGCTATGTCAAGCAGTGGACTGCGATAGGTTGAATAGGGAAACACACAGACTGTTTAGCTCGACATGCTGTTAGCGCCCTGAGAACCATTAGCTTTTTTATATTGATATTAAGACTTGTACTTTAGCATTTATGATTTAATTCTGTTATTTCAATGACAAGTAAATTACTGGTTGGAACTGTTGTTGCAGTGCCGGCATAGTGTGCGTGCGATGACCATGGGATACAATCTTACAAAGGACACGGTAGATTTTTTCCACGACGTATATTATTAGATTTATTTTGTTCAGAAGATTTAACTGTAAGATCAAATTTTATTGTCTTTAAAAGCTTAGATTACTACGTCTTCTATTTCGATGTTCGGATTAGTAAATGCAATGTTGACATATTAAAGCCCGTATTCTAGAACGAGACTCAAGCGTTGATCTTCACTTAAGTAGAGTGAGAAAGGGATAGCGCTGTATACGATAAATAGCACCATCTCTTTCTAACTCAGTTTAAGTAAAGATAGACGTTAAGTCTTGTTCTAGAATACGGGCCTAAGACCTTACTTGCACGTTTATATTGTACGATAGTGAAATATCTTAGCACAATATAAACGTGCAAAACGTCTAAATCGATTATAAAATAATTGAATTGAATCATTGCTTTGTTATAATGAAGTACCAAATTACTATTTTTTATAATAAATTTGTACTTACTGTTATTATTAGAAATGTATAGATTACCACCATATAGTTATTGGAAACTAAGTCTTTATTTAAATAACTCAGAGGTCACAAGAAGCAAAATAGAGGAATTGCCGCCAAGTTGAAGGCCGAAACTTTAGGGTACCTAAAGTCAAGCGGTAAACTAAAAGGCCGCAATTAAATAAGATTGTTCTTTTATGGAATATTATCATACTGATGGATATCTAACAAAACATTTTATAAAAATCTTATAAATGCAATACAGAAAGCTGAACATTGATTGTTTTTCTGACACCAAAGCCAACATCTATATATTCAACATCATCATATATACATACATACCATACCTTATCATATGTACATTACCAAAGTGTGCCAAGTCTAAGCAAAAACACGTCACAACTGTTACTACTAAACGCCAAAAGGATCGAAGAATTGCAGGCCATTTTCTCATAGTAATTCTTATCTGAGAATGAACCCAATTTAGCATTTATTTTTAGATACTAATTATTAAAATGCTGGTTCGAAACTGTTATTACATGTTATGTAATATGTTATGTTATTTTTTTTATTCGATTTAAGGATAATATCTTGTAAAATTTTGTGTGCATTAATGAACAGTCGCCATCATATAAAAGCAGACAAGGTTTATAACGATTGTTAGAAAATGTATCAATATTTGTATAATGTTTACAAATTTCGTGGCGCAGCACGATGTGACATGGGTCCAACCCTCATATATTAAATAAGAGAATAATCCACAATAGCATTTTTTGTTAAATATATCATCAAAAATTTTGCTGAATAGTTTTAATGTCAAACAAGATTATTTACTTAAAAACTTTCTGATTTTCAGATGACCATAATGGGCTTCAGTGTAGATTTGTCCAGATGAGACGAGGTGGAATACTGTTGCAAATTGAGGGATACACATTCGCCAGAAGCAACAAACACTCATTTGTCTGGTGTTGTTCTAGCAGACAGTCTCAAGGTTGCTTAGCTAAAGTTAAAGTTGACAATGAGTGCAATGTGATAGTTATTAATCTTAACCATAACCATTCATATGCACAGAAACGAAACATCTATTTAAAAGAACATGAAGATATGAAGATAATTAAAGTAATAACACTAAAGTGTATTTAGCTATAATAATTTGTAACTTTCTTGAGCTGTTTTATTTCAGAAACAATGAATTCGTTGTTGTCGATTTGAACATTGACAACAACGAACATTAAATTGATGAAGTCTTTCCCTCATTATATGCATTGCACATTTCTGATACCAAAGGCACCACCTTTACATACCCAAGGTTTTCCGTGCCAAGTCCAAGTCCTAAGAAAAAGTGTCAAGACTAAGTAAAAGGCCGCAATTAAATAAGAAGTTTATAAAAAAGTAATTATCCTTAACCACGAACTACGGTCCCGTCACCCTATTACCTACCACCCTATTACCATTACCTTAAGGCAAAGTATAAAAAATATTTATTATATGAAAGATAAAAATATTCATTAGTTTATTGTCAAAACAAGCCGTACTTAGAGAAAGTACTTATTGATGGCAACATTACTTTCACATTTGCAGATGAGACATACGAACAGATAAACGTGAATGGCAAAAAAGTGATCATGTACCAAAAATACACATACTCGCAACAAGGACCGTCGTTCAAGAACCTGTATTGTTCCAAGAAAATAAGCCTACAGTGCGCGGCCAAGTTAAAGCTGAACGAGAAGAGGCAGATTGTATTTACACAGGCTAAGCACAATCACCCGCCGCCAGAGTTCTACAAGGCTGCTGATGGAAGATATTTTAAGATTTAAGCTCATTTTTAACTCATTGAACGCCAGACAGACACAATAGAAAATCAACAGTATCTAGCGCCTAAAGGCGTCATTGGTGGTCAAAGGGTTAATGTGATCGATTTAGCTGACGGGATTTTTGATGATATTGAGATAGATGATGACATTGGTCGGAAAGGTGAAGATTTAAGGTCACCACACACTGTACCGGAGCGGCATCGGTACGGCGTCACGTAGAATGGTTTCTTCAGAAGTATCTGTAAAAGATTTATTGAGTTTGAGTTTGAAATCGCTTGAAGAACATACTGCATAGCTCGAGATGTAAGTTAGCGCGGTCACTAGTCGCATATTGAATTCGCATCGCATCGCATATTGATTTCGCGTAGCATTTGGCATATTGATATTAAGACATACTTTAGCACACATGATTGAATTCTGTTGTAGGAATGAGTAGTAAAGTGCTGGCTCGAGGCGGTGTTGTTGCGGTGCCAGTGTAGTATACGATGACCTTTGATAAATATGATAATATTGTGCGATAGTGAAATGTGTTTCGTATTTTTTAATATTTGTTTTTAGGAGAGCATGAAAGGTTAATAATTTGATGAAAATATCTGCAGGTTCATTAAAGGTATTCATTTTGTTCGAATTGAGTTTTGATTCTGATTGATAATATCCTAATTTTATTATAATTGTCTTGTCCTAGGAAGTTGTAGATGAATATCTATGTATACCTGGAACAAGTAGTCCAAAGAGTAGGTCCAACTGTGAAGGAGGTTACTCGTCGAATCCAATTAGGATACAATAACTAGGTGGTAGATTCTATACTGAGTCATCTAGGTAGGTACCATCGCAGTGCCAGATATCTTACCGTGAAACAGAAATGCTATGCACTTTTGTATCTCTTAAGATAGAAACAAAACGTGTAAATGCCGTCTAAACAATCCGTTGCAAGGGATTTCTATGCTCCTTATTTAAATACGGGTATGTCAGGTTTTTTTTACATAAGAGTATGTTGGGAGAAGCGTTGCTTACAATAAACTCACTTTATTTTGAAACATGTGTTTTGATCGTACACTGTTAATTTTAAAATTCATTCTCTATTTATGAGTGCTTCAGTTTTCTGCGAAAATTCGAGGTAATTTTACAGTTTATGAGGAAATGTATTGTGATAGTGATAATTAAAGTTAATTTAAGCTTCATGTATAGCTAATCGAAGTTTGATCGGCTGTTGTATATTGTATGATAATAAATTAAATTATATATACCAAATCTAAGTTTGACTTGGTATGTATTTTGTTATATGATAATAAGTTTAATCATAAATTTGTGTTTCCAATTTTATGCATTTTATTTGTGTTTTACCTTTTATTTATAATTCCGTTAAAAAAGGGAATATTCCTAAAAATGTTACCATTTCGTGATTATGTAACCGATTTTCTAAATTAAGATCGAAAGTTGTTTCTGGAATAAATTTAATACCTCTGTTTTTCCGCAGGTTTGAACGTCAAATTTATAAACTCTCCCCGTGGCGGATACTTGGCTATGGTTGATGGCTACACATTTGCGAGGGCGCACAAATTCTCTAGGAACTGGTACTGTTCGAGCAAGCTGTCTAAGCATTGCAAAGCGAAGGTCAATGGACGCTACTAACAGCAGTGTCGTAACTTGTGACCTCAAGCACAATCACGAGCCACCAAGTTACTATAAGACAAAAGACGGCGACTATGTGAAACTCGTTTAAGTCGATAAAGTATTGGATTTCTGTACACTTATTTCATTTGTTGGTGTATTTTAAATTTGAGTTTTAGTCGATAAGGTGTAGGTTTCAGTTTAATTATTTTTTTTAAATATTATTTCGCTTTTTTTTATGAACGTCTTTTATAGTACGGTATTTGGTAACGGTTTTAACTCTAAAAATACATAGTATTACCTGTTATGTTTAGTTCAACATTTTCTAATAGACATAAGGAAACTTTGTAGGTTATGGGAAATAAAGGTATATTATTAAGTTAAAGAGTTTGATGAATGCAGAGCTATACAAGTAAATGAATATCGTAAAAGGTAATGATTACCTAATATTGAAACCCAAATAGCTGGAAATCTAGAATTTTAGGAAATATCTTGAAAAGTTCATTTACTTTGGTCACTACAAACTTTTGTAGCAAGGAAAGAGGCGTTAACAAACAGAGATGATATAATGTGATGGTGATTGTACTTTTAAATTTTTAGTAAATAAGTACAGGGGGTTACCGCCATCTCTTAAAACAGTATTACAATAATATTATTTAGTCTTTTCGGGTACAAAAATGCTGAGGTATCATTAAAAACTGTTTTAAAAGATTTAAGTAACCTCCCAGGGCTCACTGAAAATTGCGCCAGGGTCCGCTTGTATAAGGGCCCTGGTTTATCAAGCTAAGTGAGTCTGTTTAATCTAGACTACGTAGAAAACCGCTTGTTTTTGTAAGAAATCTGAGTGTTTGGTATTATATTTCGTATAATACTTTACCTAGGTTTAGTTATGTACGCGATATTTTGGATTAATAAATGATTTATTTCTTTCTTATTATTTCTTTCATTTTCAATGAAATGACATTAAAAATGCAAAAATTTTATTAAAAAATGGTTTCGGTGGATCATCGTTTAATTTATACTATAAGATATACCTATATAGATAAAATTTATTTAATTTAAAGGGGTTATTTACACAAATTATATTTTATTAAATTTTTCCTTTTTGAGACAATGAAGTGCTTCGTGTTTATAAACTCACTTTTTTTTTTTTCAGTTTTAGGTGCCAAGTTTATAAATTTACCACGCGGCGGTTACTTACTAATGGTTCATGGGTACACATTCGCAAGGAACAAAAAGAACTCCAGAAATTGGTATTGCTCCAGCAAGATATCCAAAAACTGCAAGGCGAAACTTAAATTGGATTCCAATAATTGCATTTTCAATCAATTCTTGATGCACAACCATGATCCGCCATCGTATTGTCTCACAACAGATGGAAACTATGTTAAAGTTAATTAAATGCACTTTAAAAACTTGGAAGTTGAAGACAAATTTAGTGTAATTTGAAATTCTTATTAATGGTTCTGGATTCGATTCTTTCTGTATATACATTTGTTTGGACGATTAATTGAACATGTTCGTTTGTATCCTATGTCCCATATCTTTAAAAAATAATAATTTATTGTTTAAGTACAAGTTACTTGCTTAATTTAGGACTAGATGGAGCTGTGTGAATATCTGAGGATTTGTATTAAGTTGTTTTTATTTTATATTTTTGCAAGGATCTGCAACCAATCATATACAAGCTGGGCGACGGCTCTATACAACCGTTCACATTTCACTTTCTTATTAGTTCAATGGAGTCAAAAAATATTTTGTGTAACACTATTACTTATTGGTATGCACGTATAAAAACACAGAAAGAGTTTCGCAACAAAAGTGTGTCAAAATTCAACACTGTCCATAAATTCAAATATAAATATTTTCCGCTAAGTTAATGTCACTTGCTTAACGACACATTCATTCAACGACCACTAGCCTAAGTCGTCGTTGCATTCATTCGACTCAGGCCTTTAAGGCCCGTATTCTAGGTTGAGCCTCAAGCATTGATCTTTACTTAAATGGAGTAAGGAAGGGATAGCGCTATATATGATAAATATAGCGTTATCCCTTCCTTGGCAAAATGGCATCTTGGGATGAAACTGTTTAGGAAAGTTAGAGAATAAATTTTAAATAATTTAAATAAGTATCTGTGGAAACTTTTTTGTTCTAAGTATTTTTGCTCTGTGTGATATTTTACTAAATATATGAACGTTTCCCTTGAAAATAAATAAAAAAATGTTAGGTTTTGCCGCAAGCCTCTGTTGGTTAAAATAAATCATGAAGATAGAACTGTTTAAGTTTATTATTTTACTGATACATCGTACTTAAAAACTTTGTGTTGATACAGACAAACTTTCGAACAGTTGATAGTATTCAAATGTATACTCGAATCTAAATATAAAGGGACTTTTTATATTACATTCAGGATTCAATTGGTAAAAATATTGATAGACTAGAATAGTATAGGTGTTAAGGCTGAGCCATCTGCGCTCGCCACTTGCCGGTGAAGCTGTAATGCCATCTGCGGCCAACAGCAGTAGTCAGTTCGAAAAAAAAGTATAGTGCATATGTAAAGTTGTTTAGGTAATTTGGAAGATCTTTCATTAGTATTTTAGCTTTGTTTTAATTGTAACAATAGTAACTAAGTAACAACCAAGGTCTTAAAACCTGTAGATAGTGTATTTAGTTACCGTCTTAAAAAAGTATTTTAGATTAAGCATGCTTACGGGGACATGTCACCCGCAGCCATGACGATGACTTCATGACAATGGATTTTTAGGTGTTAATAAAGCTTATTTTTTTTAATTGCGTTTTTATTTTTCTCTTATGTTCTATTCTAGCTTTTTCAGTCAAGGGTTACCGGAATATTGCTTCAAGATAATACGGGACGAGATCCCGGCATCCTCGATCCTTCAATAATGCATTCCTATCTATTCCGCGGTATTGATGTCCTTCTTCCTCTGCTTTCCTTGTACTGTGGTAGGGTTAGCTGTAGTTGGAGTATCTCTCTACAACAGAACCTCCGCTTGGCAACCAAAATAGCCACCACGGTGTGCCTATTTTGGTTGCCAAGTCTATTCACCGTCGTTCCTTCTCTCCCTGATCCATTCCACTATAAGTGGTGGCAGTTTGATGAGGTCCGAAACTAGTGGACTGATAAGGGCTCTGTAGCTAGTAAAATTACCGGGTAACCCGAAACAACAGATGTTAGGTTTCTAAAGACCTAACATCTGTTGTCTCTGGTGACGGGCGCTGATCTCTCTGAATCATGTTCTCCATTGATGGAGAATAATAACGTCTTATAGTTATTGGCCTCCTTCAATGCTTCTCTGTTACAATCAGGCTTATCACTTACTGTCAGGTGAGCGTTCTAACTGTATTGACCACTTTGTAACATAAAAACCGTCACCATACGATAGAAAGTCATGTAATGTAGGAAAATCTAATGAACTCTGTATGTTTTTCATAATCATAACTTAACGATACACCAATTGTTTTAGGGATTAAGTACGAGATGGTCAAAACCCTCAATCGTAATCACCCTTTGATGCTGGTAGAGGGTATATGTTCACGCAAACCAAGACTAAAGATATGCGATATTGGCATTGTAACAGCAGGCCTAGTACTCGTTGCACAGCAAAAATACAATTCAGCAAAGAAGATAATCTGGTGTTCCATAATTTGGAGCATAATCACATACCTCCGAAATACCATAAGTTAGATAATGGCACATATATCAAGATTTAGTGTCGATAAAATATATAATTATTTCAATGATGGAACATTACGCGAAGAGACAAAATTGGATGTTGTGGACTTACTTGCTTCAAGGTGTAATTCTTAGTTTATTTAGAAGTATACATAATTATGTGTTTCAGAAATATTTTATGAAATATAAATATTTGTGAAAATTTTGATTAAATAGCATCATTTATGAATGATGTTTCAATTTAAATGTGCATGGATTAGCTAACGAATAGCGCATAACTAAACGATATAAATTATTTAAAATAAACAAAATTTATTACATTTTATGAAGATAAATGTTCTTATATCATTCAGTGCCTGTTACACACACTTTTCAACGAACCCAGTTCAATAAATGTCGAGAAATCGTACCTATATAATTTTACCGACATAACTAGTAGCATCCTAGCAGTAACAAAAATACTTTTGCATTTAGGAAGTTCAATCAAATCAAACGTATGTTTCTTTCAGACCTTCAGATCGAATTCATTGCCACAACTCGAGCGAAGCGGCCTAATTTGAAGTTGCTGGATTATATCTACGTGCAAACCACTACCAACAAACGCTACTGGCACTGCAGCAAGAAAGTATCGACGGGCTGTCGAGCGCGACTACGCTTTGATGCAAAATTCAATCTTGTATTCCACGACTTGAAACACTGTCATCCACCGCCTCAGTATTCCAAAACGTGTGATGGAAAATACGATTTTCATTCAATGGAATCGCCGTCCCGGAAAAAATCAGAGGAACTTAATATTGACTTCATAGAATCGCCAAGGTCTAAAAAACCGCAGTTGGTGCTTCAGAACTACGTATATGTACAGACCACAAGCAACCGCCGATATTGGCATTGCAGCAAAAAAATTTCTGCCCTTTGCTCAGCAAGACTCCGTTTTGACGAACATTTCAATTTGGTTTACCACCAACTAAGTCATTCCCATCCCCCGCCACCTCCGATGGTCGTGAAAGCTGAGGACAATAAAGACGAAATAATAATATGAACGTCAATATCCCAATAGAATGGACAATGACTTGTCAATACTTTACTCGTAGCATTAAAATTATCTTAACTGTGTAACATTAGAATGATTCTCAGTACATTTTTAAAATTACTATTATGTATTTATATTTATACAAGAAAAAACTTTTTACATTTTAACATAGCAAGTAAGCGATAATTATGAATTTTCTATGATAAAACATTTGTCTGAATTCTATTCGATTTTGTTTTTATAAAATCCCTCTAAGTAATATATATTTACTTCTCTAAAATAAATAAGTGCAAAACGTAGATAAAATGACTTCATAATTAAATCATTTTTTCACTGCTACTATTCGCTTCAAAAAATTTCGTTATTTTATCCTGATTCGTGACAGTTTCAATAAAGAAAGATAGTCCTCCCTACGGTGAGTAGGTAAGGATAGGAATCAAATTTGTATGGTAAAGTAAAGGTATTATAAATTATAATACTAAATAATACTTTCATGATAGATGTACAGTGGAGGCTGATAGAAACACACGGAGAAAGAAACCACTTCTAATGGCGGAAGAAACACTTTTTCGCAAACGACAAAGGACAATCGATATTGGCACTGCTGCAAGAAACATTCGTACGACTGTCAGGCCAACGGTTCGATGAGAAAGGAAACCTGGTCATGTATCAGCGGCATCACACACGAGCCGCCTAAATACCACGTCACAAAAGATGGGAAGTACATTAAAATATGAAATTACGGTTCAAAACTAATCAAAGAATGAAAATTCTAATTTGAGTTTTATATATGAAATAAATAATAAATGTATTATGTAATGTTAAATAAATAAGAACTAAATGAATTTTGAGATTTTGAAGTGAATCTGTACCTATATATTTATAAATATATTATAGCACAAAGTCTGATAGTGAATTATAACTGTAAACAGGATTCAATGGATGACTTGTCAACACGCAATGCATGTGCTAATAGGTTGTAGTCCAAATCGTCTTCCTTGTGTAGTTCTTCTTTGATTTCCTATTGAGAATCTTTTGAGCCAAGATGCAAATTGCGTCTAGGTCTACTCGTACCATTACTACGTTTTACTTACGAGAAATTTTATGAAATTAAGTGTGTACGGGGTAGTGTTGACAAATGTTTCGATTTGCGCGGTACGTCTCCATTTTTAGTGGTCTGGGGATGCGTCAGGGTTTGTACTTGATTGGGATTAAAGAGGTGTTTCATAAAAAAAAATGATATGCTACGTAATTTACGAATTATCATATCAAATTCAAAATGGCACATATCAGCGTGACATCATATTTTATTTGTACATAAAACTGACATGTAATGCACTTTCATATTTGAGTTTATTACAAAAATCTTGGATACAATTCGAATAACATAATTTAAAAAGGGCTTTATTTCTAACTAACATCTGCCTGCCTTATTTTCGACCTTAAGTGGTTTTTAATTTTTTGTCTTTGAAACGCGTCTTAACTTAGTAGCATTTCTGGTGGGCTTTGCTACTTATCTCTAATGCTAGAGTGTTATTATTTAAGCATTATACTACACACTTGTTTCACAGCTCTCTGGTAAGTTTCTTGTAGCCTAAATTTCGGTTATTATAACAAAAAGGTTGTTATAGTAAACTTATAAGAGACCTGTGAAATCCAGCTTTAATGTGTAAACTCTAAAAGTGTCCATAACATTGTATTATTCAGGAATTTCAGGATGGAATTCAAATAACATCCTTTTTGAAGTAAGGGAGTACAGAAGCGATAACTGAACACATTCTGAAAAGTATATAAATTAGAAATAAAATATATTAAATTAAATATACAAAAAAAATCAGTTTGTTTGAGTTTGGTCTTTTATTCTGCCGCGGCCATATGAAAGTTGAAGAAGAAACTTTGAATAATATTGACTTTTATTGCTTTTACTCTCTATTTAAAAAATGGTCATTAATTTAATACCACCATATACATGTTTTAAGCAATAACAGCCTAAGAACAAACTATTAGACAAACTAATAAAATTAGATTCCATCGCATTTATTTCACTGACATGGTTGCACGCTATTTATTATAGAATTCCCCAAAGGAAGATGTACAGATCATGTTTTCCAACATGGCGACAAAAAAAGACGTTGTGTTGGTTGTTATCGACCCACATTAAACAGCACTGAAGCTTCTAAAAAAACTAAAAGAATTATTACCATTTGCGCGCAATGCAAGTAATCAATATGCTTGCCATGTTTTAATGAAAATAACTTTGCATAGTTGGTGAACTTAAACGTCTAAAAGTTTTTTTAAAAACTTTTTCAATCGACAATTGAGATATTGTTTTATTCACATCACTACTTACTACATATTGAACTATCTTCGGTTGCGGTACGGATACAATCGATTTTTTATTTTTTTTTGGTATTTGTAGTTTATTCTGTCATAACTGCGTGCGAACCTAACATAGTATAAAGCAATAGGCTATCTTTCATCCACAAAAACTTCGAAATATATGTCATTGGTTTTTTGGAAGATATAAGTTATTTTCAAAACTGTATCTTTAGGAGGCTGATTCAGGTGTCTAACGTACCAAAGGATAGGTTAGTTTTGAGATATTTTAGGTCTCCAAAGCACCATCTGAAAGTTCTTTGAAAATGATAGCGCAGTGAATGTGTTAATTACGTGGGTATCATCCTCCCGCACCACATTTCAATACCAAGACAGAGGATTCTTTTCGTTCGCTGTTATGGATCTGTCCATAACAGCGAATCTTACTCAAACGATACCTACTCTGGTAAGGTATCGTTTGATTTCTAGAACTGTACTTAACTCCTTCGCGGACAGCATATAAGATACATGTTTTATTTATGACGCGTATAGGTGTTTACTGTCCGCGAACGTGTTAAGTCCCTTAGAGGAACGTTTTAGCCAAACATACTCTTCCTTTCAGGCGTAGAATTGAAACTCGTACAAACACCGCAGAGAAAGAAACCGCTTCTTATCGCGAACAAGCACACATTCACGCAAACGACAACGGATAACCGATATTGGCATTGTTGCAAGAGGCAGTCCATGCGCTGTCAGGCTAAGGTACGGTTCGATGAGGCAGGGAATCTCGTGGCATTTCAGCGGCATCACAACACGACCCGCCTCAGTACCACATTACAAAGGATGGAAAATACGTGAAGATTGCATAGCATAGTGATGGTGAAAGATTACGCTTTAAAATGTTTGGGTGAAAGCCTAAATTCAATTAGATATGAGATTTTTTTCAATTGAATGTATCTTGTGAAATCAATAATTGGAATTTGAGGTATTGATTTGTATTCTTTACGTTTTTCTTTTGATTAAATAAGACTTTTTGTGGGCATCCAATTCGATGCCTACGATTGTTGTTTAAATTAAAATGATTCATCGTTTTACAGTTTGGCGTATTAAAGTCAACTGTTTCGAAATAAGTGATCAAAACTCAGCCAAGAGATTCTTTAGGGTTTTTAAAATTTATTTATTCAAAAAGTACACTTATAATAACAAGAAATTTTCTTTCTGCCAAACGGTTAAAAACTAAACGGTTAAACCATACATCTAATGTAGATAAACACAAGATAATAACATAGATACCTATATTAATTGCACAATTTACTTAATAAAACTTTGCAATTTTTTTACTTTAATTATTGTCGTCGGAACCATTTTTAAAATTTTCACTAGTGATTGGTTATTAACACATTACTAAATAGTAGTTTAATATATATAAACTCATAATTCCTCAACTAAATTAACCAATATACAACATGCAGCCAATGCCTGCGTTTAAACGGCCTAGGCGTCCAATTGGATGACTAATTTAAGCATATAACTGCGACATATACATATACAACCAGTCGCATTAGGTTTTCTACGGTGTCTGAACTTCTGACAGTTAAAACGTGGATTGGACCGACAACTTTCTCGAATCTGTATTTTTGTATAAAAAAATCTCTAATATGTTCTTCTCAATAGTTTTTCTTTTATTGAGTAATAAAGTATTGTTAGCGGTAAAGAAGACCAACGCTACCATCCTTAATGAATTGAAGAGTGGTGTCACATCACTAATATCTCTCTTGACATTAGCATTTCGCGTGGGAAACAGTCATAATCATAGATCGGATAATCGGATGCATATTTACCTAAAGTTGACCGGCGCTTTAGTATGGAAAGCACTTCTTTATCGTATAGATTTCGGGATTTCGGAATTGATGCATTGAATGTTCGGAATATAGAATTAAATGTATTTTCATTACGTTTGTAGTGTTTTTATTACCATATATGTTTTGTATGTACATTACTTGTATGGAAAAAAACCCGATATTTCGGGATGAATACCGTTAGCCGTTTTGATTATAAAATACAAAAATAAATATAATGCACACAATATCCATTATGATGTTCGAAGCTTAGTAGCTAGGTATTTTATAAAAAAATTATAATAAAAACATTTTTTTATTAATTTCATAAATTAATATTATAATTTGATAGGTAGGTACCCCATTCGTAATTTGTTTTATATCCGATTAGTTCAAAATCCCTGTTTTTTTTCGAATCCCGACATTGAAAAAGACAATTCCGAAAAAGAAGCCGTCTTCATATTTTCTTAGCCAAAAAATAAGTTTAGGTAATATGCATCCGATTATCCGATATATGGTCATAATGTAACACTGGGATTTAATCTATTATAATAAGAATCATTTAATAATATGATGAAATTCGTAAACACTAAATTAATTGTATTCCGGTAAGTTACTAAATAAATTTTAATTTTTACATTGATTTCGAATAGATATTAATAAAGTATTTCTTTTTAGGTGAAGTAAGTTTCAAATTGATAGATTCATCTCGCGGTCTTCTAGCAATGGTTCAAGACTACACGTTTTCAAAATCCAACAAATCGTGCAGTATATGGAATTGTTCCAGTAGAACCTCAAGCAAGTGTGAGGCGAAGATAAAGATAGACAAGGAAGGGAATAGGCTGATTTACTATCAGCTAACACATAACCATCCACCGCCAAAATACCACATCACAAACCAAGGCTTGTATATAAAACTATGTTGAAGTTCGTAATCTAGTTGGCTGAACTTTTCCCGGTTTAAAATGTTGGAATTAAGTAAACACTCGACTGCCACAAAACTATCTCGTTTTGAATCTTTTTTATGTTATAAGTGAACGCGGTCAGTTTGCTCACCTGGTGGTAAGTGATACGCCTGACCATGACAGGTGCAGTGTTAAAGAAAAAATAATAAAAGTATGTCGTTATTATTTTCCGTCACAACACTGCCCTGCGCTTGTCACCTAAGACGTCAGATGTAAGGTCTCTTATACCCGGTAACTGCAAAAGGAACTATTGTTTGTGTAAGATATAATGTACAGGGTAATTAGGTAATTGATACCAACACTAATTCGTGATGATGGTTTAAATTCGTGATGATGGTTTCCCTTCCCGTACGGTGTATATACATTCGCGGCCCCTGCGCTCCTTCGACAATCTTCTTATCTGTACCAGGTCACTCGGCTCTGGAACGGACTACCGTAAGAGGTCAAATTGGCCCATGAAAGTTTTTTCTGGAGGGTTATTCGTCTTCAAGGAACTTTCACGGTCTTGTATTTTTATTGTTTTTTTTATTCCACTGTCCACACAATAAGGCATACTTTAAACCGTGCTTCATGTTAAATCTTATAAGCGTTAGGATTTAAGGCACAGTATTTCTAATCAAATCGATTGTGTCTGTTCGATATACTCCTGTAAACGAATTGCAATTATATAATCAATCACATTTAGTCTACCCATGCATTCATGCATTTTATTATATATGCGTGTCGATAAAATTAAAGTTTGTGTGTTATGTTTATTAAGAAATAAATATATTTGTGTATTGAGCATATTTGTTTTGATTGTTTTTTAAGGTTTTCCCTATTTACGTTAGCCATAAATAAAATGTTTTTAATGCATTGTAAATTTCTAGGTACGGAAGGAGCGGCAGATACGAGTAAAAACCCGTGTTTTACAATTATACCTTCAAAAAGAGGTGGAAAAGTACTATTACATGATGGTTACAAGTACAACTTTAGGCGCAAAAATAAAAACAGTCATGACGTATGGCACTGCGTAAAAAAGAGCATTTGTCACGCGACATTATTAATCAATGCAAATTCTATTATAATAAAACAGGAAATTCATAAATGTACTCCTGATTCAGTAGATAATGCGATAAAGGTGAAATTACATGAATGTGTTGAAAGGGCCATAAAGGAAGACACGCCAGTGCCAACCATTTACGCTGACATTTTAGAATCAATGAAAGATAGTGAATATAGTTTGAAGTTGCCAAATTTGATAATGTGAAAAATCTATTTATAAGAAACGTAATTTATTACGTTTGCAATGAAAAAATAATCTTCTTTCAAGATTAAGAGACGTTATTGAACTTTTTGTTGAAAAGGAGGCAAACGAGTGTACGGTTCACCTGATGGTGAAGCACGCCTATGGATATTCCCAAGACTCAGGTCCCAGAAATGCGTTGCCGGCCCTTTAACTTTGACTTCGTATTTTTCAGTTACTTTGGCTCAATTTGAAAACAGCAACTATTAGTACTAAAGAAGGACTGCATTAACAACAGCAAAAGAAATATTTACCGATCGGGCATTCAAATAAGCAGCTCTGTATTCAAGTAGCTTTACAGTCTGCTTGTTGATCTTGGCGGAACCAACAATGAAATTGGAACGCCAGCAATTTATGGCAATCGTCAAAAAACAAATTACGAAACAATAGATTTTGAAGAACATGGTGTAATGGTTGAGACGTCGGCCTAACGTTTGGTTTATCCTCGGGCATTACAAACATTCGTGTGCATGAATATGTTTGTTTGTAATGGCTGGTGTTTCTATGTATGATATGTATGTATTTACAAAAAATGTTTATATAAAGTAGGTATGTTTATTGTTGTGTAGTGCTCATATATAGGCTAAATGCTAAGTTTGAGACTAGATGGCGTGTGTGTGTCACAGGTAAAAAAATCTCAAGATTAATTAAAATAATGATAATTGAAATAATTTTAATGTTTTTTATTAATGGTAATTAAATGTTTTTTTTTTAATAATGTTATCTATTTGTTTAAATAATTTTTTTGTGTTTATTTTAAGTTTATAAGTGCTTATTGTATGCCTAATTTGAATAAATGAATTTTGACTTGACTTTGATTGTATTTGAGTATTCAATAAATTACTTATGATTATTAAACATACTTGTTAAACACTGTTATAAAATAAAAATACTAAATGATTCTATTATACGCTAGAAAAAGCAGACTTAATTGTAAAAATATTTATTGAAATATCATTACGCCATTGTGTTGACAAAATGGCACTTTGTTAGTGGTAAAATAAAACATAAATTAAATCATGATATACTTTTTTACTTCTCTATATGTAGCTCCTCCATATATATTGATATAGGTGCTTTTTAAAAATCTAGCTAGAATATAGTGCCTAGGTGATTGGCTGGTATTCTCAGCTTCCATTTATAAACTTCATTAATAGTGTCAGTGTATAATATATTCTTTATTTAAATTAATTACATCTATATAAAATATACTAAATAAATAAAAGAAAATAACTAAAATATATTACACCCTAAACACTCATAAATTAATAATTAAAACTAAAAAATATAATTAAAAGAAGTCGGCAAATTTCCGAAAGGGACTTCTCACACATATATATATTTTATTTTTATTTATTTTCCCAGTATAGAAGTTACTTCATGTAACCCATTAACTGCCAAAGCCGACTAAAGCGACTTGGAGGTGAAACAGTCAATGATTTTATGAAAAACTGGAATTAATGCTTGGTTTTTTCTTTTCAAGGTACCGAAGCTAAGTTATAACATCATCTAGGGTCATCTTATAATGCTAGTGGTTTTACTTTCCAAAGAGTGAGTATGACCGGCAAGAAATGGCGTGCAGCAGCAAAATATACAGGGTGTGGTGCAATCATCAGATGGGATGATGACAAAATCACTCCGTACTGTTTGGACCATAATCATCCGCAGCCGAAATTCGTTGTTACTTCGGAAGGGCGTTACGTCAAATGCAAGGATCAGTAGTAAAATTACGCCATTGTGTGAGGGTTGAGTTCAAATTCAAAAGGGGGGACGGCATATTACGTTTTTATTTAAGACTAGGTGTTCCCGCGGTTTTACCCGCGTTATAAAAATATATTATTCCGCAGTAAAACACAACCTAAAATCGCTTCGTTAAGTTATTGCTATTTTGCCAGGGCGCTCACCTGACGGGAACTGATCCGCCTGACCATGACAGAGCGGCATTGATTGAGACCAACCACTGATAGACAGTTATTATTCTGCTTCCATTCCGTACTTCGACACCCGAGACAAACAGATGTTAGGTCTCTAATACCCGGTTATTTCACTAACTACAGTGCTTTCATCCCGAAACATAGAAGTGCAAAACAAACACTCCTATTTCACGGGACGATATCTGACACTGCATGAAGTACCTAACTAGACGACTTACCACCAAGTAAATAGAATTGTTGGGTGTTTAACCACTATCACAGTAAGATGTAGCCGGGAAGGCTAAACGTACCTTCCGAAGCATGAAGGAATTTACGACTTTATTAAACGATGACTTCCGATGACCGACAATGGTAATAGTTTCTTTCTCCTTCTTTGTATTTATTCATAGTATTTCCTCTTTACATATATTTTTTGGTAATTTTATATCACAACACTAAGAGTATATTTTACCTGTGAATATATTTTATAATATGATAACATGTAAAAATGGTTCTGTAAATAGTTAGTTTCACTAAATTATTTAAAGATTGTTTGTTTTTTATTAATAAGTTATATACTTCAAAAAGAGAACATTTAACATTTTAAGTAACAGATGGATGATCTTCTAGAGCAGATTTTAATCATCATGACTTATTATAATAAAGTAATGTTCTTAGTAAAAACAAGTTCTTTTATTTATCTTACAACAAGTATAGTAAATAAATTTTGTGCGTGAAGTTGGCCAATCCGCGTTAGGCTCGCGTGGATGACTAAGGCCTATACATACCCTATACGTGCCCCGCGGTGGGGACGTATAATTAGCTGATGATGATGATGATTTTGTAAGTTAACATGTGGTTTTGATATACAAAATTAAAAGTAATATTTTGTCATTTCTTTTTAAGCTAAATTTATAACTTCGTCAAGAGGGGGTCGTCTTATATTAATGAAAGGTTTTACTTACCAAAAAGTGAGTTACACTTGTAAAAAATGGGCGTATAGTAGCAAAAGGACGACGGGATGCGGTGCAATCATTAGATGGGATAACAATAAAGTCACTCCATACTGTTTGGAGCACAATCATGCGGCGCCGAACTACTTCGTCACTGAGAACGGCCGTTACCTGAAGTGCTAATAAAGTTATGTAGATAATAAAAAACTATGAGAAAATAAACGATAGTTAAATGTGAATATTAGGGCTTTCCTGTTTTTTTTATTCTAAAGATATTTTTATAATTTTAATATTTATTTTTTACCGCTAGACAGTATTCTGAAATTCATAGTAAGCATAAACGTGTTAATTTTAGTAAGTATATAAATGTTATTGTTTCCGCTTTACCATGTATTTTGATCGATTTAAGCTTTTCCTTCTTTTATTCAAAAATTTTTTTTAACACATGTGAATTTTTAACAACGGTAAATTTTATATAAGCTAGAAAGTATTCTGTTTGAAAATTAATTTATTAATAAAAAAGTAAGCTCGCGCCTTGGTCCCAGAGGGAAAGGCAGATATGATAATTTTAAATTATATACCTAATAAGCATGTAGCATTCTGGTTTCGGTGCTATAATGTCTTTTACGTATTTACAGGTACAGCAACAATTGAGTTTAGAATGATAAATTCGTCACGAGGCGGCAATCTCGTTATGATAAACGGGTATACGTTCTACAAAACGAGCCAGACTACGAAACAGTGGAAGTGTTGCAGTTTGAACACACCAAATGCACGGCGTTGATAAGGATCGATAAAGATATAGTTACAACATATAGTCTTCAACATAACCATCCGCCGCCTAAGTATCATGTGACCAAGGATGGAAAGTATATTAAGTGTTGAACGGACCCTCTAGTTGCAGTAGTCCGGTTGTTAGTTGGGTTGACCGCACTACTGCAACTTTTTAGTTGCAATAGTTCGGTTCGAACTGAGCACCGGACTGTTGCTACTTATTTCATAGTAACAGTTCCGCTTGTATTTACCGCATTTACTACGGTTCGATAGAGTTAGGCCGTTTAAATTCAGAAGCTTGGCTCTACTTGAAATCTGATTTTCGAATTTTCGGCTTTATTGTTAATTTAAATGCATAATTTGACTGAATTTTAATTGGATTTTGGTATTTTACAATATATAAAGCTATATAAAGTTAAAAAAAAAATTGGCACTTTTTACATATTTTATTAGAAGGCTGTAATTAGTTATTTGTTAGGGTCAAGTAAGACTGTAATTTTTAATATTAACAATATTTGATCTTCTATATAATCTTACCATTTAAGTCTTAAGGTTGTCAAACATTTACTGATAATATTATATTAATCGTACGATTTAGTCTTAAAGTTTTATACTTCTAGTCAACTTTTTACACGGAATATATTAATAAAATTTATCTTAACTTTGTAGGTCTAATAAATATATGCGATAAACATACCTATTAGTCCATTTTACTCATATTTTACAATTTACGCGTATATATTCTTACGATATTTGTGTAAGGTTTTACTTATTAACGTCTAGTCAACTTTAAAATAAGTGATTTAATCAACTTTATAAATATACATTTGTTATTGTCAGTGTAGGCTTTCAAGTTATTTCTGATATACATTTAATATTGTATTTTATAATTTTACAAGTATTGAAGAATTTTTATAAGCTTATGATAGCAGTTTTTTATACATTTTACTACGATTGTATTTTTAATTAATAATGGTTACCTAATTACCTATATAATTTAGATCATTCAAATACTGTATGTCATTTATGTATAACATATGATAAAGTTATCTCATTGAATTCAAATAAATAACCAAATATTTAATATTGTGTTTTTATTATATTTAATTATATACTCTTTTTAAAATAGTATTTTCTTAAATGTGTATGACGTTTTACATACATTATGAGTAGGGTATGCAAAAGAGTGACCCAAATCGCAAAAACAATAATTTACATTTTGTCAAATTAAGTGCTGTTGATGAATCATTTAATGTTGGCAATTTTCCGGGTTTTCTGAATGCACATGGTATGCAAAGGTGAATGGAGAAGCATAATAAGGAAAGATTGTACCTTATGAGAACAGTGAAATGAAATGATGAAAGTTTAAAGAATAATAATCATTTATTGGCTAGACTACACACAAATAATACTTGGTGGTAGACTTGGTACTGACTTGTCTAGGTAGGTACCACCGTAGTGCCTGATATCATCCCGTAAAACAGAAGTGTTATGCACTTTTGTGTTTCGGGATGAGGGCATCGTAGCTACTAAAATTACTGGGTATAAGACAATGATATACTGTATATAAAGGTAGACTCCATCGGCTCAAAAACGAACGCCGAAGAGAGTACAGTTTGTACTCTTTTGTTTAGGTAAATGTGTTCGAAATTCAAAATGTGTATGTGTGCTGTCGGTGCATTCGGCACACTTTTTTCGATTGTTTTGTGAGCATATCACGAATCCATACTTTTTTACATCATTGGTATAAGAGACCTAACAACTGTTGTCTCTGGTGTCGGGCGTAGTGCGGCATTGACGGAGAATAATAACTATCAGTTGTTGGTATCTTTCAATGCCGCTCGTCATGGTTAGGCTTACAATCAGGTGAGCGTCTTGAACGTCCTGTACACTTTAACATAAAAAAAACATAAAAGTAGTTAATTACAATCAACATGGTAATGATTATCTATGACAATGATGTCAAAAGAATAATTTCGTGATATGCTCACAAAACAACCGAAAAAATAGTTCCGAATGCAGCGACAGCACACATACACATTTATTTCGTTTGAGCGTACATTTGCCTACAACTGTATTCTCTTTGGCGGTTTGTTTTTGAGGCACAGAATATCATTGATCTATGATTAATAAAAGACTAATAAAGCGCACATTATTCCACTTACAAGCATTTCTAATCAGATATTATATTTCAGGTATTGATTTCAAAATGATAAATACATCACGAGGCGGCTTCCTAATCATGATTAACCAGTATACCTTCTCCAAAATGTGCAAATTTGGCAAGATATGGGTGTGTTCGGGGAAATACTCCAAGACACAGTGTCCGGCTAGGGTTCGGTATGAGGATGATATCGTGAAGCCGTATACTTTGGACCATAACCATCCGCCGCCAAAGTACCACGTTACTAAAGACGGGCGTTATATCAAAGTGTAGACGAGTATGAGAAAATAGGCCTCAATTCCATGGAACAGACAATGATCTCTCAAAAACGCATTATAATAGGTTTAAGCATTACGACATGTGGCGCAACTTACACATGACTTGTTAGAACGGCGTGGTTTAACTGTTGACTAAGGAGATCTTTTAAATGTTACCTGTGTTTATTGAGAATCCTGAGATATCACGAGGATGTCAAGTTCCAGCCGTTCTCCTGAGAAAAGTTGAAATATCCTGAGATATGGTAACCCTATTTAAACCTGTTACGGTCTTTATCGTGGCGCCGAAAACAATACTCCCCCGTAGGTATGACCAAAATTCTGTTTTTACCAAAGATTTGTTATGAGTTTCTTGACCATTACGAAATAAGCTACAATAGTGTGTGATGTCTGCTAGTTAGTATTTACGAGTATGTCATTATATAAATCAATTCAAATAATGTACTGTATAAACAAATATAAATAATGTAGTACATAAGTATAATTTGATGTTTAGACTGTGTTGAAATATTTGCGTTTCCAAGAGTGCTGGCAGCAAATTAAAAAAAAAGATTTAGCTTTACGGATTTATACCTCAGACGAAATAAGTGCACAATCGTATAACTTAATAAAATAACTGAAACTATTCTCACTTATTAAACAATATAATTTCTCGGTGGTTAGTTATTAAGTGAGAAGTTTGAGCACGATGCCAAAAAAAATATTGTCGCCGACTTTATCTCTTTTTTATCTATGTGGGTTAGGTTAGAGCTGTGACCCCAAAAACGCGCGAGCCGAGCGAGCGAAGCGAGTGTGCCACAGCAGTGACCAGCGAAGCGGTAGAAAAGAACCAAAAAATTTTGTAAATAATTTCTTCGTCTGTCCTGAAAAAGGGTAATACGTAATAATACTATTACCCTTTTTCTACAATATACTATTTGATGTCATTTTTAGGTAAATGTATTGATGGATTAATATAGGATGACATACATTTCAATCATACTAAATTATAAAATTAGAAGCTAATAAAATTACTAGTTTGATGTCATGTTATAACATTTAAGAATTTGTGTTATGTCTGTAGTTTAAGTTTGCCTCGAAAATTAGTCGTCTAGGGAATCCACTGCAATGCCATATATTTTGCCATGGAGTTTGATGCACTTATTTATTTATATATAAATAAATATAGGTACCAAATATCTGACGGTTTGGGTTTCAGGCACAGAGTTAACAGAAAATAATTACAATGATAGATAGATAAAACGTTTATTTGTTTGTTTAGATACACAGAAACAATCGGTTAATAATATCAAACATACCGAATAGAACACAAGAGAAAATGACACTAAATAGGTAAAAAAAAAGAAGAATCGGGCATGCAAAAAAATTACAAAAAGAATTAAAACAGTGTGTGTGTCACAGAAAGACAAAAAGAAATTAGCTCAGCAAAAGGTTCTCTTACAGAAAACCGCTGATTTTCAATTTGTGCGGTTGCGAGAATCGAGATGATTACAATGATTGTCATGATATGGACTGGCGTATCACTTACCAAAGGGACAAAAACACGTACTAAACTCGTACTATTAATGTTTTTTTATCTTTATTATATCTGTATATTCGAATGGCTCTTTATGTATGTAGATATCTAGAATATAGTTTGTAAATATTGAACAATTTACAAACTATACCTATTTGTTTCTTATATATGCAAATTGTTCATTTAAAATTGTCTACGACACCCTAGGAAGAGTAGGGGTGGTGACAATCGTATTCTACTCTGCCGTCACCACACGGCACATTATTTATTTCTTACTATAAACATAATCTACTATTGTATAATATATATGAAAATCTTTTACTGGCCATTGTAAAATGTAAATAAGTATTGTAAAGTAATTTTAAATACTCTATCGGTGTTCTATGAAAATAAATAAAGAAAACTTAGACATTTGGGTGTTTACTTTGGACTATGAACGTCATTAACTCAATACGATAATACTACCAAAAATTATTGTAAGTAACCTGTAATTGATTATTTTAGATTTCCAACATAGGTTTCGATGTTAGTATTAAAGAATCAACAATATTGACATATTAAGATTGACGTTAATTATAAGAGCTTAATGTTCTTCTAACTGTTCACGACTGTGAAAATGTATCCAATTAATATAACCTTATTACTATAACTTTACCCACTTACTACCCATCCACACCCACTTACTACTATAACCTTACCTACTAATATAACCTTACCCAATAAATACAACCTTACCTTACCTGCGGATTTAGATGGCATAACAATAAGTATTCATGCATTGATGATAATCTAATGATCGATTATGTCAAATGTATTGTTTCAGGCTTTAACTATAGTTTGATTACCACGTCAAGAGGGATCCACCTTATGAAAATTAAGGAATACACTTTTCACAAAAATTGCAAGGCTGGTAAAACTTGGATGTGCTCAAGCAAAGCAGCAAGCTCATGTGGCGCTAAAGTAAAATTTGAGAGTGGTCGCATAACTCATGTATATAGTTTGGAGCATAACCATCCGCCGCCTAAGTTATTTATGGGGATGGATGGGGTTCATTATTATATTAAGAGGGTATAATCCGTTTGACGCGACTGCAAATTAGGTATTTTGAACGGCTGGCTACCTGTGTGAGGGACACACACATACAGCCTGGCCTTGCGGTCGGCCGGTTGCATCGAAAAGTTTATACTTTTTATACTTTGTTTCAGCGTTTGTAAAAAATTTGGGCCTCCGAAACTTCTTTGGGCATAATATTCTTAACTAATCTGTCATAAACGCTAAAGCTATCAAGGTATTGGGTGAACTTACTCTTGAGTAAGTAACATAGAACTGTCTATGAGAGAAGCAATATTCTCTCAAATTTGAGTTTTGGACTAAAACTTATTTTGTACGTCTTCATTTATTCGATTCATTAGGTTCTGATAGGTTCAAACTAATACAATCTCATCCTCCATCATCCCTTATTTATCCCTATTGGGTGTTAAATTTATCAAAATCCTAGTTAAACGAACGCCTTTATCATAGTTGCTTTAATCTTACATTTCAGTCCAATAGGTCGTAAATTTAAGAAGATTTCTACAAACTTTCATCACCTATTTTATCCACTTTGGGGTGGATTGTATAAATATCACTTCTCAGGCGTTATTTATGTTAGTAGTTGTGCATGCAAAGTCTTAGCCCGATCGCTTTAAAATTGACAATGTTTCATATCAACTTTTATGTCCTATTTTATCTCCTGGGGCGTAGAATTAATCAACGTTTTTTCTTAGGGGATGCCTATGTAATAGTAACTTTATGCATGTAAAGTCTTAGCCCAATCGGTTCAAAATTGACAAAGTTTTTCCCCTATTTTATCGATTTGGGTATAGAATTAATCAAAATCCTTTCTTAGGGGATGCCTATGTCATATTATCTTTATGCATGCAAAGCTCAGCCCGATCGGTTTGAAATTGACAAAGGATTATTAGTAGTAGTTTAGTAGTAGTAGGTAGACTAACTTTGATCTCCTATTTTATCCTCATGGGGGTAGAATTAATCAAAATCCATTCTTAGCAGATGTCTACGTCAGTGGTTGTCTAGTATAACCGATCCATTCAGTGGTTTGAGCTGAGTTGATAGATCACTATGTCAGACAGTCAGGGTTGTTAAGCTATTTATAGGAGCTCTGTTGTAATAGGTGTAATAACATTTCGACGACCCCTCTGGTGTAATGGTTAACACGTCGGCGGCTATTTGACCAAGGGTTCCGGGTTCGATCCCCGGCCAGTACAAACATTTGTGTGCATCAACATGTTGTGTGTTCGTATTGGTCTGGGTGTTTTCTATGTACAATATGTATGTCAGCATCCTCAGCTCATTAAACCATCCCCATCGAGGGGCACAAGCCTACCCGTATAGGTTATATAGGCGTATGTAGCATGCGGGCCCAGTGCGGATTGGCCGACTTCACGCACAACCCTTGAATCTCTTCGCAGGCGTGCCGCGGGTTCCTCAGGATGTTTTTCTTCGCCATAAGAACGTCGGCCTCCCAATCGAATATGTAAGTATTAACAAAAAACAAAGTATATAATGGTCATACCGTTGTTTAGTACCCATACTACAGGCTTCACGCTTAACTCGAGGCTAGATGGCGCTGAGTGAATGTCGGTGGATATTTATTTCTGTATTTGTTTATTATTTCGAAGTTCCTCCAGTGCCACACTAATCTCCGAACGTTTCCTCTTCCTCCATGCATTTTCTGTACAGAGGACTCTCTGTTAAAAATGCTTGTTTAATGAGCACTGTACAGTGATGGTTCCTGACACTAGTCTCAGACTATATCTGTCCATGCACAAAAGACGCCTGGACAGTTTTCTGTCTGGGGATCGTATGGCCTCCTTGGATTACCTGCATCCTGGTGTCGATGTCCACCATTCCGAGCTAATGTTTAAAGGTGTCCCCTCAGCCAGTTCTTCAACTGGATAAATGGGATTGGTATAATCGTTTCCGGTCCGATGGCTTTGGTGTTTCTAGTTTATGGAATACTTTTTACCCCTTGTTCAGTTTAATGAAATCTTAAAATGTCGCAAATCTTAATTTATTTTTGCGTACAATCTGAGAATTTACATTCAAAGCAGATTTTATGTTCATCATGCAAAGAGTATTTTCTTTTGTTAAATTTAAACTGAGAACTGAGGGTCAAAATATTTTTAATATTTTTTAAGCGATTTAATACCTTAATATTTAGCTTGAACAAATCTAGGTATTTTTTGGAAAAAATATTGTATGACAAAAAGTGTTTCTCTTTATTTTATGAATGGTCCATTTCTTACGCAAATTTCAATATACGCTGTGACGCTGAGGAACAAAATATGGTTTAGGCACTCAACTCAATCATTCCTTATACTGATTTAGGTTGTCAATGTACACTTTTATAGAGTCTGATGTAGGAAATCATAAACTAAAGTATTTGTACAGTACAATATTATGTGTATTTTTTTAAATAAAATTAATTGTGCTATCGTTATCCTTATGATTTACTGACTAACTCAATAACCGATTTTCTGTGGGTTAAAACATGAATGCTTAACAGCGTCACTAAAACAAAAAAAGTTATTTGGAATTTGGTTTCAAACATAAGAAACACTAAAACTCAATTTGTTTAAAAAATACTTATGCTTTTTTGCTTCAAAGTATGGACACAATGGCGCGCCGCTCCGCAAACGGACGTGACCCCTCTCTCTGAGCTCTGCTAAGCGACTGAAGTTTGAAGCGCTTGCGCCGTGAACAAGTCTTAGTCCGCGCGCCCATAGTAAAAATGTAAGGAGCAAAATAGGCGCAATTTCAAAAAATCGTAAAAAAATAATAAAAAATGTGGCTCGAAGACATTTAGTGAAAACCTTCCTTAGTTTAGTAAATACATTTTTAACTGTTTAAGGTTGCTTAACGTCGTCATTCTGTTAAACGCCGACATGCCTTTTTTACGTTTTCGTCATAGTTTAGAGCTAAATATTTCAGAAATTACTAATAAATTTCAAAAATCCAAGCCGTGTAGCTATTAAGGCTTTCATGGTTATAATATTGATGTATATTTCAACTACATTATATAAGTATTTTTCGTTCTGTAGTTTAAACACTTACAGCCATTTTGGTGTTTTTTTTGGATTATGCACTCTTAAATAATCAACCAAATTCATATGTATCGAAATTATATATTTTGCTCTTTCAATTGCATTCGTATTGATAAAAAACCCTGAGAAGGTTTGATTCCAATCAGATCTATTCAAAGATAGATGTTATGCGTTTATGGTAAACCCACATAATCTTATGATTGATTGCTAATGTATGAAATAAATTGATTTGCTTTTTATTTAATTTTATCTTGAACTTTGATATATGAAAATACAGTTGTTTGGTTATTATGAAAACTACCTCAAAAATAGTAAAACAAATTGTATTGAATAACCACTGCAATCATTTGTACACAGGTATAAAAATATTCGCTGAAAATTTTGTGGCACCAGTCAAGCAAGAATTTAATGAAAAATTAGAGAGACTGTTGAACCGCAAGAAAAGTAACAGTGCATATTATATAAATGCAAGTAGATATGAAGACTTTGTAAGAGAAATTAGTGAAATCAAAAACAAATATAAAAAGGACTTCGATGATTATAAAATGCTTGCTAGCTATGATATATTGGAAGTAAATGGAAGACAGCGTCTCATTAAACCTAGAAATGAAGCCAATGAAACCATTAAATTCTATGTAGCCACAAATGAATTGTTCGGCGTTCTGCACACCATACATTTAATGTTTAATCATGCAAATAAAGAAGTTATGGAAAAAGAAATAAAAACCAAATATTGTAATGTATCCAATGAAATAATAAAGATATATCTCACTTGTTGTAAGCTATGCAAAGGTGCTAAGTGATTAAGTTATGAACTTTTGAATAATGAAGTAATATTAACGAAAGTACTTTTTTATTTATGACTCGAAGCGTTCGAAATTGTATACACATATTCACGCATAAAACAATTTACTCGTCTTTTTCGTTATACCAATAAATCTATATATATACGAGTGAATGGGGAAAAACATGCAAGTAAACAAACTTTTAACTTAACTTTATTAACTACTAAATAAGTAGCAAAAGTCCGGTGATCAGTTCGAACCGAACTCTTGCAACTAAAAAGTTAGTCACCCGAACTAACAACCGGTCTTTTGATTTTTATAGCATGCCTCTAAATAAGTAACACATATATATAAATGGATATTACAATACAATACTATGTTATTTGTTTGAAAATATTCAGTAAATGTCATTATGGTTAAATTTATAGTTTTATTTTATACTTTTTTTATTAGTACTTTTAAGAGGGCAAAAAATATAATACACACTTGAAATTATGACTAAGTTTGTATTAGTTCCGGAAAATTTAAATGAGGGACATGTTGATATGTTTATAAATTTTGTTCGATGCTATATTTTTATTCAGTAAAAATATATAATTGTGCCCACGAGTAATTTGATCATGTTTGAGAGACTTATCACAGGCCTTTATTTTACTCTTTTCTCCTTCTCTCTTCTAACTATCGCAGTCTATTGCTGGGTCTTCCACATTGTTTGCCAGTTATCCTTCCACCAGTGAGCTTTCACACGTCGTAAATCGTCAGTACACTTGCGAAACTCATTAAAGTATTTTAGCAATTTAGACTCTTTAGTATATAACACTTAAAAAGGTACCACAATTAAGTTATCTTTCTCCATCAAGTGCTTTACATAAAAATATTTTTTTGGTCCAATGCTAGGTGCTTTTGGTAAATACTAAGCTGCCCAAGGTAACATTATAAGTTTATGTTTCAGTAAGATTTATGGTGTCCTGCAACGGCGACAGACTCTTGAAGCTTGGAGATTTCACATTTACCAGCGACCATTCGATGAATAATAACCGATATTGGTCTTGCTACACTCATAACTTTCATGGGTGTCCTGCCAAAGTATACACTGAAAGTAACGAGATGGTGTATGCGAAAAATCAACATAACCATCCACCGACAGAGTTTTTTGTGTGATATTGTCATCATAGTATGCAGGCTTCATAATAAGATCCCTTTGCCATGAACACATAGTGGCGATGCTAGGAGTGTTCATGGGAATATACAATTGTAATATTTGTACTAGGATTATTAAGTAGAAATCTTATCTAAAATTCCGATACTCTTCCGGTACAGCCATTATAGGTTTTGTATTTAAAATAATTATTTGTTTTAAATAAAAAATCCTTTTCTTTTTTAATTTCATAACTGCTATTGTTGCACATTGATACCATACCTGAGCCGATCATAGTTTTCCATCACGAACTTTTCCTCTTTAATAAAAATATGATATCGTAGACAGCTAAAGTAATAATGTACTCTAGGATATATCTGTCAATATAAATTTTGATTGCATAATGTAAAAGACACCATTTTTTGTATAGCTCTGAAATGTATTCTTTGTAAAACATATGAACAGGGGGTTATCGCCATATCTTAAAACAGTATTGTTATAATGGATACGTCAGCATTTTTGTACCAGAAATGTCGAAGTAACATTATTGTAACACTGTTTAAAGAGATGGCGGTAACACCCCTGGAGGCTTACCGCCATCTGTGAAAACAGTATATTACTTTGCCTTTTCTGGTACAAAGATGCTGACGTATCATTGTAGTAATACTGTTTTAAAAGATGGCGGTAATTCTCAAATCAGCAGGTAAGTTGCATGTTTTTATTATAGTTAATTATTATTAAAATCAAATGAGTATATTGTGTTCTGGTGCTATTGTTGTGATATAGAATAGTATTGTGATCTCTTATATAATTCTTGCCTTAATGAGTGAATTGTATTGCTATGAGTACAAAGCTTAAATATATTTCTTCAGTATTAATAGGACGTGTTCCGTAATGCTCTCTAATAGTTGTCCATTTAAATATACGAATTTTATGATAAATGTTTTTTTTTATTTGATCTGTGCTTATGTCTGATATGGAAATTATCTACAAATTATTAGAATTTGGTTGGTTAGAAGAAGAATACTGTTGGAAAAATAATTGCTCATTTCTATAATCTAGTGAAATAGCATGAACAACTACCAATAATAACAGGGACTATTCAGGTCAAAATTTAAGTTTGCTTTAAGTTATATATTTGGTTTCTAAAAATTAGCCTTCCGACTTTTGCCAACGACGTATATGTAAGAAATATTAAATTTAGATTGCGCGTCCACCATATCACCGCAAGGTAAGTGATGAGGTGATGTAAGACAAAGACAATATATCTAGGAATATTTTCTTTAAACTCGTATCTGAGGGCAAACACAAAGCCAAGGAATCATATTTTATAATACTATAGTAAAAAACAATACATGAGTTGTCATGTATAATATTTCTGACATAATTGTTTTTTGCAGGTCGTATAGAAGCGTTTTTCATACAATCCCTAAGAGGGAAACCGCTCATCGTGTTCAACAAGTATACGTACTGTAAACATTCGGTAAGGAACGGCATAGTCAGATGGACCTGTTCCACACACTCCTACAAATGCTGCAAGGCAATCGTGAAAACTTCAGGCAAACACATCATCCATGTAAAAGGATCGCATAACCATGATGCGTCAGAATTACTCATAAATAGAGGAAATAAAGGTTACAATTTGTCACTTTCTGAACAAATTTTAGTTAAGACTTGTGAGGATGAATATATTATGTAAATTACAGAAAATCTGCAGCGTTTTGACGAATATATTGCTGTATTTTACTATTGACTTTAAATTGGTCGTTGGTCAAGATTACCTAAGAAATTGACAAAGTATTTCTAAAATCTAATATTTTACGTGTAAAATGATTATGAACTATTATATTTGAAATCTTAAGTTAAATATATAAACATTGTATACCTGAGTCGGTTGTAAATAAGCTATTACAGAATATGCTTAATAATAATTCTTTGGTTGTGATTTTGATTTGAAGACTGTAAAAATAATCATATCATTTTAGTATTATTTCTAATTTTCTTATGGTTTGTTTCGTATTTTTTTACATTCAATGCTTTTCAATGCATTAGCAGTTCTTTTTTAAGATTTCATTTTCTTTTTTTGTTGTGTTGTAAGACAACGTTAAATAAATAATGATTTTTTCCATTACATAGGCAATGTACGATCTCTGATTTATCGGTATAAGAAACATGTATTTTTATTTTTGATTATTTTGTAAGACTAGATTATGTGATAGTGTCGATCATCATTGCACTTATTATTTTGAATTGGCTGTTTTTGAAATTAGATTCGTAGGTTTAATGAAATTTTATTTGTTTATCACATATTTGGATCATATTAAGATTACTTAGTGCAGTTATTTGAAAACTACATAAAAACAATATTTAGTACTTTTGAAACTACACAATACGAAATTTAATAAATGGTCCACTTTTTAATTCGTATATTCCCAAACGAGAGGCTAAAAGCCTCTGGTTATTAAATATTAAAAGAAAAAAAAGTTGTCATTTCCTCCATTCGCTATCTCAATCTTGCCATGTATTGTAAGATACTAAACTCTTAATACTAACTCGTAATGATAAAGATTTTTGCTACGAATCCAAATTGGGTATGATGCGATTTAAACAAAATTATTAGTAAATTATATATATAGTACTTGTTATGATGTTCGTTGTTTTTATTAAGGTATGTTTTAAATATTTTATTTTGGAAGTAAGATCATTTCTTTCTTTTCTTCTGCCTTTATGTTAAGTGTTATTGTTTTTTGTTCGGCAATATTTGCATTTTGTTTTCTTTGTTCGTTCCTATAAAGATATATTAATTTTGTGCAATATAACTGTAGAATATTTGTAGTGTTGATAATATTTAAAAGTTATACGGATTAGAATTAATATTTTCGCTGTGAATAATAATGTTATTTATAAATAGCATAAGTATATTCTGGAATTCATAAAATGGTTTGTTTTATTTAATTTATTTAAATAGAACATATGTAAACAAATATTTAGTACAATTTCATCGGTCATCTATCATCACTATCAGTATATGAAACTTATTATGACGATGTTGCCACTACAATGGATTTATAATTCCCGATAGCCCTTAGATAAACAATAAGTATACTTACTAAATATACAATCTCACCCAAAAAGTGTAAGCGGCAAAATTTTCATTCAGTTTCACATATCATAAATGTCACAGTAGTGTGCTCGTGCTTTTTGATTTTGTAACCTTTCAGTGGCGCGTTGAGGTTAAAATTTATATAAATTTTGTGTTATAAATATAACAATGTCTAGACTATTTTTTGGTTGACGTTGCTTCGTGATTGTGCATCTAACGAGTTTATTGTATATTCAAGCAATATTCAAATTGATTTTGATAATTGTTTAATTGGTAAATCTTTAGTATGAACACGCATTTATTTGAAGTTAAAAAAATGTTTTTCCACATTTATAAAAACAATAAATTAAGTTAGAAAACCTCTTTATTTATTGAACTACTTCATTTGGATATAAAATAGGGAGTAATGGTGGCTAGTGTCTTTAGTTGGATCTACAGACCAACCCGAATTCAATTTCTTTTTCAGTAGTCATGACTATAATTCTCCGGTCTTTACTAACCAACTTTGTCTTTTTTTTCAAGATATCTTCATACCTCTGCTGTCTATGGTTGAAGATTACAATATGGGGCAGAAGATATATAAAAGACCAATACCACAGCGCAGGTACGACGCAAGCAAACGGGAAGAACGCTTGCTGAAAAAAAGTTAGCAGAGAGGCTGCGCTACCAACGGATACGGGCTGATCCTGTCAGGTTTGAGGAGCTAAAGGAGAAGAGACGCTTGTATTGTCTGAATACGAGAACCAGATCTGAGAGAAGGAACAGGCGAATATCAAAGAAGGATTGGGATGACTATTACTGAAAAATTGTATTAGAAAAAATAGCGAAATAAACAAGTCGCTTTTGAGGAATTTTATTCGAATGATTTAAGGTTTTGTCTTTTAAAAATGAATAGATTTTAAATGTTCAACAATTAAATATTTATTGTAAAATTATCTCTACTTGAGTGATGCCTACTTAAGTGATAAAATATTACCACAACTTACCACTAGGTACAATTAAATAGTTCAGCTATGCCATGAAGTTATGAATTTTTATGCATTTGAAATATAATAATAAGTAGTTTAATTGGATATTATTGTACTTGACTAGATTAAGATAAGGGTAATTTCTATTTCTGTTTTATTTATATTATGTAAGATCACTGATTTTTGTAATAGTAGTTAGATAATATTTATATATCTTTGTAACATTACTTGTGCATAATATATTCGTACAAATATACATATTCGTTTTGCTATTTACAAAAAAAAATATATAAGTATTTATCCGTTGTTTAGTACCCATAATACAGGCTTCACGCTTAACTTGGGGCTAGATGGCGCTGTGAATGTCAGTGGATATTTATTATTTATATATATACCATTTCACGTTTATTTTACTAATACATACTTTTTGGTTCCTTTGGACTGTACAAGTAAATTATAAACATATTATAACAATTATAAATAGTTCCATTCAATCATTGAATAACTTTTATAATTAAGATATTGTTTTCAAAATTTTAAAGACAGTTTGTCATAAATATCTAGCTTCACATTTTATTGTGTGTTATGTTACTGTACAAATACTTAGACTATGTGTAAATGTTAAACAATATGTACCTATATTGTGTGTAAACATTAATTACTCTAAATTTAACATGCATTTATGTTACTGAATTAACAATTTCGTTTATGCCAACATTTAACATTTAAAGAAAGCATGATCTAAGCCGAGACGGTGCAAAAATAATATCTACAAGAAAACATAAAATATACCTAATATATGAAATTCGTATACGGGTATTAGAGACCTAATATCTAGGGTGACGGGCGCAGGGCAGTGTTAACGCAAGATAATGACTACCTATTGTTATATATTTCCTTCAACACTACATCTGTCACGGTCAGGCGTATCACTTACCCCCGGTGAGCGAACTGACCGTCCCGTTTTCTTATGATGTAAAAAATACGATTACATGTACCTTTAACATAGAGTAAAATTGCAATCTATCAGACAACAAGTGACAAGTGTATGTATAATTTTAGCTTGTAATATCATTGAGTTATCAAGGGAATTATAGATATGAACTGTAGAAGCAATTAATTTATTTGTAATATTGTAAGGAATTTTCTTCATATTAAAGTAAATGTAAGTTTTAATTAAATATAGATCAAAATACGCTATATTTTTCGGGCAGGTATCTACTTGATTTGGAAATTTCTCTTGACTTCCGTCAGAGTAGTAAAAAAATATATATATTTAATCTAATTCTTATTGGTTGTAGTAAATAGTACTATCCAAATGAATCGCCAAGTGCTGGCTCACTTTTTACACATTCCTTTATCAATAAATTATTATGGCTTAGCCTAAAGTAAATTTTCAGATCGTTTAAATCATAGGATGAAAATAGGATGCAATTATATTTTAACAATTCCAGAATATTGAAACATAATTTTATTTTTTGAATAACTCTAGCAAACCATAAAATATAGGTTTATCATTTATAGCAAAAACTCCTTTCTTTAAATTGGAACTTACTTCTTATTACTTATTTTTATAAATTTCGATACTGATCATTGAAAGGATGTCTTAAAATATTGAGCTAATAAGTAAATTTATATTTAAAATTAGGCAATTATACAATGTGTGTATTCGATCTCATTATTGACGTATTATTAGTACTTAAATTATAAATAATAATATTAATGATAAAATTGGTCTGATTAAACTGTGTAAAATCTTGTGTTTATCACTACTAGGCCCAAAAGACTACCCTAATGACTAATTTAGGAGTACATTTAATTTTAGTCGATGATGTAAAAAAGTATGGATTCATGATATGTTCACAAAACAATCGAAAAAAGTGTTCGAATGCAGTGACAGCACACATATTTTGATTATTTTGATTTCGAACACATTTACCTAAACAAAAGAGTACAAACTGTACTCTTCGGCGGTTCGTTTTTGAGGCACGGATGGCGTAACTTCCTTTATATATACAGAATATCATTGATTTTGGTAGCGGGTCCGACACAGGTCGATGCGCCTTCAAAGCACTGCATTATCTTTTTCATATAATGTGGTGGTTTTACGAGTACAAATATCCTAAGCAATTTGCGAAATCTCACGAAAATGGCGTTTAATATGTGTGCTCCCCTTCTCTATACAAATAGATCCAGAGCCAACTAATCTTAATGATTTCCCAAAAAAAATATTTACACTATTAACTTCAAGTGTTAACAGCAACCACTTTGGATGCTGGTCAAAGGCCTTTTCCAAGATTGTCGACCTCCCACGCCGCGCCTGCTCGTGTGCTTATTGCTATCCGTTTTAAGACGGTAACTTTAACGTCAAAAAGTATAAAATCCATTAATTCAAATTAGGCTTAAAAAACTGATGAACTGTGTAAAAAGGCTTAAAGGCGTGTACATATCAACATGGACGGCGCGGCGCGTGATAACATACGTAGTGAGAAGCCAGCGTAAGAATAGTATAGAACCAATTTGATGAAATTATTTCATTTCAGAAATGTGTCCCGTATGCGGCGATATTATATCTGGATCACACTACGGAATACGTAGCTGTGAGTCTTGCAGGCTGTTTTTTAAAAGATCCATAAAGCTGCAAAAGTGTAACAGCTACGTCTGCAAGAACTCAAGGGGGTGCTTGGTTAATGTGATGTCCAGATCTTGGTGTAAATGGTGCAGGTTCAATAAATGTATGAACGTTGGCATGAATCCGAATATGGTGCGGTGCAACAGTTGGTGAACCCTGGCCATGATAGTATATTATTGTATATTTCTGTTACCATTGCAATGTAAATAAATAAAATGTTATCTATGTGCTAGTACCTATTAATTGATTTTCAGTATAATAATGGGCAAAAAAATCAGAACTCGTTCTTTCGAGGCGGATGTTTCTATTGATAATTTTACGGCTTGCATTTTATTATAATAATTTACAAACCTCAATTATTTCTCAACGACTTATCTATAATTTGTTAGTCACCACGGTCACGCTATGCTGTGTCGTTACTTTATTTTAACAGGGTGGCTTACAGCTATAGTTATAATATACATATAAAAAAAATATAACAATAAAGTGCCAATAACAAACCCCCACAGGTAACGTTTCAATAACAAAAAAATTATGATACATAATTTGATACATAACCTTGTAAATCTCTTAATTATAAAGGTATTAAAATAATGAATGAGACAAGGTAATAAATGAAAATAAACGTACTGGTATATGTAGTACGGTAAATGTAATGACCGTCCAAGACAAAACGCATAAAATCAAAGCCACCCACAAACTCATCTGCATGGTCTTTATTTAATCCACTACAGTCTAGCGATAGCTATGGAATTTTGCAGGCAAGACTATTTTGCATGTTTCTTCCATACTACTTAAAAATAGTACCGATTTCAACTGAAGTCTATTTCTATTTTTGCACATAAAATGACAAAAAGAAGCGTATGTGTTATACTCTGATACTCCAGTAGCTGAAGCTCTTTTAGCTATACGACAAGGTGAGTATTTCATTATCATTCATCATCAGCTCATTAAACGACGCCACCGTGGGGCACGAGCCTACTCGTATAGGGTGATTAGGCCTTAGTCTTCCACGCGAGCCCGTTGCGGGTTGGAAGACTTCACACACAACCTTTGAATCTCTTCGCAGGTGAGCGCAGGTTTCCTCACGATGTTTCCTTCACTGTAAGAGCGTAGTCTGAGTATTTACAAAGCATCAAGACATTATACCATTAGTATGTAAAGTACCAGAGACCACATTGCGCAGCAAACGCGATGAGCTTTATTGTAATAAAAAGTGTGGCAAACAACCAGTACTTATATTAAGTGAAGAGAAACAAGTCGTTGATTGGTTATGCTACCTCGATAAATGTGAATTCCTAGTGACTAAAGAACAGCTGTTAGATACCGTGTCTAAGTTAGTCGGCAACCTTAATCGCCCAAGTCCATTTAAAAATGGAGTACCTGGTAAGAAATGGTATCAGGGATTTGTTCAACGCCAACCAGCAGTATCAAAAATCTTTGCAGAAAATCTTACAACAAGTAGAAACCAAGTCACAGAATTAACTCGCGAAGATGGTTTAATCGAGTGTACGCACATTTCATAGAAAATTATATGCTACATATTTTGGAAGATCCTAAACGCATATTTAACTGCGATGAGATTGGGATTTTCCTTTGTCCAAAAGACAAACAAGTTTTAATAAAAAGGGCAGCAAACGAGTATACTCGCTCGCGTGATGAATGTACCGTAAATGTATCAGCAGATGGTGATTTAGCTCCCCCGATGGTACTTTTCTCATACAAAAGACTACCAAATGATATAAAACAACAGTTCCATCATGGTGGGGACTTGGTAACACTGAATCGGGCTGGATGAACATGGAGTCTTTCTACGTATATGTTACGAATGTATTTTACCCATGGCTTGTACAGCAAACGATACTACTGTTCGTTGTTTTATTTCTAGATAGCCATATCTGTCCATTAAACAAATTTTTGTAAGGAAAAAGGGATTTTGCGCGTTACTTTGCTTCCAAATTCAGCCCACGTCATACAACCTCTAGATGTCACTGTTTTTAGACCATTCAAAGAAACTTGGGGGGATACAGTGGAAGAATTCAGGGTTAAGCATAACTATTTTAAGCTGAGTCGCACAGACTTTTTGGCAGAAGTACAAAAATGTCAGAAGTCTGAAAAAATAAAAAGTATTGTGGCCTATATCCTTTTGATCCGCAAAATATTGATTATAATAAGCTTTATCCAAAGTAAAGAAAAGCTAAAACCAATACAAGTTAAATACTCAACAATATTAAGGAAAAAGATAATTTTAAGTAACTGCTCGAAAGGCGGTTATCACCGGATTAAATACGGTATGGTAGTTGCTTGCACACACCATCAAACCTTTAAAGTCTAGAATCAGTTGAATATATAGGGATGATGACTTTTTTTCTGCCATGATATCGATCTCTCTGTGAGTTTTATGTTAAGAATCCTTTAACATTAAAACTCACAGAGATTTTCCAATTCCAAAAACACATTAATGGACTTTCCAAAAATGCTTCATACAAATAGCTTAGTTATGACATCACGCCTAGTAGTATGCATAGTTTAAATTTTGTACTACAACTATATTAAATGTTGCGTTTATTAAAATGGTTTCATAGCAAAAGTTGCTTTAAATTGTATGTGTTATCCTTTTGTTTACAAATTTTTGACAATTAATTACTTTAAAAATGGACTTGCCCAGCTAACGTTAAAGACTAATAAAATTCATAAAACATGATTTTTCGAGCTGTGCTTACACATTGTTATTTTAACTCAGATTTTAACTATAAAATAGTTCTGACGATTCTAGGACCCAGTCATCACGCCATTCTTGCATTTCAGACATGTCCGTATGCAGCGATGTGATATCCGGAGTGCACTACGGGATGCGAACCTGTGAATCTTGCAAGCTGTTTTTCAAAAGATCTCTTCAGCTCCATAAATACAGTAGTTACGTCTGCAAGGACTCAAGAGACAAGTGCTTGGTCAATGTGCTGACCAGTCTTGTGTAAAAGGTGCAGGTTCAATAAATGCATTGCGTTGGTATGAATCCGGATATGTGCGAAAGAAGTTTGTGAACTCTGAGCGTTATTATGTTAGCTAGTGATGTACGTTAGTTGTATTTTGGGGCGAATGCAAAATTTCGTAATGAGGTCCAAATAATAGTGATACTTTTAGTTTTATTTAACGAGCAATATGTTTACCGAGTGGTATTCAATTCAATTTAGAACTATTTATCTTAATCAATTAAGCTGCAGTTTTTTCTTTTTATATCAACCGACCTATCATTTATATGAAGAAACTTAAAGTTTCTTCAATAAATGTTATGTAAAATGGTTACAAGGTAATATTTGCTATCGTTTAAGTAATATGTCAAAAAATACAGGCCAATGCTGAGCTAGATGGCCTGTATGAGTTATGATATTTAAACATTAACACATTTAGAATCGTAGCATTTTTGATTTTATTAATTAGATTTTCAATTCATTGAACTTAAAAATGAATTTGTGTTGTTTAGAATAGAAGGTAATATCGTCAAACCTACTGTAGAAGCAAGGTTAGTTTCAAAATTTACAAAGGGAGGTGTTATGAATTTATTAAAGCCTTATTATTATTCAATTTATTTTATTAAGTCGGTATTACTAACTAAAAGTTATTTTTTAAAGTTGTAGATTGCTTAATCATATAAGAATTCTGCTGCACTCTTTAAAAGAAGCTAAAAATATATTTTTAAAATTATATGTCTGAGTTTCGTTTTTATAAGAAATTTATTGAATTTTGTGTTGTGTAGTCGTGTGTTTATTCTAGTTATTAAGGAATTTGGAACTTAGCACTGCCATGCTATAGATACTTATTAAAACAATATTTTTCATTATATACATTTTATTGAATGAAGATAACAATACTATAGGAATTAATTATATAAATACGTAAAAAAATATATTAATTGTACCATTTTTACCGTTTATATCTTACTTTATACATTTAAATGATTCTTACGATGATAGCTTTATAATGACTGTGTTTTACAATAAATGTGCAATTTTATACAATACAAAAGAATAAAAATAAGATTTGATTTTAAAGTATTAAATTTAATAAAATTGTTTTCCTTCACATGTCTTTTTTATTAAGATCTATTGAAGCCAAAACTTTTTTCGAAAAGTCTACAGGTGGCTCTTATGTTCTCAACAATTTTATTGTAAACGTATAGTTTTTACTTCGCATAATTTAATATGAGCTTAGAATATTTGATATGCAATTCTTCAATAGATTTTTACACATAAGTTTCTAGATTTTTTACACGAGGATACCTAATTCATTTTAGACTTTTCGAAAAAATAACCTTTCACTTTAAATAGGCCTTCGGCTTCTGTCAGACTATAATCATAATAAGCAAATGCAATATTGTGACATCATCAGTCATTTCATACTCCCAAGTTCAAGTTCAGTTAACATTCCCAAGATTGATTGTTGGACGATTCCTGTTTTTGGAAAATTAAAGTACACAACTACTTAATATGATAAATAAAGCTGTATAAAAACATCGGATTTTTTTATTAACATTTTAACTTCTTCTATTGTGTATGTTACAGATACGTTATTTTAAAAAAAATAACTTTTTATTTTTAAAATAAATTTCTTTAACTTTTATTCATCTTGTAGGCCAGTTGATTAATAAACAATTTAATTAATAAATATACAGTTTTATTTTCCTCAACATTAAAACATCACTCAATTGTTTTAAAATATTACCCTAATATTACCCTAAGCCTATTACCCTAAGCAACTCGAAATGTTATTTCTCACAGTTCCAGAACAAAAACAGGTTTAACACTTACCTCTATACAATTAAAGGCTAGTTTACAACGAAGTATTTAAACATTATGTCTTCCAGGAGCAATGGTACCAAGATACTGCTGGTCGAGACAAGGCAACGCAATAATAATGCTGGGGGAGTACCGATTCAAGAAGCGTTCGAAACATAGCAATCAGAAACAGGAAACCCACTGGTTTGTAACAAGTGTGACAAAGGGTGTAAGGCGAAACTAACTACATTGAATGATGCAATCATAAAGATGTATAATATACATGACCATGATGCTTATAAGAAAGTTAAATAGACAAAAATATGATTGTGTATAAAATACAGTATGATAGATGCTAATAATGTAATATAATTTTTTTGTAAAATTGACGTCATTGAATATTATCAAAAAATGCAAAAATTCAAAATGTACAACTATGACGCTTATAAGAAAGTCAAACAGCTACTTTTATTTTTTATTTGGCAAGCAAGTAGACAATAATGTATCTACACTCGTTTGTAAAATTAATATAAATTGTCACTTTTTTAATTATAATAAAGATGTATCAAAATATATGTTCTGGAATACGACGTTTATTATCAAGTGAAAATGCGATTACCGTATTTATATAATTTACAGAATAAATGATTCATACATAAAGATTTGTTTAGTAAAATGTTTCATATCTGTTTTTGTAATGATACTAATATCAGATAAATATAACATAAGTTACGTTTAAAATAAATTAAATTGCGGAACAATTTTTTATAATGTAGTAGGTAACATATGTATATAGTATCTAGTAATATTTAAATTGATTTGACGGAATTTTTATATTTATTCTTTTCAAAAAATATAAATGATTTCTATTATATTTTTTTATGTATTTGTTAATATGAATGACTCAGTTACAATTAGGTCTATGTAAGTAGTTCAATGTATACTTGTTATTTTACTGTTATGTTAGTTTCTCATACATTTACTCTTCATCTCAATATTATAACGATTATATTTTATATACGTGTGTCTAGTATACTCGTGTATAGTATACTGTTTGTATGTATCAATTATGTCATCTAGATTCGATTACACTTTTTATTTACCTTATGTTAAACAAATCAAATGTTAAATCGGTCCAAAAATAATTTAAACAGTTAAGATGACATAAGTATTTTTATTCTCATTTATCAACAAATCACATGTTAAATCGAAAAATAACAAAATTAAAGAAACACTAGTATATGATACATATTTTATATTTATCCTACATAGTGCCTTATTGAAATGACTTTCAAAATATAAAAATTGTGGATGTATTTAACCAGTAATCAAAATTGAATAAATACTTGATCATCTGATAATAAGCTTTAAGAAATGTAGAATTACAGTTGCAAATGTATTGCATAGAATTGTAAACTATTTTTTATAAAAGGCACCTAATGGATGTCACTGATATTCCATAATTATTATGACTTTTTAATAATGACATGTTTATATAACAATGTTCTTACAAGTTATCACTACTTTAATAAGTATGTTGTATACAATTCTTATGCAATCTTAAATTTCACCTCGTTTAATTGTCATACAAAGTTTAGTTCTCATTAAATTGTAATATAGGATTAGTTAAAGAGTAGTTAAAAATAAAAGTCCAAAAATATTATGTTTGTTTACATATTTTATTGTAATAATAGTAAAATTAATGAAATGTTAAATTGTTTTGTTACAAGTTATTTGTTCACATAGTACATTCCACTGTCAAAGCAGGGTACAAACATTACATGGTTTAATATTGTATGCTTTGTTTTATTACCAAAGTGTAGTTCATTTTAGTATTAAATAATAACCATAAACTGTTTTACGCTCATTACATATTACATTTGAATAATTTTAAGTTATGTGGAAATGTTAGCTTTCAAGGTTTATTCAGTGATTAAAGGTGAATTCAGCCAATTTTGTTCGCATTTTTTATATGTTATTCGATTGAATTAAAACTTAAAATATAAAAAATGATAAAATAACGTTCTGTACTTTAATTAAAATTCTTATTCTTCAAATTGTTTACTTATGTTGTCTCTGTATTTTTCGGCTTTAATATTTATCTGAATAAGGTAAATGATATGACAATATTATACGGAAAATATAAATCTGTTATGGTTATTGTTAATCATTACCTATATCATTAAAAAATCAGACGAATCAAGAGAGAATATTTGACTAGATTGATGTAGTTTTTATTTTTCTTACCTGTGACTCAATTAACGTAGGAAAATTTAACGTGTCTTGATATTGGAAAAATTAAAAAATCTTTTGTTTGACTCGTGGTTTTTATTTATTTAGAAATATTCAAACATAAACATAAACTATTATAACATAACCTAAACAATAAATGGTATCTTCTAACATTATAACTATAAAACGAATAGGTTTTTAACAAACACATTCAAACTTAACAAGACATCTTATTCATAAACAAACTAGGGTGTACCACAATCCGAGACCACAATGTACACGAATAGAAATAATAAGAATTGTATTTGGTAGGTACACACTGCTTTGGAATGTTAACATAAATATATAATAAAAATTATAATATATGTTATCTCTTATCAAAAGAGTTTCCTTAACTAATAACAGAAAATCAAAAAGTATTCAAGTCCGCGAGTTTCTTTTTTCGCAACAATAATAAAATAAAAAACAAAAATACTTAAAACATGTTATAAATAGTGTTTTGCAAATAAATTTTATTAATATAACTCTTCCATTTATGCGAGTACTTCAAACATAGATTAACAAATTACTAACAATTAACTGCGACAATCCATATGGTGTCGTTGGTTAAGAAGCTGACTATTAAGGCAAGGTTTTGCGGGTTCGATCCCTGGGTAGGTTTTACAAACATCTAGATGTTTTCTATATATAATATATTGATAAATACCAAAATATACATAAAAATGTTGTCTGTTATTTAGTACCAAACAATCTACTTTCTTATTTTGGGGCTAGATAGCGTTATGTAAATTTCTGCAGGAATGCCTACCTATTCATTTATTCCAAATTTTCCCACGCAGGCAAGTGGTTATGACTATCCTTTATCTTGTAGATAAAGTTATCTAAAGTGACGATCATAGCTGTGCATTTGCTTCTTTGTTTTACACACCTCCACCGCCCTTTGCTCTTATTCAGTGCCTGCAGACTGTACTTGAATCCGTTCACTACAATATATCTGCTAGATTTGTTAGTTAAGATCTCGTATAAGTTTCCTGTAAAGTATGACAATGTTAAAATTTGCAGTTAAAACCCTTATTTGCAATTGTTGCTCTTTATAAACGTTTGAAATAAGATCGAGCATTTTGTCCGCGTTTAAATATAAAATTTTTCTTCATTTGACCCATTTGGTGTTGCGGTTGAGACGTCGACTGCTACACCAAGGGTTCCGGGTTCGATCCCCGGGCAGTACAAACATTTGTGTGCATGAACTTGTCTGATTGTAATGGTCTGGGTGTTATCTATGTATAATATGTATGTATTTACAAAAAAATGTATATAAGTATGTTTATACGTTGTTTAGTACCCATAATACAGGCTTCCCGCTTAACTTGGGGCTAGATGGCGCTGTGTGAATATGTTTGGATATTCTTTTTTGGAATTAATACTTAGATAAACAATGAACTAACTGGATGCACAGTCTCACTGTAAAAGTGTCCGCGGAATTATGCCCATCCGTCAGTTGAGCAAAATTTTCCATTTATAATCACGTCGCTTGCTACATATCATAGTGACATTGGAGTATGCTTGTGCTTTTGATTTTGTACCCTTATAATGACGACTTTAGGTCTCAATTTTAATGAACAATTTTGTTTTAAATATAACATGTGTCAAGCAGCATTTTTCGATTGATATTTCTTCGTGATCGTTTAGTTTTTTTTCATTTATGAATGAAAACATACAAATATGTGTTTTAAAGGTGTATTAAGTTTCAAAATTTTTGGTAATAAGAATTATCCTAAATCATTTCAACAGAAAGTTGTAATGAGATCTTGACTAGATATTTCTTTTATCTAGTCAATACAAATACCGCGAGTACCTTACACTAACTTATACACATACTTATACTTTTAGCATAGCTGACTAACTAACTTATAGCATATTTAATTTTTTTGACTCATCATAAGTTACGTATTAGCAACTAACCTAACTTCGGCATTGTTAATTGACGATTGTTTGATTTTCCTCACTTATTGTAAAAAATACCCTGATTTTTGCTTAAAAATAGTGCTTGTCACAAGCGTGTACAGAGATTATGTGTGGAGTATGCAAGGTGAGGGACACTTATCGCAGAAACAATAATAATTTACATTTTTGTTAAACTGAGTGCTGTTGATTACAGCAGAACGCCTATGGTTACAAATATGTAAAGGAAAATGGGAGAATAACCACTTTTACTGGGGTTCATTTAATAGGTTGGAAATTTTCCGGGTTGCACAGGGTATGCAATCCTTTTTTGCATATATGGAGTGCACTTAAGTTACCGACATAGCCCACCGGATCAGCAAGTTAAAGGAGCAGTGGGCTGGTCACGTATGTCGCAGAACCGATGGCCGTTGGAGCAGACGAGTTCTGGAGTGGAGACCGCGTCTCGGCAAGCGTAGCGTAGGAAAGTCTGTGGAAGCTGATGAGAAAAGGACGACCGGATATCTGGCTAAAATGGAGGAGACCTATGTCCAGCTGTGGACTGCGATAGGTTGAGAGGAGAGAGAGAGATGGAGTGCACCACTGACTGCTTGTCACCTACACAAGATCGATGAACTCTTTTTAACACAGCACTGGAGGATGATTGTGTAGTTTGTTCATTTTTATAATGGTGCCGTCCACTGTGAGAAACATTGCTGTACATTTATCCCATTGTCTGACGCATCTCATCTCGTTTGTAGCCTTGGTATCGTTGCTGGCTGTATTTGTATCCATTGATAATAGGTAAAGCGTGGACTTTTCCTTTATTATCTTGTAAATTTACCTGTAATGCAATAATTATCATTTTCGTATGGAGATCTGTTGGTGGTTGGGTTGAGTTTGTTTCTAATCCCACGGAAGACTGCATAGTGAAAGTCGATTTGTCTGATCCGGGTGCCATCCCCGGGCAGTATAAACATGTGTGTGTGAATATGTCTGTATGCATTTGTCTGGGTGTTTCTATGTATAATATATACGCTTACTTTTGGGCTAGATAGCGTTGTGTAAATGTCAGTGGATGTTGATTTAATCGTACATTAAATCAAATAATTTGAGTTTCAACACATTTATTTCACAAATTATTTTTTTCCATATCATTTGTACATTTATTTAAAAAAGAACTCTCATGAGGTTGAAGCCGCCTTCTAAAGCGCTAATAAGCGTCATAAATATAGTTGAGATCAAACTTGTACAACTTAAGATTGCTTACAAATATTACATATTTCAAGGTAGGATACTGTAAAAATTACACAGTATTCTAAAGACAGTTGCAAACATATCTTTTGAATACATAAAACCTAATAAATGAACCCGTTTGCACTGTGTTCAATTATATGAAACACGAAAACAGGATAGAAAAAGTACGTGATTTTAGTAACAAAAATAACAAATCAACAAAATTCAAAATTATAAAAAGTCATAAAGAATACTTTTTTAAAATTCACTACATTTTATTGCAAAATCTTACAAATGATTTTCGTAAAAACAATTTCTGCAATAGCCTTTATTACATTGTAGACAGTAAGATTTGATTCTTTTGGTTCGTTTCTGAGCTTCCCGGCTATTACAGGTTGTACGAAGTTTATAATAACAACCCACACAATTTCTTCTTCTAATGGCTTTAGTTACGAGTGTGTGGTACGCCGTTGCCGTAAAAGCATGCCCGCAACCTGTAAGTTTAGAAACTGGTTATATAAAAATACATACGAATTTCATATTAAAAATATATTGAAGGTTTGACTCAATCGTGTATATGTGTACAATGGCAAAAAACAAAAGAACGTTTATCCAACGTTCTTACGGTGAAGGAAAACATCGCGAGGAAACCTGCGCACGCCTGCGAAGAGATTCAAAGGTTACGCGTGAAGTCGGCCAATCCGCACGGAGCCCGCGTGGACGAATAAGGCCTAGACAAGACGTTTAATGAGCTGATGATAATGAAAAGAACTTTTCACCGAACAGTTTTCGTCTTCGCTCCAATACGAGCTTCATATTTTCGAAAGCATGGCTCACGTTTTCGATTGTTTGGAAAACATTATAAACTACGCTGGTGTTGTGTATGCTTGTGGATGTGATTTAAGGCGAGTAGGCGTTTGACTTGCCAAATGGTTTTGGAATCCCTTAGAGTTAGAGGATGCGAAACCTATTTGCAAGATATGTGAATAATTCATCAGCCTATATCGGCCCAATGCAGAGCACAGGCATTCCTGCACAGCATAGCTATTGGGAGATTGGGCCGTAAGTCACCACACGGGCCCAATGTGGATTGGTGGGTATAAACGACTACCATCCTAGGATTGTAGTCGGGACCTGACGGAACTGAAGCACGGAATCATGTTTCATTGCGGGCAAACGGGTGATTCAGCCTGCAATATCCTTACCAAACTAGGAAAAATTACATAAAGTGACGTTTCCGTGATGTAAAGCCATGTAAGCAGAGCGCTGTGCTTACTAAACCTTGGAAATATACACTCGTATGTAAATTTCAGTATGATAGTCATGTTTCAGCAATAATGGGCCGACTGAACGAAGTAATACCACGTACAGAAAATCGGAGTTAAAGTATATTTTGTTTAATCGAGTAAGTGAGGTTACCAGAGGCTCAAAATTATCCATCCCTTTCCACCTCCCTCTTATTTCCATTCCCTCTCCTTATTGTAGAGCTGCCATCATATTCGTAGCTTCTTGAGAGCTAATGGTAAATGATATCGTATGAGTACCTACTACTTAATCTTCTTCTCGTTTGACTGCGCTTAAAATAAAAAATACAATAGATAGGATGTTATTCCAGGATAGCGCTAAAATTTAGCTCCAGCCTTAGAGCGAACGTTTAAGTATGTTGATTGATTCTTTTGATTATATGAATCCTTACTAAAGTTATAACCTTCTTTTCGGAGTACCGCAAAGAAGGTTATAGTCAAGAACGGAGAGATTCAAATGATGTAAATAGCAAAGAGTCTTCTTATCCAGAAAATAATGGTGAAATCATAGATTTCAATCAATCAAATGAAGGTCACTTATTTCTATTAGGAAGTGAAGAAGAAACACGAATGTCCTCGAATAGAAATTATGACGTAAATTCAGAAGATAACAACATCGAATCACATCTTATTGAAGATCCTTTACATGTTTCGAATGAAACATCAGTATATCGTAGTACGCGTAAAATTAAAGCAACTGTCAACGCAAATCCAGGTCATAAGCGACAAAGAAATGTCGATAGCTGGGCTGACGTTCGTAGAAAATTACTGAGAAATTCCGGGAAACCATATATTTCAAAGAAAGGTAAAGCCATGCCAGCTAGATCTATAAAGCCACCGTGTCCATCATCGTGCAAGTTACAATGTATACAATACTTTACTGAAGAAATTAGGAAACAAATATTTAATGAGTTCTGGGATATGGCGGATCATTCGAAACAATGGGAGTATATTAATAAATTCACATAAAGAATAGGTAAAAGAAGTATTTGAAGTAACTGAGCATTCATCTCAAAGGAAATTTACTGTAAGATATTACTTGCTTTTACCTGCAAATGAGTTTACTTCTGAATTAAAGCGGGTCTATCAAAAAACATTTTGTGGCACTCTTTCCATATGCGATGCAACGATTAGGACGGCACACAACAAATTAGACGTTTTTGGAGTTACAAGCACTGATAATAGAGGAAAGCACAATAACCGCCCAAAAAAGTACGACGACGAAATGATACGAAGTGTTTGTGATCACGTGAAATCGTTTGAAGTCGTTAAATCACATGGTTCAAAGAAAATACAAAGCAAAGCCAACTGACTAGTCTGAAGACCAACAGTGGAAATGTAGTCTTACGGTCTCCAAACCAGAGATTTTGAGGGAGATTGAGAAGTTTTACAGCGAGTTATATACCGCTACACAGATTCCCGCTTCAAGCTTAGCCGAAGACCCGAGAGCTAAGTTAACCCGACATTTATCTGAGGATATCCCGGAAGTCACCTTGAGCGAGATTAGGATGGCTCTGAAACAACTAAAGCGAAATAAAGGCCCCGGAGAAGACGGAATTACCGCAGAACTTTTGAAAGCAGGTGGCACGCCAGTGCTTAAGACCCTTCAGAAGCTCTTTAATTCCGTGATCCGTGAGGGTGCGACGCCAGAGGCGTGGAGCAATGGCGTGGTGGTGCTTTTCTTCAAAAAAGGCGATAAAACCTTGCTGAAGAATTATAGACCCATCACGCTATTGAGCCACATTTACAAGTTGTTCTCCAGAGTCATCACGAACCGTCTCGCGCGTAGGTTTGATGATTTCCAGCCCCCCGAACAAGCCGGGTTCCGCAAAGGCTTCAGCACCATAGACCACATACATACGCTGCGGCAGGTTATACAGAAGACTAGAGAGTATAACCGGCCATTATGCTTGGCGTTTGTGGACTATGAGAAAGCCTTTGATTCGATCGAGACTTGGGCTGTGCTTCAGGCCCTCCAACGGTGCCATATTGACTTTCGCTATATCGAAGTATTGAGATGTCTGTACGAGAGCGCTACTATGTCAGTCCGTGTACATGAAGAGCTTACACAACCTATCCAATTGCACCGAGGAGTGAGACAGGGAGACGCTATATCTCCGAAACTGTTCACAGTTGCGTTGGAAGATATGTTTAAGCTGCTCGATTGGAAAGGACTTGGCATCAACGTAAATGGCGAGTACATCACTCATCTTCGATTTGCCGATGATATAGTAGTCATGGTAGAATCTATGGAGGATTTAAGCACTATGCTCGAAACCCTAGACAGAGCTTCTCAACAGGTGGGTCTTAAAATGAACATGGACAAGACGAAAGTCATGTCTAATACCCATGTTGTACCTATACCGATATTAGTTGGAAGTTCTGTCCTCGAAGTTGTAGACGAATATGTGTACCTGGGACAGGTAGTCCAAATAGGTAGGTCCAATTTCGAGAAGGAGGTTTCTCGTCGAATCCAATTAGGATGGGCAGCGTTCGGGAAGTTAAGGCAGATCTTTTCGTCCAAAATACCTCAGTGTCTCAAGACGAAGGTCTTTGACCAGTGTGTGTTGCCAGTTATGACATACGGAAGCGAAACGTGGTCGCTCACTAAGGGCCTCTTGAATAGACTCAAGGTTTCTTATCGAGCTATAGAGAGGGCTATGTTAGGTGTCTCCCTAAGCGATAAAATCTGAAACGAGGATATCCGTAGGAGAACTAGGGTGACCGACATAGCCCAGAGGATTAGCAAGTTGAAGTGGCAGTGGGCAGGGCACATAGTGCGTAGAACCGATGGCCGATGGGGCGGAAAAGTTCTCGAGTGGCGTCCACGTAACGGAAAGCGAAGCGTAGGCCGACCCCTAACCAGATGGACGGATGATCTGGTTAAGGTGGCGGGTAGCAGATGGATGTCAACTGCAAGGGATCGGTCTGCGTTGAAATCATTAGGGGAGGCCTTCGTTCAGCAGTGGACATAAGTAGGCTGTTATGATGGTGAAAGAAAATAGTAGAATTCTATACAAATCTATTAAAAAGATGTATTTAATGTACAAAAATTGGTCAGAACTCTCTAAATATAATATTATGCTACATCTGAAAGACAGTACCCGAACTATAGTGAACGAGCATATTAAATAGTTACATTCTTTTATTCTTTCTATATTTATTTCGGAAGTACTGGTATAATTAAAATTGTTGTTAAATTAATATTGAAAGCGTTTTAAAAATATAATTATTGTTATAGATGTAGGCAAGCACTAATCTTTAGCCAATAAAATTTCCGGTTTCTGTTTTATAAAAGTGCGATTAATAATCAAAATCGTCAGTAAAATATTGTGCCTAAGTAAGTAACGTCATTAGTGTTTTATTAATCTACCACCTTCCATTTAAAATAAAGACAATGGTTACTCTTTCTCTCTCTCTTTAAGCTATTGCAGTCCACTGCTGGACATAGGTCTCCCCCATTGAAAGTGTGTACACCAACGACAATTTCGGCTAGTGGTCGTTGGTCTACACATTCAAAAAATTGGAATGGTGAAATCATATTTTGAAATCTAGCAAATGAGTGTGTCCATAGAGCAGTAAAGAAGTAACACGAAAGTCTTTGAATAGTCATGACTATACAAACTCAGAAAAAAACAACATCTGATCACATCTAACCTAAAATATCGTACTCAATAAAAAGTGGGCACCTGTCGCCGCATAACGAAACCGATAACGAAGTATCGCTGAAAGAAGATACAGTTATTGCTGAAGACCCTTTACATGACTCGTACACAACTTTAACAATGCCTTAAATTAAAGAAAAGTCAGGTCATAAAAGAAAAAGAAAACTCGACTAGGCTGACTTCGAAGGAGATAAGAAAAAATATAAGAATAAAGCAGAAAATGAATCACTATACCGAGTCGTAGTGAACAATCATTTGAATTAAACATAATAATAATAATATATAGAAAAATATTACTTTGATAATGAAAATACATATGTTGTCAGTAAAAATTATTAGTTAATTAAATTGTTAGTAATGATAAACTAAACAAAAGTAAAATAAAACATTTATGTAAGCTTTGCGATTTATTCATTATAAACATTCTGTAAAATAACTTTTATGAAACATTTTATAATTATTAATTGTCTTAATATAATATAGTTGTATTTAATGTCGGTACAATAGAAATAAGTTTAAGATTAAAGACATATATTCTCATAAAGATAATAGTCATAATAGGTAATTATTGACGTAATTATTATATTCTATCTATCTTTGGTAGGTTTCATTATCGAATAGCTGAACTTTATTAGACGAGCTGCCTGCTCAGTAACTAACATTTTTGTAAAAAAAACGGTGTGCATTTATTCATAGTATTGGTACGGAATTTCGTTAAAATATATTACATGATTTGGTAATAAATGCGTTTTCACACATTATACTGACTTTTTTACTCAAAATTAAGATTTCCACTCGATCCACTTCCGGTTCTCACTTAAGTAAATAAGATGGCTAATTGATCGAATTCCACAGAGAGACATAGTGAAAAGCACTTTGCGAGATTCCCAGGTTGGTATCTGAAGGCTAATCAATTGAAGGAACTGAAAAAGAAAGGAAGAAAGATGATGCCATGTTGCCCTCGGCTCCGGCTGCCAATGTTGCAGTAGTTACATACAATCTTAATCCAGTGGATTCTAAGGTTAAATTGATGATCGTGGCATAGCTTGAAGAGTTCGATGGCATAATGGCTAGTGCATTCGGTTGACGACCGCACAAGTCAATCAACTATTGAAAATCGTCGGATGGTTCACCGAAAAATATTCAAATCAAATAATTTGTTTCCAATATTTAAATCTATATTATCAATCAACATCAATGCAATAAATATAAAATAAAATAAATCTTATAACTACATTCAAAATATAAAAAAGGCATTAAAATGCAAATTGATTTCTTTCATTAATTAATATTCAAGTACTCGAAAATAAATAAATTTCGTTGTTAGATTTTATGGTCATGTACATCATATATATATATTTGATTTTATCAACCCCATAGTTTAGAAAAATAGGGGGGAGCACACTTTTTTCAAATTTGGAAGTGTTTCTCGTGCAAACTATTTAATTCATAAAATATGATATTAGGAACCTCGATATATTTTTTTAAGACCTACATATTGATGGCGTGCGATGGAAAAAAAATGTGTAGTGCTTATAGTTTCGGTGAAAATAGGTATATATAGCACAGTAAAAAGAAGTACTTTTATATAGATTTGTTTTGTTTTAAAAAGTTTAGGAAAGTGTGTCAGTTAACAAATTATTTTCAGGAAATGGATCACAGGCAGGTTCGTCCAGAAATGTAACAGGTCTCGACATCATTACATCCCAGCGAGGAAGCTCAGTACTACTTCGTGCAGGATACAAATATAATAAAGAGCGAGAAAATAAAGATGGTGCCTATATCTGGAGGTGTACGAAGAGAGCTGTTTGCAGGGCGAGACTTATTATTGATAGCAATAGCTACATTAAACGAGATGACAAGCACGAGCGTGAGCCTGATTTTGTATCAAATGAACTGGAGCTTAACTTCGACCAGTGTATGTAAAAGTTAAAAGTGACTGTACTATCACCGTACCAACTGCGTTTCGGGAGACGGTTTCAACCCTAAAAGATAAAGGAATTGACGTTATAAAAAAAAAAAGAAAATATGAAAATGTCAAAAACAAATTTTATCGAAAACGGAATAAATCATTGGGTGTAAGAAAAGTTTAAGTAGATAAGAACATCGGTGGCTCAATGGTGTTGACTGTCGCCCTCCTGCCGGGAGGGTTGATGTTCAAATCCCGACACGTACCAATGTGTTTCCGTATATGTATACGTATATGTATATGTACGTTATCCGATGCTCTTACGTTGAAGGAAAACATCGTGAGGAAACCTGCGCCCGCCTGCGAAGATATTTAAAGGTTGTGCGTGAAGTCGTCCAACCTGCATTGCGCCCGCGTGGACGACTAAGGCCTTATCACTCTACCTGGGTAGGCTCGTGCCTCTCGTTGGGGACGTTTAATGAGCTGTCGATGATGATGATAAAGTAGGTAATGAATGTAACTGTGAAACATTGGCAAACATTTTACTACCCAACGACTAAACAACCAATTTTAATATATAGTGAAATTGTGAAACAATCTTAACAAATACAAATTTAACTATTTTATGCGATGGTACTTTTAAATTTTGTTTGAACCCTTTTCAACAGTTATTTCCAACTCGACATGTTGATTAAGAAGTAAAACTCTTTATAATATTATACCTTGGTTTGCAAAGTATTTATAAAATATTGGTAGCTAATAAGAAATTCACATTTTAATAAAGAAGTTTTATTCAAGGTAGAATCCAAGTCCAAACTAGAAATAAGAAAGATAAAATAACAAGATGTTGAAAGATGTTGAAAGAAAGATGTATTTTTAGTTCATAAAGGTAAACGAAGTTGCAAATGTAAATGATAAAAACTATTGTAAATTCAATAAAGTGAAGAATATCCATATATTCTAAAAAACATAATATTATTTAAAAGAAAACAAACATTCATATGTTATATACGTGGTTTTCATAAATGGGGATCTTATTTGTATGCAAACTAAGTTTAAGTTTAACTTAAAGTTACTTTTGTATTTTCAGTTTAATACCTTTTTAAAAATACAAATATATTTATTGTAACGAATAAAAATTTTAATAATGGCAGTTTACATTAAACATTTCATTTGACCTGTCGTTTTGAGATTTATTTAGATAACTTTAAGATAACTTAGTTTTATTATTACCTATAGCTTCAAATTACCTTTAAACAACCTGCTTTTCATATTTTTAATGTAATTAGTTTTAAGTATTACAACAAATAAATGCAAAAATCAAAATGTCTATTCAATTTAGGCCAACAAAGAACACATACGAATATCAAATGAAGCTACCACTTGTTAAGACTGTAGTTATCTACTGAGAAGTCCAGTAAGTAACTTAGTAATTTTACTTTTTTTAACAAATGCGTTTTGTATAGAATTATAATGTTTATAATTAAAGTAACTATATGTAAATCAGATTTAACATTGTAAATTTTGTATTTTTATCATATTAAGATGGTTAATAAATTAGGTTAGTAAATTACATAATTGTTATGCAGCAAAAAATAATGTATGCCTCTAATAATATGCCTCATATTTCGGGGCACATCCCCAAAATATGAGGCATATCCCCCTTTGAATAACGAGTAGGTTCCTATTTAAAAAAAAATACAATATTCTCGATTTCACGCGGGCTCTTTTCTGAAATAAATATATTGTTTGTAAATCAGCAGTAGACCCTCACAAAAGTAGACCATAGGACATAACGCTGTGAAAATAAATAAACAAGTCTTGCAGTCTCGATAACAGTTATACTTCTAATCTTTCTAACATACTAATTTGTACTTCCATGGGTTCGTATGATACTTTTATCGGATAGTTGTTTTAAAATGCCGGGTAGGGACATGGACGTATAAAAAAATACGAACGGACTATAAAAAAACATAAAATTGGTCCCCGAAATGACAGCTGCCGTCTATGATGTCATTGTGACAAATATTTTCTTGTGTACTAATTTTAGTATTGTTATTACCGGATTGTTTTCCTTTTGTTCACTGCGGTTTTTGTACCATTTCACAACACAAGCCATGCTCTCATTTAGAGTTTTTGTAACATAATCTATGGCTCTGTTAAAAGATGCACGTTTTAATGTATTGCATACCAAAACTGTTTGAATTTTGACATACTATTGTTTATCTTTAAATTTAATGTCTTCCATCAAATTTTCACTTGTAAATCTTTCAGTAATTACTTCAATAAATATGCTTATGATAATGATTAAAATTTTATGTGAATAACGATTTAAAATAAGATTATAATTGTTAATTTAGCTACGCTGTCTTTAATAAATTATGTCATATAATTAATGCCGTTTTATTTATACCTAATAAGAAAATGGGAGAAGAATCGTTTAATCTAAGGCAAAAGAATAAAACAACATGAGATTTTTACATAAACATGTTTGTATTAATCTGTTTCCTTGTCTTATATAAATGTACAAAATAATGTTAGTACCTATGTTAAACAGTAAATGCAGGATGCTAAGTTGAGCTATTCATTAACATATTTATTAAATAGAAAAAGTACAACAAGGCTTATATCAATAAAGATAACATATATTTTATACAGATCAAATAACAAAAAAAAAGTATGTAAGTGCAATTATCCTTTGTTTAATACCAAAATTACAGGCTAATGCTTAGTTTGGGGCTGTATGAATGACAGCGGATATTTATTTATCTTAATGCTAACAACTAACACATAATTTTATTAGACTCTTGACAGTTTACGCCATTGATAATATTTTGCTATTAGATAGATATCCTAGATCAAACTACAACCATTTTTTAAGGTCTATCTAAAAACGATTGTTCTGAGCTAATCCTAAGTGTTTTTTTCACATAATGATGTTTATGATTTCATACATATTTGCGATCAACAATATAAAGTCAAATTTAGATGACGCCTACCTAATTCTACACAGACAGAAACGCACATTTATATTTAATTTAATAACCATCTGTTTTTCTTATACGCCAATAAAAAATCTAGTATATATGCAAATCGCGTCAATAATGTCACGGAAATAAATCCTTTTCGATTGGTTATAGTTTTACAATATCCTTTTCTCACTTGACACTGCGATATCACGTGTTTTTATTAGATAAGAAGAAAAAGCTGTTTTCCTTGAACGCTATGTTTCTTTTAGCATGGTTGTGATCTTTAGTGTTAAGTATCTCTCCTTCAACCATTATCGCCATTCCTTTGCACTTCTTACTGTGGCGTACGCATCTCCACCAAAGCTTTTTACCTGTAAAAAAATAAAAAATAAAGCTCACACCTTGATCCTTGATCCCAAAGCGTTAGGCAGAAATAGAGCACCACTTTGCTCGGTCCCGACATAGGGCCCTTTTCCCAACATGCGGGTTTGCATCATACGGATTCTATAGTTTCATATATTTTTTCCTGTGACGTGTGGCCCCCACGTGCGGGGTGCGGTGAAAGTGCGGGCGGTTCGCCCGCTCTATTTTAGTATGTAGCCTTGCTTCAAGACAAAAACAAATAAAAATCGACATTTTTTTATATTTTCTTGTTTTCATAACAATGAGAGGAAAGGAACATAATTCCTGTCCTCTCATTTTGATGAAAATTGCCATAGCCTTTTTTCCATACTAACCAAAAATATAGTATTTGTTAGCACCACACGGAATAGACTTTTTGGTTTGAGTGTGAACCGCTTGCGTGTTGTCCCACACGCGGGCGCTACCCGCATGACAGGAAGGCCCATACTTCTCAAGTTTTATTCACATCCATACATCTTTTCATACAAAAAATATTTTATGCTTCCTGCTTTTTACCTGTTTGTCTTCTAAAGCCATATCTGTAGCCGTTGTAATGTAACATCTTTGTACCTTTTTCTGTCTCAACGATTTCGTATTCTGTAACAAAAAAAAGTGGTCAGGCGATATGTAGATTGTTAAGGGTTCAAATAATGGTTAATTTAATATGTTTGCCGGAATCAGATCTCAAATTCTGAAACGAAAATAAGATGAAAATATAACAGTATTTCCTAAGCTATTATAAAATATTTTTACACTAAATGTGAGTGTATAGTTAAAATAAATTTCCACTGACAATCACACGACGCTATTTATACCCCAAACAAAGCACTAGCGTGTAATATGGGTACTAAACAACGGGTAAACATATACTTTATTGTAAAAACATAAATATCTTACATAGCAAAAATTCCAGACTAATACAAACTGACATGTTCATACGCACAAATATTTGAACTTATGGGGGATCAAACCCGGAATCCATGGTGTATTAGCTGACGTCTCAACCATTACACTATGAGTCTTTTAAAAGAGGTCTCTCATAACTCTTGGATAGACTTTTGGCTGATGGTCGCGGAATGCCTTTCAGCGTACAAATGACGAGCGCAGATAGCTCACGGTCCATGAGTAGAAGTGTCAAACAATAAAGTGTTTGACACTCATATTTTACGGGATTATATCTGGCACTGTGGTGAATATTTCTCTTAACTACTCAAGCTTGAGCCTACCACGTAGTAATGGAGTAGTTTATAATCACACTCATATCAGCCATATATTGTCCACTGCTGAACATAGGCCTCCTCCAATAACTTCCACTTCAGCCGGTCGGAAACTATTTGCATCCAACAGCCATCCGCAACCTTCCTTAGGTCATTTGTCCATTGGACAGCCATCCTACGCTGCGCTCGCCGGTATGTGTTGTCCATTCGAGAACCTTGTAAGTTTGCAATAAAAATTCATAATTGGTGGTTCTATTATATATTTTCAAAACAAACACGTAATAAAATATAAACATCATATCACATTGTAAACCGTTATATAAAGGTAATTACTTAGGTTTTACATTATATAAAAGTAAAAACAATATACCTATACAGTGGTCTTTTTCTAGAATTAACTAAGGCATATTATTATTTTATAATAATCAAACAATTCTGCGTTTTATGTGCGTACACGTTGTTATCTTTTAAGTATCCTTACTTAAGTAAACTCGAATTTAAGTTAGAAATATTTTCTATTGATTTCCCATGATAGCATAAGATAAAAAAATCTTTTTTTTAACGAGAATTTTTTTAAGTTAATCATATTTATTTATATTTGTGTAGTGATGGCCAAGAGTGGTCGTGATCGAGCATCATTCGTACCACGTGACCCCCAAAAGTGATGACATAAGCCCGACACCCTCTGGCGTGTTTGCAGCATCTCCACCGAATCTGACCGGTTTTCCCTTTGCTGTGAATACCGAAGATGTTTCCCCGCCATCGTAGCACTTCGTGGAGACCTCTCCTCATTCTTGTTGTTATCTCCGGCAGATCAGCGAAGTCTGTTGGAAATGCGGTATATGAAATCAATGAGCGTTGTTTATGCGTAAAAGTTACCTTTAATTTACCATACCACTTTTCGGGAAAACAACATTAAACTTTTGGTAAGGATATAGGATCTAAAGTAAACTGTGAAACGTTAAACCAGTGTTAGGAAAAGAGATGCACTGAAATGAAGAATAAACACATGAATCAATTTTATTTTATTAAAACGCTATGGCGAATGAACGTTTTGTTATCACAAACTTACGTGTAGTCATAATCAGTTCAGATATTTATTTAACTACATTTTATAATACAGAAGTCATATTTTTTACAAAAACGTCAACGATTATAACACACAGTTTTTATCACTTAAACACAACTCTTACTAGCTTTAGAATCAACAAACACCATATTGAGTATTAACACTGAGAAAGTTGCGAAAGTAATAAACATTAAAAGCAGTTTAAACATAATCATGGACGTATCAAGAAGTAGAAAACATATAATTTCAATTCGTAATAATGAAAAGGAAACAACTAAAATAATATATGCGGCTAATTAAAAATCTAATAGGAATAAGCAAGGCAGTAATGTCATAGTGTAGGTACTTGTTGTGAGATGTATCAATAACAAAGAACTGATACAAAATGAGGATATTGATACTTGTTATGATTAAATATTATTTACATACAAATTTAAATTTGGATGGATAAACGTCACACAATATTTACACTATCGATAAACTTAGATAAACAATTAACTAACTAGATGCACATAGATAAATATTAGTAAAGAAAAAAGTTTATCAGTATAAATAAAGTCATCATCATCATCGTCAGCTCATTAAACGTCCCCACCGAGGGGCACGAGCCTACCCGTATAGGGTGATTAGGCCTTAGTCGTCCACGCGGGCCCAGTGCGGGTTGGACGACTTCACACACAACCTTCGAATCTCTTCGCAGGCGTGCATGAAGGTTTCCTCACGATGTTTTCCTTCACCGTAGGAGCGTCGGATAACGTACATATATTTTCGAAAATTCGAAAACACATTGGTACTTGTCGGGATTTGAACCTCAGCCCTCCCGGTAGGATGGCGGCAGTCCACACCATTGAGCCACCGACGCTCTATATATTTATAAATAAAGTATAAAGAAACAATTTATTTTTGACATGCTTTAGGATTATGATTTTAAAATATAAACAATTCCGATTGTAAGAAATATTTCGCACAATCACGAAGTAATAACCAAAACATGTCCGAGCCGCTTGACACATACGCTGACTTATTGTCATATTTATGACAAAAATTATTATTAAAATATTGAACGTTATGGTCATAGAAAGAGTACAAAATTAAAAACACGAGCACTACTATGACATGTAGCGAGCGACGTGGTTAAGAATGAAAATTCTGCCCAACTGTCGCAATGGGCAGACTTTTGCCGTGGACACTTTTAAAGTGAGATTGTGATTCCAGTTAGTTTTTGTTTATCTAAGATTTTCAATGATCTTAACAGACATGACACTAAACAAATGTTTCAAATTTTATTATCTACAATTAATATCACATTATTAGATTGCATAATAATCACAAATTCTATAGGAATCATCAAATAGATCTTTTCTTTAGCGCAAATACATGAAATATGTCAAAATCTCCAGTTTTTTTTTGTTTTGTCTTAAGCAGCGATGAATAAATAGATAAATATTAGTAAAGTTAAAAGAAAAAAGTTTTTCAGTAAAAATAAAGTCAAAAGTAACAATTTATTATGATTTTAGATACGCAATTCAGATTGTAAGAAATATTTCGGCACTACTCCGAGTGTTAATTTACAAAATTTGAATTCGACTATGTGTATGTTTGGACTTTGTATAGAAAAGCGAAGCATGAACAATAGATGGCATATATTGTTTTTGCTATCAAATGAAGTGATTCGTGTACTTCTAGTACACGAATTTCAAAACTTACTCTGCACCAACTAAATTCATAAACGGTGGTCTTACTAAATTCATGTTCACACTTTATTATTCATCATCATGAATAACAACCAATCAAATTGTATGCAAGACGTACAGTCGACTCTCGTTAATTCGAAACTCGAGGGACTCTTAAAATATTTCGAATTATCGAATGTTTGAAATATCAAATGGTTCGAAATTTGTGAGAGATAATCAATAAAACTTCGAATTACCAAGTATTGATCAATAATTATTTATTAACTGCTATTCTATAACAATGAAAAAAGTTTAGAGTGTACATACATAAATCTATTCATAATGTTTCGAAAGAACTCTGTTATACTGGTTTGCTTCAAAACTATTCATAACAAAAACAAAGGCTCGTGTATGTTGATACAAGTTTGAACTTGTCGCAAAATGTACTTACATTACAATCATTCGACCTCTTTCTCTCTGCAATTTTGAATTGTCGAATGTTGGACGCCGATGAGTTCGGATTAACGCGTCGATTTATTATATAGCAATGATATTTTATTTAGTTCGAAATATAAAGAGATTTTGTAGGGCACTCGTAATAACTTTGAATTATAGAGAGGTTCGAATTATCGCAGGTTGGAATTAACGAGAGTCGACTGTATTTAGATAACAATTTAACTGATTTTCATTCAATTCAAAGCCAATGCGCCAAATGTCACGCTACAAGCGAATTTATCAAATAGCTTTTTCCATATATGTAATAAATTTTTATCTGAACCGCCATATTAAACATATCTAGAAGAAACTATCCTAATTCATTCAAATCTCACAAAAAAAATCTCAATTGAAAGTGTCTATAGAGATCAAATTGACTTCGCCAGTTGCGAAGTGGTCTAACGCTATTTAGGTGGGTGGTTGTGTTTTCCTTGACGATCGATGATGGTTCGTCCAATGGTGACGACACCAGCATGACAATTCCTGTCGCGGCTTTCGGAGCATAGCCAGCGGACCTTGGAGGAGCAGACCGAGCGTCGCGTGTAATGGTGACCGCGAAGCTGCATAATCCGCGCCCCGGTCTTCGACGTGAAGAACGTAGGACGATCTAAGGAAAATTATTGCGGTGAGTATGCACTCTTATTAAATTTCAAAGCAACTATAATATGAAGGATATGAAACAGTTACAGGATATGCCACTAGGAGTTTGAGAAATTCTTGTAAGTATACTACTAAATACTACTAGATATTAAATTTAGCCAAGTTGCTATCTTATCAGGTTACTTCACAAAGCTAATGAAGAAGGTCAGCATTATGATTTAGGTCACAATACTAGATCGCATCCATGTTTTAACAGAATAGGTAAATTACTGCACCAGGAAATGACTAATACGGAGTTAAATATCAAGCCAAGGCCAAGAGCCAATAAAACACAATATGTGTGAAAAAGTTCATATTTTTTTAGACAATGGTTACACAAAATTGGTATGTAGATAATGCAGATCTTAAAGTAAATAAATAGAGTTTTTAGTACACATATCGAAGCAGTAAATTCTAAGCATAAATGAATACTTTACTTAAATCTATCTATATAACGTGTTATGAAAAATAAATCTTAATTTCTACATGTAAAAGCATTAATATGAACCAACAGCAGTCATATTATGCAATTGTATTCTTGTATATCATTCGAATACATGATAAATTCAATACTGAATATCTGCCTCTATGAAATATTAAACATAACCATAGCAACAACATTTTGATAATGATGATGTTACACTGGCTGCAAATGTAGGGTTGCTGGATTGAAACCCCTATTAGATACTAGTTTCATAAGAAGCACACTTAAATTCTAATGCACTATCAAAGACACTACATAAAGCCATTTTCTCATAACATTGTAATTTTGGGATAGCCCGCTACTGCGGTCATGTTGAGTTGTCAGAATTTCGTTCATCTTACAAGCAAAATTCTACACTTTGTGTTTCTGGAACAACGAACAAGTCTGACAGCCTAGCAAATAATCAAGGACCGCATAAGAACCTATATATTATGTTAGTATATACATTTAAATCGCTCATTATCTATTCATTATATATGTTGAAGCATTACGGTGTCGATAAGGACGCTCTTAATTTAATACAATCATATTTAACGAATAGAGTCCAAAACGTACATGTCGGAGAAACAAGTTCCAGCGGAGCCCTTTTATTGATGGGCGTTCCCCAGGGCTCAATATTGGGACCTTTATTATTTTTAATTTATATAAATGATCTACCTTATTATACTCAAAACCTATGTGAAACTGTATTATTTGCTGATGATACATCTCTTATATTTAACGTGGATAGACAAAAAGAAACTTTTGACGATGTAAATACTACACTTTCTCAGGTATTACATTGGTTTACGACCAATAATTTACTTCTTAACTCTAAGAAAACCAAATGTATTAAGTTCACAATGCCTAATGTAAGGCAGGTAGATACTTTCATCACTTTGGATGAAGGACCCATGGAAGTAATAAATTCAACCGTTTTCCTGGGTATAAAATTAGACGCAAAATTGCAGTGGGGTCCCCATATTGCGGCTTTGGCAGGAAGGCTTAGTTCCGCTGCATATGCTGTAAGGAAGATAAGAAGTCTCACTGATATTGAGACTGCAAGACTTGTGTATTTTAGCTATTTTCACAGCGTGATGTCTTATGGTCTACTTTTGTGGGGGTCTGCTGCTGATCTACAAACAATTTTTGTATTGCAGAAAAGATCCATCCGTGCCATATACGGCCTTAAATCACGTGACTCACTAAGGGAATTATTTAAACAAATAAATATTTTAACATTACCGTCTCAGTACATTCTAGACTGCGTTTTTTTCAAAAAAGTCAGATAATCATAGTTTGAACACTAGGAACAAACACAAACTTGCCGTTCCAAATCTTAGATTGCATAAGGTTGGGAACTCATTTGTGGGATTAAGCATTAAAATATTTAATAAGCTACCACAAAATGTAATTGATTTACCCCTGCATAAGTTTAAGTCTCATGTAAAGTCTATTTTAATAAAAAAAGCTTACTATAGTGTTGAAGATTATATAAATGATAAAAACTCATGGACATGTTGATTTCCACGCCTGCACTACTTTTTTTTTTTTTGTTGTCATCTATTTAAATTTATATAATACTTAACTGCTTAATAGTACTTTTGTAGATTATTATATTTTTACCAATACATACGATAAAAATTGAAAATATAATTTGCTTTATATAATTATTTTGATTACAAATGAATCTGTATTTTTTTTTAACTACTGAGTTTCTTGCTGGTTTCTTCTCAGTGGAAAACTACCTCCCGAACCAGTGGTAGCTTCATTTGACATTCATAAGTGTTCTTTAAGGACCTAAACTGAATAAACACTTTTCATTTTTCATTATGGTAAGACCTGCACAGCATGGCTATGAAGGGATTGGACCGTCACCACCATTGGTTTAACCTTTTGAAAGCCAGGAATCGAGACACAATAGCATATCTATTGTTTCAGGCGCCCTTTGGTGTCATTGGCCTTCAAAAGGTAGAAACGACTTTCACACTAAGATAGTTATCGGGCTTAACGACTTGTCGTCTCTTCCAAAGCCTGGTAATACTAAAAAAACATGGTTCAGTAATCGATTTGCAACATTGACAACTTAATTCCCTAGCTGCTACTTATCATGCTTTAATTAGATTTGTTCAAAGCGTATTAAACACTAGGAAGACCGACATTTTGAACTACCTATAAAGACCAAGTGGGGTCAAATGACTCAACCATAGGTTGTAACGTATAAAAATGAAATGATATATTTGTGTGTCATTGTTATATGTTAAATTTTATGAGAGGATATATATATAGAAGTAAAATAAAAAAAAATTAGTTGTTAAAAAAGTTTATTAAGTAATAAACATTAGGCACTCTGTTGACATTTTACCTCCTTGTTGACATTGCAAGAACCACACAAAGGCTTTTTACATGTGTTACAAGATTTATTAGTTTTGTTCCTGCATTTCTGCACATAACAGAGTCTTCTTTTTCTGCTGCACTCTTCTTCAGGCTCTGGAGATAAGCTTCTATTGGCCTGTGAAGTGGATGGTGCCGAGAAAGAGTGAACATCTTGACCATCTCCCTCCCTTGCTAAGTCAAGAATACATCGTTTTCTACTGATTTTTTCTCATTGAGTTTTTGACGATCAGCTTGATTCAAATTGATAAGTTTCCAGGGGTCCAGGTGACACATAACGTCGGGAGTGGTGCTGAAACAGTGAAATGAATGCTGATGAGGTTTCCGTTTCTGTCATAACATATATATTTTATTTGTACCAATAATTAATTGGAATTATGTCAACTTACCGTCGGCATCGGTAAGAGTGTTGTAACCATCTATAGAATAACCACTATTTTGTGTAATATTGCAATCACTATCTTCACTTTCTGAGTCTAAGGCCCGTATTCTAGAACGAGACTCAACTTCTCAGGCGTTAATCTTCACTTATATAGAGTGAGAAAGAGATAACGCTCTATACGATAAATAGCACCATCCCTTTCTAACTCAATTTAAGTAAAGATCAACGTTAAGTCTCGTTCCAGAATAAAGGCCTAACTGCAGCATGTGCCTCTCTTCTTCAGTCGGTACACAATCTGATTGATCCGCTGATAAATTTTGCATCACTCCAATAATTCAGAAACTCGAAGGGAACGATTACGAAGCATTGTAAAATTATTGCGAGACGTATTACGACTTAAATAAAACCAAGACAAAAACAAATTTGTTGCAACTATCCACGACACAAGTTTAATAAATGAAATATAATAAATATTTACCGCACTCGTAAAATGACCTTTTTAGTTTTAGTTAGGTAATAATTTAAAATAAATATTTATCGTAGTTTAGAAATATACAAACATATTAAAACAATGTAAATTCAGACGAAATACGAAAAGTCATATAACGACAAGGCGAATGGACTACAATACAATGCTTCTCATAAAGTTAAGCAAAATTTCTTCTCATATGTGGAGATTTGTAACAGTATTGTAATCTTATCATATTGTTATATTTTACTATAGTGTCTTGTGAAACTGTAAATATTCACAAAAATAAATAAAAATCTTGATTGGGGTCATTTGACCACTCTGGTCTTTCACGTGTTAGACTATACGTATAGTCGGTTTGCTCTACCTATATTAGCCCGATTTAGATCGGCAATGATGAAAAAGTATCAGTTATGTATCGTAATTGTAATACAGCATATCGCTGGTGGGTGGGGTGGATGGTTGTGTACATTCTTGCATTTGAGGATCTCGGCATTGATGGTGAAAATCACCGCTCTGCATCCCTTGTTATTGTGTGTGCCGCACCACCACCGAGTCTTCAGCCCATCCTTGGCCACAGAGTGCTTGAGGAACTTGTAGCCTCCTAGAGATATCATTTTAGCGCCGCGCGATGACATTCCGAATACAGGACCTATGGCAAAATTTTATTTCGTTAACATTGCAGCTTTTAACCTAGTATCTTCAATATAGGGGTCACAAATTTAAAAGCACTTTTTGTACAAAAATATTTTATGTATTCACATTATCAAAATAATAAGTGACATAACGATATTTTGTATCGTTTCGCCTTGTTTCAACTATGGCTTTAACAGGCTGTAGTTACATTTTCTGTTATTACAATTAAATAAACCATTAAAAAATTTATGCCATAACATCCGTTAAAAAATTCAGTACCATAATTTATTTTTGTCTTAAAGTAGTAGTTGTAGTTTTAAAATCCATAAAGCCATTTTTTATGTAACAACCATTAATTTATTGTCGCTTTTTGAGTTTCTATGTTACGCTGACTAATTAAACCTGGGGGTTTACCTTTTCAACACTTTAAAGATATTGTCAGCATTTTTTTACCATAAAAGGCGAAGTAATATGTTGTAATACTGTTTTAAGATATGGCAGTAAGCCCCTTTAACTAAAACTTATCCTTCCATCCCTCCAGCTAATTAGCCAGTGTTGCCCTCTACATAAAATACTTAGTAAGTCATCTTTTTGAATTTATGTAAGGCCACTTTTTAATTTATTTATTGCTTTCAAATTGCGATACACAAACCTGTTTTATCTAAAACAGTAATGGATTATAATACGATTCGTTGTACCGCCTCATCATTTTAAATGGCGGATGGTTATGATCGTTGCGACACTTCACTACTTCGTCGTCAGGCAGAGTGAAGGCGACGGCTTTGCAGCCTTGTGGTGATGGGAGGAGCAGTACCAGCGAGTCTTGATACCGTTCTGTCGATGACGTGTGAACCTGAAACCGGAAATGACGAGCGCTCTAGCTCCTTGAGGTGTCCATGTAAACGCGACATCTGAAACAGTTTGGGATAAGCCAAAATTTAATTCATTGCTGACATTGAAATGGAAGAAGCTATATGGCGCTGTATTAATAATGGTATAAACGAAAACTACCAAATCATTCAGTAAACTAGTGGATGAATGTTATTTTGCCTCGTCCAGATTCATGGCAAGGCGAGATTATCACGCAAATACACATACAGAAATGTACATTCACATACATACCTTGACACGCACACACATTTATTCTCACTGCACATCTTATAATTTAAAATATACTACTGTGTGGTAAACAAAATATAGTAATAATGTCTTTCTGTCTACTATACTACTTATAATATTAATAAACAACGATTATTATCCGCGGGGGGTCCTTAGTGAGATGTTCTACAAGTTTTTTACAAACCCCCTCCAGGCATTAGTCTTTCACAAAGATATGGGTCAGTACAATAAGTTTTTCACACTGTTATAAGACCTTATTTCTGGATAGAATAAATAAGTTATTTATTTATTATTATTATTTATAATCGGTGCAGTCTCAGCAAGCTTTTCTGAAGACTCTTAGGAACAAAACGAAGATAAAGATATCTCTATTGACTTTTCGATAAATATTACCTACTTTTCATATGTATCTTCATACTCACACTAATACACGGTTTAAAATGATGTGTGTAACATTTTGCAATAAAACCACTTGATTTCATTAAAGCTCACTATTTATTTTTACTGAAAATTAATTTAATACAGTTCAGATTTATAGTAAAATATAATGTAATTTATATTTAACAGTATTACTTAATTTATGAGTATATTATTTAATTAAATTAAACTTACATTATGTTTGTATTTACAAAAAGTATTACATATTGACAACCCATCTGTTGTAATCACGGAACTAATTACTATTAGTATTGTGGGTGTAATGGTCGAGACGTCGGCTATTACACCAAGGGTTCCGGGTTGGATCCCGGCCAGTACAAACATTTGTGTGCATGAACAGTCTGTTTGTATTGGTCTGGGTGTTTTCTGTGTAATAAGTATGTATTTACAAAAAATCAGTATAAGTGCGTTTATACGTTATTTAGTATCCATATTACAGGCTCATAATTAGTTTGGGGCTACTACAGGCTATTATTTATATCAAGCCTTCAATTCCACTAATTTACTTGCGCTACTTTACAATCCAACTGTCAAATTGATATTTGAATACGATTTTAACGTTAATGGTAATAATATAGTAGTATAAATTGTTTAATGATATTACCAATTAAAATCTTCATAGAACACAATGAATGACTGCACAATTTTTCTATTGAGATTTGAGACACAACGATGCTATTAGCACATTTTAAAATTAGCGGAATTGGAGCTCAGTATGGTTGTTAGTTGGCACTGTATAAATGTCTGTGAGTATATATTATATTATATATATAAATAAAATTTGAGTGTCTGTTTGTAATATTGAAATTAAAATTGTTTCTCATACATATGAATATGTATATATTCATATGCAAATGAGAAAAATATAACATATTTAATTTTTGTTTGTCTGTCCTTCTGTGTGTATGGTTGTTTTGAGTGATCTCTGAAATAGCTGTATAGATTTGGACGGGACCCTTTTTTGGCAGGTAGCTGATGTAAAAAGGAAAAATATACGCTATTTTTATTTTGGAAAACCATTTTATTTACAAAAATAAAGTAATGTTGTTCCGCGAGGCGGCCACGAGTCGCGTAAGCTGCACTCTTTTAAGTTATTTTTTACCACGGGAGAATATCTTATACCGCGAGAAACATTGCGGGGAGTAGCTAGTTTATAAAAATTGAATCATTAAATATAAACTACTCATATCTTATAAAATGTGAACTTGGCGCGTTTTTTATTTTATGATTGTGAATCTTGCGAAATTTGAGGATCACATCATCATCAGTTGAGAAGACCACAGCCTTGCAACCTAGGTATTGTTGGGCGCAGAACCATCGGATCCTCGATCCGGATTGTCGGTGGCGAAAGAATTTGAAACCGTCCACATACAGCACCTTGGCACCGCGCTCGGAAGTTTTGAATACGAAACCTGAAATTATAACATTATCTTTTATTTAGGAAACAATACTTACTGTCATTCGTGGCTGGATGATATAGCGCTCGCAACAGTCTACTATTGGAGTAACATTTCATGCCCAGAGAATTAGTAAGGACCATCTGTGGCCAACAGTAGATTGTACTCAGAAAAAAATAACAAAGGTGGCACGGATGACCGTTGAAGCAGATGAGTGTTCAATTGGAGACCGCATCTTCGCAATTGTAGTTAACCCATCGAACGCCGGGATTCCAGACACAATAGAAAAAATATTGTTTCTGGCACTTCAAGGGTCAGAGGGTTAACTTTTAAACGACATCTGACTTGATGGACGACTTGTGATCGGTTGTTAGTTTATAATTATAATAATTAAGTGATTAAGGAATCTGGGACATAATGGGGAAACTTATGTTCAAAAGTAGAATGTGACTTTAAATACAAACTTCTCAAAAACAAGTCACAGATTTTTTGGGAACTTTTTATTCTTGGCAGGACAAGCCACCTGCTACATTAATATACTTAGGCTCAAAATATTAATATTCAGATTAGCAACATTCTTGAAGAGTTATTAAGGCATTTAATTAGTTAATACAGCATGCGTTCAGCTGTAGAAATATTCTGATGGTTTGATTTATTGAAAGTTCCGGTACCGGTTTTAGCTTATTAATTATTTTAGGAAATGCGCAGTAAACACTACAGCCTAATGGTCGTTGAAGAGAAGGACTTATGCACGCCTTATCAATTCTTACCTTATTTCTAAGGGACACTTGCTAGAGGATGCATGGATAGGAAATCGTGGGGAGAGCCTAATGCTATATGTCTCTTATCTGTAATCTGAAATACAATAACTGACCATAACTGTTTTCAAGAGAAGTAGGTTCTCACTTACGCTGCCTACCTTTAGATGATATCTTTCATTTTTAGATTATTGTACTATAATAACTTCTTTTTTGCCAAATAAATTCAATAATACTAAATTATATATCGCTTCTTCTTACCCTATCGATGGCGAATACATACCGTGGGAATAAGTACAAAAGCTGCTACGGTTGCAGCGCTGTAGGCAGCTTTCAGTAAATCATGCTTGTGAACAGATTTTGGGCAAACAGGATCCGACTTGAGGTGAACCATTGACCGTTTTTTTTGCTAAGGTAATAAAATATACAATCAGTATAAGAGTTTCGTTACCACCTTAGAAAACTCAGGTATACTCTGATATCTACGAAACCTGACATGGTTTACGGTAGGGTTGCCGATTTCTCTATCGATGTTTATTGCTCCCTCCCTTAATCCTCCCTTAAATTGTCTCTATCGATGTTATTGCTCCCTCCCTTAATCCTCCCTTAATCAAACTGAATATCATAGACATATTTTACTAATGCACGAGTAGACCATAGAACATCCAATGGGCCAGGTTCGAATGAAGACCACGTTCCGGCAAACGCAGCGTAGGATGACCGCCCAAGAGCGACAGTAACCTAAGGAAAGTTGCGGGTGGCCGCTGGATGCAAATAGCTTCCGACCTGTGTGAGTGACAGAAATCCCCTATTTCTGTCACTCACACAGTCGGAAACCAACGTTCAGCAGTGGATATCATGTTGTTGATATGATGATGACGATAGAGTTCAAAATTACAACCACGATCAAGATGTAACATCAACATGTCGATTTGAGAATTCTTATGGTCTATTGGCTCAAGATCAAAAGTTTCATTAATAAAAGAATATATTTAGATTTTCTTGCATTGAACTTATACTTTTGACTCTCTTTTTGTTTATATATTATGTCAAATAGAACTCAATGACTTCGAACTGATTTGAGCAAAAAGTACTGATTTGATTATAAGAATGTACATGCTAACTAGGTCTAACCTAGCCAAAATAGAGACTTCTCCAAGTAATAGGATACTTCTCATTAAAAAAAAAGGTTTTTATATGTGATTTTGTTCCTAGCTTTATAAGGTTTTCTTCGTAACAGCAGATCAAGTACCTGAAATAAAAACAAACTCAAATTAGTAACTAACCTTTATTAAAACTTTAAGGTTTTAGAAAAACCTCGTACAACTATTTAAATTAACATATAAAACGAGACAAGTTTTAAACCATGGTGCCATATAGAACATACAAATTATATGAATGAATTCATTATCAATACTCATAAATAAAATTGTAGTTCGTTCACAAAAAACATTAGAAATTAGTTTGAATACATAAAAAAAACACTTGGATTGCCATTCCGAATTTCATTTTCGGTGAGATCAAGGCAGAATTTCCAATGCCTTAACAAAAAAAAAGCATTTATACAAAATTTTCGTTACACTACGTAATTGGAAGACCATCGAACTTTGATAGACAAACGTACAGACGGTATTTTGTTATAGCGTTCCTTTCTTACTGGGATTAATCGAAAAAACGATCTCTCGAGCGATCTCGAACGAACTATTCGACGAATAGTTTAGCGATTTTAGCCTCGAAATTATACGAAAATGCGTTTTTCCAAGGTTGAGTCCATCGTGATATCGCAGTTACAAGCTTCTGTATATTTGACGCTAGATTATTTATTAAATATTTTAATTATCTTGACACCGAGTTCGTCGTTCATTCGTTTTTTATTTGATGCTCCACACCTTCAAAAGGACAACTAGTGTCCAGATGACTTTTGATAAGTGCATTCAAATCTTGATCTGCTTTATTTATGTGAAGAACTGACTCAGGAAGATGGCAAATGATTATGTTGGTTCTGATGCTTGATGATCTCATCTCCCAATGTGTAGATAACAGCGGAGCAGCCCTTGTTATAGTGGGTGGCACACCACCACCTCGTCTTCACTCCTTGGATTCGCTGCTTTCGAAACTTGAAGCCGTTCATGTAAATCAACGGAGCTCCCCGGTATGACGTTGTCATTATTGTCGAATCTGAAACTAACGTAATTATGTCAATAATGTAAAAAAGCATAGATTCGTGATATGCTCACAAAACAATCGAAAAAAGTGTTCCGAATGCAGCCACAGCACACATACACATATTTCGAATGAGCGTTCATTTACCTAAACAAAAGAGTACAAACTGTACTCTCTGCGGCGGTTTGTTTTGCGTATCTACCTTTATATATACAGAACATCATTGAATTATGTACATTAGTATAACCAGTTATACAAATAAAGCTACAATGCAGATTCTGTTTGTCGATAAAGTTTTCAGTTCTCAGTCGTCAAGTTTCTTACTTACCTTGCAGACATTGCTCTGTGAAATAGGGATATTATGCAGCTCTGTGAATGTTTACAAACAAACAAACCGATGATTTCCATGCCATTATCCATAAATACAGTATAGCTGATTATAAGGGTCCAGAGCTTACTATTTTGGGATTACTATTTTGATGGCACTGTCGTACAGATACACATCACCACTTTGGAGGTGTTTCGTGCGACGAGTGATCCCGGAACCTCATCCGTCTCACTAATGTTGGAAACATATTATTGGAAATTAAATGAATAAAATTCAAAGATCAATTAAACTAAACTAAATATGATTTACCGTAGTTAATAAGATATTTGTAACTTATACATATCAATAAAATATAAATAAAATTGAAGTGTAATTTTGTAATATTGAAATAACAGTTTTTTCTTCTTCATGCGTATAAATATATTTGGTACATATGCCAAAATAACAATTTAAAAAAACTTGTACCTATATCTGTCTATCGGTCTGTCCGTCGGTCTGTCTGTCGGTCTGTCTGTCTTTTGTTCCGAGTTAACTCTGAAACAATTGGACCGATTTGAACCGGGCTTTTTGGCAGGTAGCTGATGTATTAAGAAAAAACATAGGCTACTTTAATTTAAGAAAATACTTTTTAATTTTGGAATTTAAACCAATGTTTTACTCCGGGAGAATATAACCATATAACGCGGGTAATACCGCGTGGAACAGATAGTCTGAAAGAAGTGTTTATTTTTATTTGTAGTCTCTGTTAGCAGTTCACATTTCAAAGACCAGTCCTTTGAAGCTTGCGTAGGGACATGGGTCCAACACGTAGAGGCTGTGTGAGACATTAAAGAGTTGTGATGTGTACACTGAGTGGTCGCTCGCTCTGCCTGCACTATGGGAGTACACACAGAACGAGCACCCGCTAGGTGCAAGGGCTATTGCAACTTTGACGACCCATTGGTGTAGCGGTTGAGACGTCGACTACCACACCAAGGGTTCCGGGTTCGATCCCGGGGCAGTACAAGCATTTGTGTGCATGAATATGTCTGTTTGTGTCTGGGTCTGGGTGTTTTCTATATATAATATTATGTATTTGCAAAAAATATATATATAAGGATGTTTATCCGTTGTTTAGTACCCATAATACAGGTTTCACGCTTAACTTTGGGCTAGATGGCGCTGTTGCATGTTAGTAGATATTTATTATTAACTATGGAGGAAAAATAAGGGCTATGGATGGTGTAATCGCTGGACTAGTTTCTGGGACTATTGATAGAGACAGCGGGGTGTCTGCCAAATCAAATGTCTTAACCTTGAAAATTGAGGCAGACGGTGACTCGCCATCCGCTAGATCAGCATCCACTACGCGGCGTAGTGCTTGAGACGCAACACCGGCGCTTGCGGCTAGGGTGACAAGAGATGCAAACACATTGATAACTATAGATACGTTATATGCTCACAAAACAACAGAAAAAACTCTTTCGAATACAGTGGCAGCACACATACACATTTTTCTATTTTGCGTACATTTCACTATATTACTTAATGTAAAAGAGATAGCGTCACAAAAATATTAAGAGTAAAAAAGAAGGCTAGTGTTTGTTGTTTACGACTTCTGTAAACCAAAGATGTTCATTTGACCATATACTAGAACTCTGTCCAATCCGAACTGGGGCCCGCGTGGACGACTGAGGCCTTAAACACCCTTTACGGGTAAACTCGTGCCCCTCGGTGCGGACATTTAATAAGCTGATGATAATGATGATATCATTTTATCTCTTATCTTATAACCACATCAGAAAGCTATCAAACTTATAAGATCCTAGATATGAGAGAATCGATTATTATTTTTCCATGCAATGACAAGATTCCAATCTCACTTATATCATGATAATATATTTTTAAAAGACAACAAGTAAGAGTTAGTTATTTTATTGCACAACTTTTTAACAATCAACTCTCAAAAACTTTGAATAACTGGTAAAATGTTATCTAATTAACATAGAAAAAAAATACGCTAATGAGTATATTTAAAGAATCAAACCGATTTTGACTCTCACACAACTCTGTTTTTTTATAAAGTTGTAAACATTGACATATACTATTAAGCATATAAATCTAAGTATGTAAGTTTAACTAAGTAAAAGAAATAAATTAATTTAAATACCTATGTATCAAAATACAAAATAAGTCAAACAATATAAACAACACAATTTACAATAGATAAAACCGTAATTATATCAAATAATTTAGAACAATAACTTATTAATAAAATACTTTTAATCTCCGTTACGGAACTCAAGTAAACGTTTCAGAAATGCCTAATTTAAAAAGCTACATACATTTGTAATCAGATAAATTTGGAGGATAATAAAGCAGGTTCAAATTATTTATATATTCTTTATGATTTAAATTAACACTTATTTAATTCAAGTTTATTTTAAGTATTCACATAAATACATACATATCATGTATTTCATTTCACACAGTAATATTGTATAGAATCCTGAATCCCTAACAACTTGGTATTTTATTATTGACTAAGCTGACTAAGCGATCAATAAGTAATTACTACAATGAAGAAAAAATACTTTTAAATGATATACAAAATTACTGATAAATATCATTTATGAGTAAAATGACATGTTTTTTTCTTGAAATAGCGTTTTCCGATTGTTTTGGAAATATGATGATACTGCTAAAAATTTAAAACGATGGTGATAACATTGATAATGCCAAAAACTTGAAATTTGACAACATATAAAGTTCATTGTTTGTACGATGTTCAAAAACACGACGTGCTAATTTTATTTTGAGGACTAATATATACGCAATGAATATAATGAATGTTATTTACATTCTATAGACTTTGATTCACAAAATATTAAAAATCCGAGTTGGAGAAATTGCATCAATGTTAATGAATATTATAATATGTACACAATAAATATCGGCACTCATTGAATAAAAACTTATAGTTTAAATGACATGATTTTATTCATAGTATTTACAAATTATTCAACTATCACATCAGAGCACTTTACTAATATTATACGCGGAAGCAATATGCTCTCATTGTTACTAGTATATAGCATTTTATTTGCAGTTCTCACATTTGAACTCTGATATTATATGGTTAATTTACTATTATTAAATATCTATACTTTATTTTTAACTAGCGATCCGCCCCGGCTTTGCACACGTGCAATGCTGATAATTAATAGCACGTTCCCGCCGCTCCGGCCGGCCGGTACCGCCCCAACCTCAAAGATAATAATTCTCTACTATATGTCTCCTCTTTACACTTTATTTCTTTTATTTTCTATATTACGAGCGTCGGTGGCTCAATGGTGTGGACTGTTGCCTTCCTACCGGAAGGGCTGATGTTCAAATCCCGACACGTACCAATGTGTTTACAAATTTTCGAAAATATATGTACGTTATCTGACGCTCTTGCTGTGAAGGAAAACATCGTGAGGAAACCTTCATGCACGCCTGCGAAGAAATTCAAAGGTTGTGCGTGAAGTCGTCCAATCCGCACTGGGCCCGCGTGGACGACTAAGCCTAATCAACCTACACGGGTAGGCTCGTGCCCTCGGTGGGGACGTTTAATGTGCTGATGATGATGATGAATGAATGATTTCTCCTCCTCCTCTCCGCGATTTCTCCACTATTGGTGTTATCATATAAACCTTCCTGTGATGTGAGTGACTGAAGTCACTCTATCTATTAAAAACGCATCAAAATCCGTTGCGTAGTTTTAAAGATTTAAGCAAACATAGGAATATAGGGACAGACAAAGCGACTTTGTTTTATACTATGTAGTGATTTCACTAATACAATAAAATATGATGACTACAAAGCTTATATTTACATTATAATGGTTCCTTGCAAAGCTTCAAAACTGTGAAGCAGTGAAAGACTCAAACTACGATTGAGTAGTTCCTCGCAACCAAAGTTTCAATATATTCGACAGATCGATTGCGATTTCCTCCACTAAATCCTAACATAGTGACCATCGTTCGTTGTAACATATTTCGGTGGCGGATGACTATGATTGAGATAATGGCTGACAAGTTGTCCCTCTTTGTTGAACCGCAGTTTCGCTGGGCACTTGGTAGAAAACTTTTTGCTGCAATTCCAGTAACGCCCATCGCATGTGGTTTGCGCGAAAGTATACTCGTTCAACATTAATAAAGGCTTCTTGCTTTTGAGTGACTTGATAAACGAGAATTGCAGCCCTGAAATATCAAAAATAAATTTTAAAACCTGTAACACTATCGAGCACCGCTCAAACGTAGCACGCGCGTTGATAATACTCGTAGCTGCATCGATTGTGTGTTGTGAGTATCCACCCGTGCTTCCTACCACCGTTAAGATGTGATTGAGGTAGTCCTGAAGATACCTATACGAGTAGATTAGCACTTGTGAAAATGAAACGAAAATAATTATCAATATTGTAAATGTATTTTTGCTTATAAATATTGTATATTATGCTTGTATTTTACTACATCTCATAGCATTTTATTTAAATTACATGGCAAGTGTTTCATGAGTTGCATAAAAGAGCGAAATCCTTTATCAATACATAAAATGAGTATCAGAGGATACTAGGCCTAGTATCACAAAGTTTAAAAAAAGATGATCATCTTTTTCATCATCATTGTGTAGATGATGCTGTTCTAGGCACTCAAGTCCACAAGTCTTAATAATTGAGTACTTTCCACCATCTTCAATAAAATATGAAACCTCTTTTTATAAAAAATCACCTTATTTTATAATTTGCACAAATAATTTGTGCTCACGCATTGAAACAAATTATTTGTTTATTTAAAAGTAGTATGTCACAATATTTTATTTTTAGATACACTCAAATAAATGAATGGGTACTTATTAGGTTAATTAATGATAGTGAGCAATGACGTCACAACTTAATAGTCCCACACAAAATATATGGAAATGTTCCTTTTTAATAGTTAATAATTAGTGGTCGAGTACAAAGGGGTACTTGTAGAATGTTCCAAAGAACACCTATGTATGAGGACGGAAAATGGGCGGATGGTTATGATTGTTGTTGAACTTAACAATATTATCCATGACGGTAAAGATGACAGCGCGACATCCAGACCGGTTGTGGGTGCCGCACCTCCATCTTGTTTTCTCACCAATATCCAGATGCCTGAGGAACTTGTACCCACAGAAGAGGAGCATGCGCGCGCCGCGTGACGAGTTCGTGAAGACAACTGAAGGATTAACTGCTCATGTAAAATCGTTCAAAGGTGATAATTTTTAGAAGAATGAAGAAGAATTCCATTATGGAAATGATGAAATTAAAGATATTCGCAATAATATATCATGATTTAATTCTTTGATGATTCAAAGTTGAGTTAACACGATAATGTTTCAGGAATATTATTATAACAAAGAAGTTCTCACAATATGTCTATCTTAAAATTTTCCCAAAAATTGATATTTTCCACGACACGTACCTGAAATTCAAAAGATAACTGCTAAGCTTACCTGCTAAGCAGTCTTTATTTCCATAGTTTTATTTTTGTATATTAAATACATCTTTGTTATTGTTGTTGCTCTTTGTGACTAGAGAATGTTGTGTATGCCTGTAATTGGTGCATGTCCTAACATTAATTAAAATATTTGTGATACTCTTAGTTAAGTATATGTACTGTTGGCATACCTATAAATAAATAAATAAATATGTAATACATAGATATTATGTCAATTATAATAGAAGTGAAAGAAATAAAGCTTAGGTGGGATATTTTTGTAACAAAGTTCACTAATTTTTTTACTTTTGGCTTTGGGAAAACTTCGCCAATATATTGCATTCCGCCTTATCTTTTGTATGTGGTTAAAATTTTATAATAAACGTTTAAATTTTATAAATATTCACTGACATTCACACAGCGCCATCTATCTATAATATGGAAACTAAACAACGAATAAACACTCATTTTTTATTTACAAAAAAATATGTATGTTTATTCGTTGTTTACATATAATACATAGAAAATATTTATTAATCCAATTATTTTGGGATATTAAGATGAGAATAACACAAGGATTTGTATATCTGTCTTTATTAAATCATCATACTAATAATCTAGATATTAGGTACATGTAATAGGCCCAGAATAGGCCTGTACACGGTAGGCTGGTGCTAGTGCCGAGAACAGAGATTTTGAGTAGGGTATGTAAAGTATAAATATTTTACACTTTTGTCAAATTGATACTGTTGATGACAGCAGGTCGCCTATGGCTTTAAATCTGTAGAGAAAAATGGGCGAATCTAGAATTTTAATATGTTAGCGATTTTCCGGGTTGTATTAACGCACATGAAATGCACTGCTTCCACTGCTCGTGCCCTTCGGTGGAGATATCGCAGCTTTCATATTATAGGGGCACAATTCGAAAAACATAAGTGTTGGGAAAACGCTTTTGCTGATTCTTGAACCTTCTGTTCTCTCAAACGATCATAAATAAATTAAAACATAAATTGCACTATAATAGTATAAGAGTATGTCCGTTAGTTAGGAATTAATTAGCGCATATTAAGTTTATCCAAGCATAATTAAAACGACACACTTTACTCGGAAATGTGAATAAGGCACAAATAAGTTTTAGTAGCTTCATTGCACGTTCGGACTCGTTCTATATAAGATATTTCAGCACATATATTAGTAAAACTCAAAAACGCTTAATGATTAATATAGATCAGTGCGGCGGGATGATTATGTTCTTTCCTGAATCTGACAAATTCTATCCATCTCAGTGAAGACCACAGCGCGGCAGCCTGACCGCTGGTGAGTGCCGCACCTCCATCGCGTTCTGTTACCAATATCCATGTGCTTGAGGAATTTGTATCCGAATAGTAAGAGTATGCGCGCACCACGAGACGATACCACGAAGCGAACTACAAGGAAAAGGTATTTAAGAATCGGTAAAGTATTTGGTATTAACTTTTAGTACACGAATTCCAATCTCTCCATTACTATGAATGAATGAATAAATTTATTTTTTATCAAATACAATTCAACCGACGACTTGCGAAAGGTCGCTGGTGGAGGCTGGATGAGGAAAGCGGAGGACCGGGATATCTGGCGCAAAATGGGGGAGACCTATGTCCAGCATTGGACTGCGATAGGTTGAAGAGAAAGACATCATTACCTAATAATCAAATTAGGTTTAAAATCAAATAAAAATCAAATAAATAAATTAAGAACAAACTGAAATTACATTCATCTTCATCGTCCGCTCATTCAACGTCCCCACCAAGGAGCCATAGTCGTCCACACGGGCCCAGTGCGGATTGGCCGACTTTACGCACAAACTTTGAATCTCTTAGTAAGCGTGCGCAGGTTTCCTCACGATGTTTTCCTTTACCTTAAAAATAAACTTAGAATTAAACGTACATATTATTACAATTTCGAAAATTTGAAAAGATTGGTACGTGGCAGGGTTTGAACCTGCACCCTCCTGATCGGAAAGTATCAGTTCACACCAGTGAGCCACCGACGCTCATCAACTATTTTTGGGATAAATTATGCATTAGTTAGTACCAGGTATTTTTCAGTGAAACGAGGTAAAATTATTCTATTTGTGTATTTGCGTACATGAAATAAATACAAACAATTCTAGGAACAAACACGGTGACAAAAGTATTCCTTCGAAATCATGTTATTAATCTGGTAAATCAAGCAATCATCCATAATTACAATCATAATAAATAGTATTATACGTATATTATCTCTTCTAAGTAGCAGCAGAAAGGGCGACATTATTAATTTTACGAGTCGTAACATATATTGTTGGCCTATAGTACCCTAGCAGCAAAATCATTGACCTAATGATGAAAATGATTAAGTATATCACTAGGTAGGTAATAGACTTTTGTTGAGTCGTAAGGTAGGTGCCATCGCAGTGCCAGTTACCATCCCGTCAAGTAGTAATGTTTTTACTTCTGTCTTCCGGGATCAGGGCCCGAGAATCTAAGGATTTTATTTACAGAAGAATACTTTTTCTTCTGACAATTATCTATTGGGTGTAACTAATCATAATTCTCTAATAGTCCGAGAGCCGGCCGTTTTAAAGTCCTATGGATCAGATACATTATCAATTTTTTGAACACCTGAAAATTCGATGAGTGGAATTGAGTTTTTAAAGGTCGACAAGCTCAATTCATTCACGGACGTACGTACAAACGTTTAATGGACGTACCTTTACTTGTGGTCGACTCAAGTTCGTGAATGAATTGAGCTTGTCAACGAAAACTCAATTCTACTCATTAAAAAAGGAAGTGAGGTCATTATTTTGCGAAATTTTCAGGGTGTCGACCTTTATTTCTATCCAAAGGACTTTTATACGGACGGCTCTCCGACTACAATAATAAATTCCTGTGTATAAAATTGAAGCAAACTACAGAAACTTGAAACCGTGATCAATGACGTATCTATGGGGAGCACCAAACTTCGACCAAATTTTAATGGAACGCTGCGAGTTAAAATTAGCATGAAAATGATGATTGTTGCTTTTGATGACTTCCCCATTGTCTAGTGTGTGGACGACCGCCTTGCACCCTCTATGGTGGTGGGTGCCGCAGTACCACCGCGTCTTGACCCCTATCTTCACGTGACGTAAGAACTTGTAACCATGAAGGTAGAGCACTGTAGCGCCGCGTGAGGTTCTTTGGTAAATTGGACCTGCAATATAATAGTTTATTATGTGTGTGATCTATATGTTTGTGATATACTAGCGGTGCCCCGCGGCGTTATCTACGATATATTTTCCCGCAGTAAAACGGGAATCAGAAAGAAAGGCTTTGTGATGATAAAGGGTGTCCGTTAGCTCCTTACCAAATTTTATTGAAATCAACAGTTTTGACGTGTAAAATAATCAAACATATACACTCACAAAGTTAAGCCTTTATCATATTAGTGTGATGGGTTACCAAGTAATCGCATCATCATCATCACCATCAGCTCATTATACGTCCTCACCGAGGGGCACGAGCCTACCGTATAGGGTGTTAAGACCTTAGTCGTCTACACGGGCCCAATGCGGATTGGTGTACTTCACGCACAACCTTTGAGTTTCCTCACGATGTTTTCCTTCATCGTAAAAGCGTGGGATAACGTACATATAATTTCGAAAATTCGAAATCACATTGGAACGTGGCGGGATTTGAACCTACACCCTCCCGATCGGACGGCTCCTACCTAGTTTCCTGCAATGCTTCAAGCCAAGAATCAAAACTGAAAGGCTGAGAGCCAACTGCACTCGCCACTTGCCCGCTGTAAAGGTAAACAACGAATACTCGCGAACAATGTTAAAACGTAATCTATACTAATATATAAAGCTGAAGAGTTTGTTTGTTTGTTTGAACGCGCTAATCTCAGGAACTACTGGTTCGATTTGAAAAATTCTTTCAGTGTTAGATAGCTTTTTTATCGAGGAAGGCTATAGGCTATATATCATCACGCTACGAGTAACAGAAGCGGAGCAATGAAGAATGTTCAAAATCGGGGTATTTTTTCATACTTCGAGCTTCCGCTGCGTACGCTGCGTAAACGGTTAAAGTTACACAAAAGTCATGTATGAGATTATTGTTCTCCTTTTAAAGGTCTACAAAAAAGTCCGCGACAGCATATGTCTATCTTTTAAGGTTAGCTCACTATAACATATTTTTTGCTAAAAAAATTCTGAAATTGACCCCGAAACCTTTAAAGTTCGAGGGAGGGGAAATCCTATGTATAGTGATAAATGAAAGTACGGTGTTATCCCGAATTTAATGCGAGCGAAGCCGCGGGCAAAAGCTAGTTTATAAGATATAGCTTTTATTTATACCATCAAATACAAGTAAGTGAAAGCAATATTATATTACTCTTTGGGTAAAAACAAGGCAAACTATAACAATACTACAAAAATAAGAAAATAACAATATAATAAATAAAATACATTTGTGTGCATCAGGGAGAAGCGTAAAATAAACAAACAGTCAAAAACAATTTATTTAAAAATTAAAAAGTTTAGGAGCATAATCATGAAGATTAATTATAATAATTTTGAAAAATATTTTTTTATTCGTTTATTATATATATAACACAAATATGACAGATCCTTACACTAGTGGCATAATGTACTGTTTTATTGAATGAAACAAAACACACATTTAGTCACATACAGTAGGTAAGTAGCATGCCCGGAGAGCTCATACCCGATGAAGTTTCTAAAGCTATCTGAGACCGACATCAGAAATAAACATCAATAAACAATATCATGTCTTAGTATCGAGTATAATCCCTACTTTCATAGAGCAATCAGCTAATATATAAGAAGTGGATATTTAGTAATATTAATTCATTGAAGATGCCGACCTGACCTTACGCTTAACCCATTGAACGCCGACATTCCAGACACAATAGAAAATCTATTGTCTGGCGCCTTAAGGCGTCATAGGCGGTCGAAGGGTTAAGAAGCACTAAATTAATCCATTATTTAATCGATCATGATGATTGTGTACATTATGACACTTTACAATGACATTGCCGCTTATCGTATAAATGACAGCTTTGCAGCCACGATGACTCGACTGACACCGCCATCTTGTTTTCTGCCCTTGCTCGTAATGTTTCGAGAATCTGTAGCCGTCTAACAATATTACGGCCACTCCACGACACGTTGTGCTAAATATCGGTCCTGTAACAATGTTACTTTGAAAATCTATAAAAAATTAACAAAAAATACCGACATCAAACTAAAAAGCAAAATCTTCTGACAACACTGCCCCGCGCCCGTCACACAAGTCGACAGATGACGGGTCTCTTATACCTGGTAATTCTACTAACTACAGTGCCCGCATCCAGAAATACAGAAGTGCTAAACATTCCTATTTTACAGGACGATATCTGACACTGCCTACCTGTGGTACCTACCTAGAGGACTCAGTACCGAGTTGAAACCTATTTGTAATTGAAACTCATTTACCTCTGCATTTTGTTGCTCTAGGTTATTTTTGAACAGATTTGGTGTGTCTAAATTTATTGCATAAAAAAAACGCTCACATAATTAAATAAAATTATTTATTATAGGTTACACAAAAGTAATAAGCAAAAAAAAGTTGTTCACAGGGAAAGTAGCATATTTTTTATCTATGTGTCATTTAGCGAATCATACAAAATAATACTAACCATAAAATAAAAGCTAAACAATTAATTCTAAATGATATTCATTTTTATTTCTATTTATAACTATTATATTTAATTATCCGACAAGTGAAATAACAATAAATTTAACCATTAGATAGTATATTTAATCATATCCCAATCAATGACAGGGCAAGTAATATCATTAATTCTAATCTATAATTAAAATTATTGGGTGACAACAAGTGACCCATTGGCATCTAAAGTGTTAAAGATATTATATAATTACTATTTTAAAATAGAAATACTTTTTTTATTTTTCTTCCTTAACCTATTCGACGTCGTGTTTTAATACCATACAATAAGTATATACCTAAGTAGTTTTAATTAATGGAAAAAAAGGAGCAGGCCCCAATTCTGCTACTATTAAAATACGATCCTAATTGTGTTTCAATAGAAAATTTTGGACTCATACGTTTTTTTAGGGTAAATTTTAATTGGTAACACCATTAGACAATTCCTTGTACTACATAATCACCAGTTGCACCGAAATACCTAACAAATTTACAATTGGTTTGTAAACTGTCATATAGGTTTCGTAATGTAATTAAGTGTAATTGGGGCCTAGTTTATATGTCAATGTGTCAGTATATATATGTTTGTTCCTTAGATAGACAATAAACTAGCTGCAACTCACTCACACAAAAAGTGTCCGCGGCTAAATTCTGCCCATCGCGTCAGTTGGGCAGAATTTTCATTCATAATCACGACGCTCGCTAAATGCCATACTGACATAGTAGAATGCACGTGCTTTGATTTGTACTCTTTTAATGACACGATTAGGTCAAAATTTTAGTGAATTTTATGTTATGAAAAATATAGCAATAACCGGCGACTTGCGAAAGGTCGCTGGTGGAGGCTGGATGAGAAAAGGGGAGGACCGGGATATCTGGCGCAAAATGGGGGAGACCTATGTCCAGCAGTGGACTGCGATAGGATAAATAGACAATATAATAAGAGCGTCGGTGGCTCAGTGGTGTGGACTGTCGCCTTCCTACCGGGAGGGCTGAGGTTCAAATCCCGACACGTACCAATGTATTTTCGAATTTTCGAAAAATATATGTACGTTATCCGACGCTCTTACGGTGAAGGAAAACATCGTGAGGAAACCTTCATGCACGCCTGCGAAGAGATTCGAAGGTTGTGTGTGAAGTCGTCCAATCCGCACTGGGCCCGCGTGGACGACTAAGGCCTAATCACCCTATACGGGTAGGCTCGTGCCCCTCGGTGGGGACGTTTAATGAGCTGATGATGATGATAACAATAACTATACGTATGTGCAGTGCGGCTCGAACATTTTCGGTTGACATTTCTCGTCATCATTAGTCAGTTTATTGTTTATCTAAGGCCTGTTCATTATATTTCGGGTGGTTATGCACATTCTTGTACCGTATGATAGTGTTATCGGAAGCGGTGTGTATGACAGCGCTGCATCCAAGGTAGTGGCTGCAGCATCGCCAGCGTGTCTTGAGTCCATGCCGTACGTGTTTGCTGAACTTGAAGCCGTCTATTAATATACGTGTGCCCCCGCGGACGCTCGTTTCGAAGACTGCTGCTGAAAAAATGAAACTATGTTAGATCACGATGGAAGATCCAGCATGCATGTAGATTTTAAATTCGAACTAGATAACTTTGGAGACCTAGCATGAGGAAATACCGCCATCTCTTTAAACAGGATTACTAAAATGATACGCCAGCATTTTTAAAAAAGCAAACAGTAAAAATGTTTTATATTCGTTTATTGATGGTAATTTAAATAAATTTAGTTACAGGGCGTTCCCTGAGAGTGTCACCAGGAAGCAAAACAACAAAATCCTTCGGAATCAATCGTATATTTCGAAATTCTTACAAACAAACTTCTTCTTAAAAGGCAGTCAACATTAATTTGTAATAATCAAAGTACCTTTTACAATATAAATAAACATCCACTAACATTCACACAGCGCCATCTAGTCCCAAACTAAGCATTAGCCTGTAATATAGATACTAAACTACGGTTAAACATAGGTACTTATATCCTTTTGAAGTTCTATTTTTGGTTCCTTTTTTGGTTTGTTTTTTTCAGTCTCCGGTATCTCTTTTTATATGCCCATGACCAGACCACGAAGGCAGTATATTTTTAATGAAAATAAATCCATGGCTCTAGAGCGTCGGTGGCTTAATGGTGTGGACTGTTGCCTGCCGATCGGGAGGGAGCAGGTTCGAATCCCACCACGTACCATTGTGATATCGAATTCCTATTTCCTATTTTTCTATGTACGTTATCCGCTCTTATGGTGAAGAAAAACTTCGTGTGAAAACCTGCGCACGCCTGCGAAGAGATTCAAAGGTTGTGCTTCGGCCAGCCAGCGTGGATGACTAAGGTCTATACACTCTATACGGGTATGCTCGTGCCCCTCGATGGGGACGTTTATTGAGCTGATGATGAATGACTTTTGGGATGATTGTGCACGTTCTTGCACCGTATTATGGTGTTATCAGGAGTGGTGTGAATAACAGCATTGCAGCCGAGGTACTGACTGCAGCAGCGCCATCGTGTCTTGTATGCATTCTGCATGTGCTTGCTAAACTTGAATCCGTCCAACAGTATGACTGTATTAGAACTCTTATGGAAGACTGCTCCTGGAATCAAAGATAACTATGTGAACTATTAAATTTACAAAAGCGTTTTTACAAATGATTATGGCCTATCACCAAAGATTTTTAAATAAAATTAAAAAGTTCACGACCCATTTGTCGCAATGGTTGTGACGACGGCTACTACACCAAGGGTTCGAGGTTCAATCCCCGAGCATTACAATCTTTTGTGGGCATGAACATATCTGTTTGTATTGGTCTGGGTGTTTCTATGTATAATTATGTATATAGGTATTTACAAAAAAAAGTATTTAAGAAGGTATGGTTTATCCGATCGTTTAGAACCCATATTGTTGGTGTCAAACAGTGCTGTAATAGTCGAGACGTCGGCTACTACACAAAGGCTTCGGGGTTCTATCCCCGGGCATTACAAACATTGTGTGCATAGACATGTCTGTTTGTAAGCGGCTAGGTGTTTCTTGCTATGGCTAGATGACGCTGTGTGAATCTCAGTGGATATTTATTTAATAGTTGAAGTCCCCGGAAACCCAATCCCTTCCCCTTCCTTTTTTTACATTCCCTTCCACTTTTTGGCGACGCATTTGTTTCTTTTTCAAACCTGCGATTCATGTGCAGCTGTATCATATTTTTTTGTATACATACGTATTATACATTAAAACACCCATACCATTTCAAAAAGACATGTTAATACACACAAATGTTTGTAATGCCCAGGGATCGAACCTGGAATCTTTGATATAGCAGCCGATGTCTCGACCATTACACCAAATGGATCGTCAGAAACTCAGCCTCATTCAGTGAAACACAAGACAAAGCTTTTTTTATGTTATAGGGAGCAAACGAGCAAGATATACACCTTTTTTATAAGAGTAGGTACAGGTCGGTCAGGACGCTCACCTGATGGTAAGTGATACGCTCGATCATAACAGAGCGGCATTGATTGAGACATACAACTGATAGGTATTATCCGTCATCAATGCCGCTCTGCACCCATCACCCGAAACAACAGATGTTAGGTCCGTTATATCCAGTAATTCCACTAGCTACAGTGCCCCTCATCACGAAACACAAAAGTGCATAACACGCCTGTTTCACGGGACGATAACTGGCACTACGGTGGAACCTACCTAGACTACTCAGTATCGAGTCTACCACCTAGTGAACCTGATGGAAAATGTCCACCTCCATCCTGTGACACCCCAAGTGCCACCGGAGCGTTGCTTTACTTACTTTGATTTCATTCCGGTTTTGTGCAAAGCATCACTACGATCGAGCCCGCCTAGGTGCCTGGTGGGACAGACATGTTTCTGTCCCACATTAATATGAGTGAGGAAATCGGACATTAAATGATATTTGGATGATTTAAAAAAAATGAAGAATAGTCGTTGCGCGATATATTATTCTATTTAGTTTGCTACCAAAGTGTAGGTAGGTAAGGTACCTATGTGTTAAAAAAATATGATGTTGCTACTACAGCAATAACGTCTACTGCTGGGTAAAACCTTTCCGAGTGACTTCCATTATTGTCGGGTTTCAAACCGTACCATCGCACTTGTTTAATGCATTTTGCAGTATCCCAGTCAACTACTCATTTCTGATTCGCGTATAAAAATCATAATAAGATTACATTGGATCTCCAGCATATTTTTATCATGGATTAAACAACTATTTCACAAACAAAAAATTTGATTTATTTGGCTTTGAAAATGAAACATGTTATTTACAATAATAATTGATGACAATCCCTTTATCTTAAAACTAACAGCCCGTCAAAACATAAGAGTTGTCATAATTTGGCCACACCACCAATTAACATTTGGTCTGAAATTTCATGTTTATTTTTAATCTATTACATATAAAAAATTGGAGTGTGTATTTGTAAAAATAAAGAATGACTGTTCTTTATGCGTATGGATATAACAAATTTTAAACTTTTTTGTCTGTCTTGTTTGTTTCGGATAATCTCTGAAACAGCTAGATGGAATTCGACGGGACTTTTTTTGGCAGGTAGCTAATATAATAAGGAAAAAAATAGGCTATTTTCATTTAAACAATACTTTTTATTTTGAAAAAAAATAAAACAAAAGCAATGTTTTAACGCGCAGCCCGGCCGCGCTTCGCGTGACTTAACGAAGCGATTTTAGGTTATGTTTTACTGCGGGAAATATCTTATAACGCGGGTAACACCGCGGGAACAGCTAGTGACAAATAAGTTTACAGTACCTAAGGCACTACATACTCGGAGTTCAACGTCTTCGGTGCTGGATGATTATGCTGGTTTTGACTACTGACGAAATCGTTGTCTCTCGATGTAAATATGACTGCTTTGCATCCGTTCTTATATAAGTTGCATCTCCACCTGATCTTGTAAGTTGTTGTTACGTGTTTAGTAAACGTATGCCCGTCTGCCACCATAACAATTCCACCACGACAATGATCCATAAATATGAGATCTGCAAACATATTTTATTTGTAGATAAAAATAAATAAGTATAGCTAATTAGAGACAAATACGAGGGAATACATGAAGAAAATTCTTCCAATCGACATGGTTACTAAATATAAATATTACTTAATATCTATTGAATTATTTAACAAACTATATAGAACTCCAAAATTTCATCTTCCTCCAGGTATCCTTTAAATTAAACCAAAACTTAAGATTTTTTGCTGGAAGGTTGCTTTGTTTAATCATAATATATTTATTACCATTCCCTATTTATCCAAACTTTTATTAAATAATTTTGAATGGTTTTTGTTATAGACCAGAATCAAAATCTGACAAAATGAATGTGAAATAAAATTAGCTATTTAATTTTTTAAACACAATCAAAATTATTATTTGCTGAAAATGTAACAATTAATAAGACAACAAAGTTTTTTGTAATGACATTATTTATTTTGCTTTATTAACTTGATAATTTTCAATTGATACATCCGATTAAATTGAAGTATCAGAAGCTGGACTACCAGGACAATTAGAATTATTTGACGAATTAATTAAAAATTGACGAATTAAAAATGTGAGGAAACCTTCATGCACGCCTGCGAAGAGATTCGAAGGTTGTGTGTGAAGTCGTCCAATCCGCACTGGGCCCGCGTGGACGACTAAGGCGTAATCACCCTATACGGGTAGGCTCGTGCCCCTCGGTGGGGACGTTTAATGAGCTGATGATGATAATGATGATGATGACGAATTAATACTGCTAGCACAAGGTGGTGACAAAATACTAGGACCACTAATACGACGGGGGCGTAAATTACGCGTATCGGCATAAACATGGTCTGCATCTAGCTCATTCTTCACCTCAAGTTGAAATTTACATGGAATTGTCTGAGTGACATCAGAAGGAACTACTTCAGCACTTTTATTCATCCTAGCTTTTTTCAATTTGTAATACCTATTGGAATTTATTCGATTTCGTTTTTGACGCAATTTACGTTCTTTGGGTGTCAATTCTGCCATAGGAATAATTTTTCCCTCTAGCTTTAACCGTAAATAGCGTTGTTTGTCCTTTTCTTTAACAGCCGCATAAAGTATAGGATTGCTTTTTATTCTTTTTTTTTCCTCTCGCTCTGCAAGTCTTCTTTTTTGTAAACGCCTTCTTTTACTTTGTCTTTTTCCGCGGCGCCTTACTAAAACAGAAGATCATGCTTTACAATATTTTTACATTTTACTATACTTTGGTTATAAAATTATGACAATATAAATAACGTTTAATATTTGTAGACAAAACTATTTTTAAATAACATTTGTACCAAACTATTCTAAAATAACATTTGTGTCTTAGTAGGCCAATAATTGATTTTTCTTACTTGCTTCTTTTTACATCAGAAATCTTTAGTTTGGGATTGTCCACAGTAATGACAAATAAGGTAATTTTTAAATCATGAAACACACACAATCTGCTTAGTTTATTCTATGGTTTAATACTATTTCCAAAACTAATTGCAATTCTATAACTTCAGATATATTTTATCATAGATACCTATCTAATAAATATTTCCAATTAATTGTAGACGCCAGAAATTGGTATACTAATTCCCATAATATTTTTCATGATTGTGAAAATTATAACATTTGATAATTTCGTTTTCCAAGGACGTGTGCAAGAATGCTTTGCAGCCGCGAGGGTAGAGTGGACAACCGCCATCGGACCTTCTGTGATATTGCCATTGCTTAGTAAACTTGTAGCCGTCCAGAAAAATTATAGTTCTCCCACGTTTCGATGTGCTGAATGCTACTTCTGCAACAACGTATATCTTGTTCTGAACCTAAAAATTCAATCGAATTTTTGAACTGAGAATTAATAAAATGATTTCGAACTAATTCCAAATCATGTTATTATTGACTGAATATTTAAAATTATAGATAAAAGATAAGTTGAAAGATAATAATTATCTTTTGTTACTAACAACTCAAATTTAACATTATGTTTAATGTATAATTAATATATATTGGTAAGCTATTGAACGAATGTCAAATTTATTTTAAATCTAATACTATTTGCTTCCTGTGGCACATTCTTACTGTATGATAATTTAAATAGAATAATTTTACTAATATTTAATAAATACTTACATAATTTTTTTATACCATGGTTGCCAACAAATGTTGTTATAGTTGTATTAACATCGAATGAATATTTTTTTTTCTTTCAGTTTCCATGTTGCAAAGGAGTGTCTTACTCCTGGCGAACAATGATCAAGCACTCGCTGACCAAATGTATAAAATATTTAATTAAAAGATGGCCCATGCCTTATAATGAGCGTTTTAGTTTTCTTTATGATTTTTATTTAAATCTCAATAACTGAGTTTTTATTTCTTTTATATTTTATTTTGTATATTTTGGGAACCAAATATCTGACCACACAACACTTTTTTTCTATAACTTTATTTATTCATACATACTCGTATTGATGAACACGTGATTAATATTAATATATCATAATAGTATGGTGGATTTCACCTTTATAATGGATTTAAAAAAATATTCTTAATCAACATATCTTTTTACTGATTATGTCCCTCTTTATCGACTAACGAGATATAGAAATAGCCCTTTAAGGCATTACTAAAATATACCATTTTTAAAGTTGTATATTTTCGTATATCCTTTTAGCAATTGTATGTGATATGACATAGTCCATTTCATTATTCATATTACTCGTGTACCTAATGTTTAATTATACTAAACCTTGGGTAACACGTAACGACTAGTACTCTCTTTTAACATACGTCTACCCCACAGATTTCCCAATACAAGAGATGGGGCAAGCCGCGTTAAAAAGTGCGACAAATGTAAGCTCAACGAGCATACACTGGCTGCCAGTTTACGCTCTGTGAAACGAGTCAAGACGCACGGATATTAGTAAAAATTACCTTTTTTTTTCCAAAAGCCATCCTGTGTAATTGTAACATGCATCATCGCAATTAATCAGTAATTTACCAGGAAATATAATAACTTTTCACAGGTAAGAACCGAAAAGAAATTGCGACACTGGGACTGCTTATAAACTTGGCGGCTTGTCCAGTCTAATTGTATATTCGGATGTCTGTGGTCTACCCCCTAGGTCTAATCAAAAATTTACAAAAAAATATATACTTATTAGCGATTTAGTGACTATTGTCTTATTTTAATGAACATACGGCTTAGTTTTAATAGCGTTATAATTAATTTAAAGCCATATTTTTCTCAAACTATACAGCAGAATAAACAGAACAGAATAATTAATTGTAACATATACACACATTACAGCAACAATTAAATAGTACCAATATTTTATAATAAAATGTTATGTATTTCTAATGCTTAAGTAAAAATATATTTTTTATCTAATATTGCCTGGGTATGTGTGAATTACGCAATGTACTTACGCAATTCAGGTTATTATTTAGAATTTTTTTTGGTAACTTGTGTAAAATTGTATTTTTTATTTAAAATCTAGTATGGATTCCAATACATTAAACTTAAAAAAAAACTTAAAAGCTTTTGAAAGTACATCTCAAATATTCCACAAGTGGCTTTTCTTATTAAAACTTAAGTCACATTCAACGAGTCATTTTGATGTCGACCGCGTATTGTGTCATTATATAATAGCTAGATGACTTACCAAAGTTGATACACCTACGGCGTCATCGGCAACGGATTAAGTGTTTTTATACTTTGAAAGCCAATCTATTACCATAAAATAAGCGCATTTTCTTTTTGGTAAATCAAGCGTATCTACATTTAAACTTAATTAAATTGGTTTCATATTTTATAAAAATATATTTTTATAATTTATTTTTATTTATATAACATACTACCTAATGCTAATTTTACTGAATAAACAAAACCTAATACACATATTATAACCCTATTATTTAACCTTAAACAATCTATAGATTATATTTCAATTAAATAGCATTAATTGGTACTGTGAAAAAATATTGATTCTATACATAATATAAAGATAATATAATCTTAGTATTCAAAAATTCTTTACAAAAAAATATGAAATATTATATTGCAAAAACATTTTAAATAATATTTTAAATTAATTTGGCTATTATTAATAATCTAAAAAAAAACAAGAATATAGTGTCTTATCGGAATGTTTTTTTTAATTAAATAATAAAAAAAGTAAAAGTATTTTTTATTATTTTATTGAAAAATTACTTAAATAAAAAAATGCCTTAAGGAACGTTAACGAAACCCTCCCGCAACAATATAATTGCACAAGTTTGCTGGTTCACGCTGGATATAAGTGTAGCAGAGAAAACCAATGTTCAGCAGTGGACTGCAATATAGCTAAACGCCGTTAACTGACGAGCACAATTTTAGTTTGGCTGATATTTACATACATTGTGCACGACTATACACACTATTGGTGAAGTTTTACATGCAAAGTCTCTTATGACATCTTTAAAGTGATAAATTAACAATAGTTACCGGATACCGATACGATGGTTTTTTCCGACCGAATGATATGGCATACTTATTAAGTGTAATCGTAATACATTGCATCTAATCTAGGAAGGAATTATTATTGCGAATGCGTTATTTCGCTTGTCAAATTGTTCTGGCGGCTTCCGACAAAGGGCCCACTGGTTAGTGCGCCATAAACAGTAGGGTGACCACGCGTAATCATTGTTATAGAAAGTTATTTTTTGTTTCAATAATATTTAAATGTAAATTTTAAAAAACCTACCTAGATGCGTTGTATTGCACTTATAAGTATGCCATATCATTTTCCGGAATAAAAAACCATCCGGTATATGAGATGGTTATCCGAAGTTGATTTCCGTTAAACAGGCTTTTTTCAGTTTTAACTGAAAAATTGTGGCTGCCAGTTAACGGCGTTTTAGCTAGTGAACGTCAGAATAGGTCACATATTTGACGAACCATTTGGTGTTGCGGTTGAGACGTCGGCTGCAATACCATGGGTTCCGGGTTCGATCCCTGGGCAGTACAAACTTGTGTGCATGAACAAGTCTGTTTGTAATGGCTGTGTTCTATGTATATATGTATGTATTTACAAAAAAAAAAAAAATAAGTATGTTTATCCGTTGTTTAGTACCCATAATACAGGCTTCACATTAACTTGAGGCTAGATGGCGCTGTGTGAATGTCAGTGGATATTATTATTTATTTATAATTACACTCCAAGTCGATTTAACTTTGCCCGCCTGACGCTTTAAGGCGCCAGACACAATAGATTTTCTATTGTGTCTGGTTTCCTGGCGTCCAATGGGTTAAGCTTCTCAAGAGTCCTCGTACACTTTGTTATGGTTGTGTACGTTTCTGCTCTTGATGATATCATTATTATCGCTAGTGTATACTACTGCATTGCAGCCGTAGTTATGGGAGGCGCACTGCCATCGGGTCTTCATTGGCAGCTGTACGTGCTTCGTAAACTTGAATCCATCTAGAAACAACACCACACTCCCGCGCGTTGTCGTTTGGAATACCGGCACTGAAATGGTAAAGTACGTTGTTAGGTATTTGGAGATATCCAACTATGAAACATATTTTTGTTAGAAATTATAATTTTTATATTATTATGGAGCATATTTTTGTTAGGAATTATTTATTTTATTTTATTGTGACATTCCATAAATGCAAGGTGTGTTTAGGAATATGAATATATTGACTATTTATTATTTTTTTGTTAGTTTTTGCAGTGTTAATACAGATATAGTCGTTAATGAGAATTTATTTTAAATGGCGCAAGTATAAATATAAAAATATATATTTAAGTATTATTCGAAATAATTAACCACTAATATAGCTTTTCAAAGCAAACAACATAAAAGTAAAACACTTTTTTATGATAAAACACGACTTTGATCTCATCACAAAATCATAAATAATATTTTTGTATGAGATTAATCTAATCTTATGCTTTCACGAAATTAGACCATTTGAAAGTAGATAATAAAAGCACATAACATAACAAAACCTAATTTTAATTTCTATTTTTTCATCGGTTATATGAATATTCGTTTTTTTAAAACTGTTTTATAAAACCACATATTAATATCAACAATACCCTAAAGAGCCGGCGATAAATAACATACAAGGCATAAATATTTTGGGATTCCTTTTAATGAATATATTTTTAAGATCTCAAAAGTGAACCCCAGAGACTTCGTTATTTATCACCAACTTAATCTTTGAGTCATTCATACACATCGTTATGAAAATGGAAAATGTTATTCCTTTAAAAACAAAATCGTGTCTTATCTGTGGTCCAGTTCTTGGCGTTGTGACCCTGCTTGTGTTTTTAATTCCTATATATGAACTTTTTAACCCAAGATTGAGCTGCGTCTGACCCTAGAGACAAAGTATTTAGAAATTTTCTTGCAAACTTGAAACTACCTTCACTGATTGGCAAAAAGTAAGCAAAGGTACCATTGCGTCTTGAAAGGTTTCGTGTTTTACGTCGTATATCTTTTAGGTGCCTAAGATCACACACATACAATTTGCGCTGGTCCCAGTTCATACTTTTCCAAAAACTATGATGTATCTTCTGCCGTAATTCATCATCAAAGATTCACAATTCCGCAACTTACTCTCTTGCAAAACCGCGAATTGCATTTATCACCCAATTTCCTAGCTGATCTAACTTGCATTGATTTTTTATTTTTGACCTGGTGAACCCCACGTATTCCTCTCCTAGCATACGCAGTTTTTGATTTTTGAATCTCTTCCATTCAACTGGGTTACTTTTGGTTTTGCGTTGTTTTCCTTCGTATGGATGATCGTTTTCTATAAAATTAAAAGGTAACGCTAAAAGGTTGTAGGTAAAAGCAATAAAACACGCGGACTTTAAATTAAATCTGACTTGTTTGATGGCATTTTGTTATTAGAAAAGTAGAAAAAGGCTTTAAAGAGAAGTTTATTGTCCTTTACTTATTAAATTGTACGATTACTGTATAAAGTAACTTTCCATTTTTGAAAATAGAATTCCACCTTTTTTTCTAATAATCAATCTGGTGATTAAGAGCCGAAGTGGTCGGCCCCGGATGGTTGTGCATGTCGTTTATCTTAGCAATCACGAATTCATCAATAATCAATACAGCAGCCTTGCAGCCGAAGTGGTGTCGTATGCACCGCCACCTAGTCTTACATCCTATAGAGCGGTGCTTGCAGAATCCATATCCATTGATGACTAGCCTTCTATTTCCGCGGCCGGAACGCACGTACATCACTGCAACAAAATTTCGTGTAACTACATACTTACCAAGAAATTAATCAATCTACTTTTTCTTTTTACGAAGGTAGACAGATTAATGTCAGGTACCACTTGACAGGTCACTTATCTCTGGTGTGAGGTGTCCTATATGTCAAGTAAGTGCTCTAGATTATAACTATTTCGTTACGGTCTCCACGTGGGTTTCATACCCCGGATCACGTGTGTGTGCATGTCTGTATGGGTGCGTGTGTATGCTCGCGTTTGTGTTTGTACGTGTGTGCGTGCATTTGTATTTGAGCATGTACGTGGGTGTGTGTTTGTTTTTGTGCATGCATCTGTTTATGAGTGTATGCTGTACGTAGGTGCTATCACAATTGAGGTACCTTCAAATTCAGTATCAGTCTTCCACTGCTGATCAACTGTCAGCCACAATTACCGTTACCATTTGTGGTTCATAATAAGATTCCGCGTTTACCAGTGCTTTGTTGTAACCAGTCTGCCCTATCGGACGGGAGTTTTAAGTTCTATATACCTTGTCCAATGCCCGGTTTAATATTAAACACGCTGTTTCTCGATTTCAAGTCATAGTGACGTTAGCTATACTGACTTTATTTACACATAAAGCGAGCGTAATAAATTTACTGCGGGCTAGACAATTTGGTTAATAATAATGATAACACGATTGACAAGGCTTCATAAAAAAGGTGACTATTAGTAAATCTATTTGTTTCCTAAATATCAGCGGTCAAAGGGTTGATTTTTTTTTACTAATGGTACTTTGATAATATTTAACACAAACAAAGATTTTTACAGTGTCATTTTATTTTGTGGTTCATCAGGTAGGATGTATTTAAGCTCCTTATCTACTTAATTAATAAAAAAACCCAACATTTTTTACTGAAGAGTTATTCAATAAATTATTCTACAAACAAGTTATAAATGAGAATAAATATTTGACTTATAAATTAAATTTAACTTATAATATAAATGAATAATAAATATTGACCATGATATATAAACATGTAAGAATTTATAAATACATGTTTGTTCAAATCAGTACTGTTCATAACCTACTGAATGTATTCCATCGCTGCCTTATACTATCGAACCCGGAACTCTGGGTGTAGTATGCGACGTCTCAACCATTACACCATACGAGTCGACGTATAGTGCAGAGTTTTCCTACCTCAGACGCACGTCAACAATCAAAAATTGCTTCTCCGGTATTAACTATGTTAATCTTTGTATTCGTAATGTTATGGATTGTGAGTGAAATAAATATTTTTTTAATTATTACTATATGTAAAAATCTTTCTGAGGATGGTTATGAACATTGTAGCATTTAAGAATATGTGATTCGCAAGTCATGACCGTCGCCTTGCATCTGCGGTTGTGGTGGGTGGAGCAATACCACCTGGTCTTCACGCCGTTGACTCGATGTTTCGAGAATCTATACCCGCCCAGGATCATTATAGGACCACCGTAGGATGACGTGGTGAACGTTGGAGCTGAAAATGAACTCATATATTATATAAAAAATTGCTGAATCAATGAATATTTTTATCGTTATTTTAGCATTATAGTCAAAATAAAATAAAACATAAAAATTAAATTAAATAGGCATGGATATAAACATTTCTTCAGACAGGTAAACCAATAGCGTCAGAGATTTCTTAAATAAAAATCAGAAATGAACTTTACTATCGAAACATAAATCTTACTATCAAAACGGTCCAGAGCTGTGGCACCGGGGTATCATAACGGGGGTTGGTATTCTGCTGGTGTCAAAATACAGTACATGGTCACACGAAACTGACATAAAATGCATAAAATAATATATTATTATTTTACATTTAGGCACAGGAGGACTTATATCGGAATCATCTGCAGTCGGAGACTTTTCAGTGCGATACGCGACTTTTTTTTATGTTATAAGTGTATAGGACGGTCTGGACGCTCACCTGATGGTAAGTGATACGCCAGACAATGACAGAGCGGCATTAAAGGAGACCAACAACTGATAGACAGTTATTATCCTCCATCAATGCCGCACTGCGCCCGTCACCTGAGACAACAGATGTTAGGTCTCCTATACCCGGTAATTTCACTAGCTACAGTGCCCTCATCCCGAAACACAAAAGTGCATAACACTCCTGTTTCACGGGATGATATCTGGCACTGCGGAAAAATGTAAAAACGATATACAACAACTGAAGTTCCACGAAAAATGGGAAACCAAAACCATGCGATTTTGAATAAATGAATTAGATCACTACTGCAAAATATTTGAAAACGCATACATACGCATTCGTCGATTATATGTCCTCTCATGCATGTAATCGACGAAGCCACACCAACTCATGGGACAAAACCACATACTCTTTACATGTTAAAAAATATTTGAAAAAAAAGGATCATAGTGATCCTTAGGCTCGTACATAAAAAGTCTTCCATAGAGTCCTTTGACAGGTGATGTGGCGATAATATGCATGAGAGGAGGGTATGCGTTTTCAACTATGTTGCAGTAGTCTCGTTATTCAAAATCGCATGTTTTCGGTGTAACGTTTTTCGAGGTAGCGTGCATTCATTGTTAAGCGATTCGTTATGGTGAACTTACGTTCTGTGTAATTTGTTGTTTTATTTTACAAGCTACGTATCCCACCCCTAGCGAGGGTGTGAATTATGACAACTACTTCATTAAAGAGTTCACAAAAAAATATTTATTTAAGTTACAATACATAGAATCACAATTCGAGTTACAATAGTGAATAAATTAAGCGTTTCAAGCCCGTATTCTAGAACGAGACTCAATGTTGATCGTTTAATTTGAGTTAGAAAGGGATGGCGCTATTTATTGTAAAGAGCGCTATCTTTTTCTAACTTTGTTCAAGTAAAGATCAACACTTGAGTCTCGTTTTGGAATTCAGGCCTAAAAGTGCCATCATGCCATATGGCCACATTGTCGCTTCAGACACGTGGCTTCTTTAGAGCGATGTTTCCAGAGCGATACGATTTGGTGTCCTTAAAAAAGAGCGTATTCCGTTTTAATGGACTGAGAACGCATGGCTATGCACTCTGGTATTTCAAATGCATATGAGCAGCAGTCAAAATTGAAATCAAATATGTCTTTTTCCAATTTATTTATTTATAAATACCATAAAAAGGATTATGGAATATGTTTTTATCAAATCCCGTAAAAAAGCCACTAAGGTTTGTAGTGACGGGATTTTGAAATAAACTCAAATAAATATCAAACTAAAATATATATATTTATATTAAAAAATTAAGCCAACTATACAAAAGAAAAAAAAAAATCTCAAGACTACATTACATTTATCGTCTGCAAATTGATAGCACGAACATTAATTAATATAATTATGCGTGTCGTTAACATATGCTAGAAAATGTAAGGGTCCCAACATAGAGCCCTGGGCCGTGCCCTCAGTAATTTAAATCTATATATAACTCTTAAGAATGTGAAATGAAGCTACCACTGTGTCATTTAACTTCAGATAAACGTTTAATTGCCCACTATGGCATGAAAATATACTTATTTTATTTCTTAGGATGATTATGCTCATTTTTGAACTTCACCACTTCGCTTTTGTAAGTCATGACCATCGCCTTGCAGCCTTTGTGGTGGTGGCTGGAGCACCACCACCTGATCTTCATACCAGTGATTCGCTGTTTCGAGAATCTGTAACCATCCAGGACCAATAAGGTACCACCGTAGGATGACTTGGTGTACGTTGGCACTGAAAAGAAAAACTTATATAACGAACATAAGGATTTTTCTGTTGTGTTTTTGTACTTTTGTTGCTGGGGATTTAAAAACCGTTTTATTTATTTTTAAAATTTCTCATCATCAGCTCATTAAACGTCCCCACCGAGGGGCACGAGCCTACCCGTATAGGATGATTAGGCCTTAGTCGTCCACGCGGGGCCCAGTGCGGATTGGACGACTTCACACACAACCTTCGAATCTATTCGCAGGCGTGCATGAAGGTCTCTCATCGACGCTTGGGGTAGATGGCACTGTGTGAATTCCTTACCTAAACTTTACTAACTTATACATACAGTCATTTTTTGCTTTATAATTGTAATATTGAATTCATTGAGAGCTTTATAATCAACATATAAAAATGGACTTTGCACTTTATTCCTTAAATAAATAAAATCAAAAAAATTATTACTTACAACTTACTTACAACTTAATCCGTAGCTACATCGGCAGAAAATTACTACACTTGGGTTCTATGTAGTAAGGATGCTATAATTTTATATGTAGGCAAACGAGTAGATATTGTTAAGTAAAAATTGTACTGTCAAAGAACGCGCGTGCAATAGTGCGTTGTCGTCTTTTAAAATGTGAGATGAAAAACGAAAGATAGGGACCAATTACAAAACAATGCAAAGCCTCATTTTTATTCCGGATTCTTATTTTATTTGGGTAACATACTAATCGCCGAGCCATGCTGTGTCAAAAAACCCGGATGGACCTGACCTGACGGACCTTCAGTAGGACGACACAGTCAATTTCATTATATATACCGAACTTGTATGTCTAAGGTTAATATTACATAAAAAACCTAAGTACTTCACAATGCATATATTTCACTTTTGTTTTCCGGATTATTAACACAAACATATGCTTTTTAAGATATTTCTGATTTTAAGCTGATTTAATAACCTACACCTGTAAGAATGTTATAATGACAAGTAGAAAAAATAAAAACTCGTTTTGCATAATTCATATATAGATACAGTTGAATACAAAACATACATTGATGAAAGGATTATTTTTTATTTTAATTTCGTCAGACTATAATAACCCATAGAAAGGTAAAACCGTCGAAAAAGGGCCTCTGTGCTGTTTCTTTCGACCCCACACATGCCTTTCAAATGTCCGGGCCACTATTTTAGCCCGTGAATCGAACGATTCCGAAAACAAGATAATGATAAGTTTAAGTTTTAAAAATAAACCAAATTTTAAACGACCTCTACACTAAACACAAGGTTTGAAACGCGGATGGTTATGAACATTATGGCATTTGATTATCTCGTGTTGGTAAGTGGTGGCTGCGGCCCTGCAACCTCGGTTGTGGTGGCTAGCACAGAACCACCTTGTCTTCAGGCCGCACAATCGCTGCTTCGACAATCTGTACCCGTCCAGTATCATTATGATACCACCGTAGGACGATTTCGTGAACGTTGGCACTGGAAAAAGTGCAGGTATGTAAATGACATAGAAATAGAGCTCATAGACAATTTTGCATTTCAAATTAATAGACAAACACACATACGCACACAGACATTTACAAATAATTAATCACACACTAACACAGACATCTTCATATCTACCGCACACACAAAGTTCGGGTATCAATAAAGTAGGATTTCATTTAGATGTGTTTCGTTATTGTTTAAAATATGTAACCACCATAACTGTACCAATATTTGTAAGATTGTCAACAAAGTATACGCAGTAACTTATGCCTTCAGACAACATCTCAGACGGCTGGGAGAGTGAGAGAGAGTAGCTGAAAACCAGCGTTGCTGCTTGTTGGGTTTGGCCGTGTGAATGAGTTTTCTGGGTTATTTTTTGTTTGATTTTAACAGAAAAGATTCAAATTGGGGGTCTAAGCAGAAACACAATGGTAACTATCAGAATTCACATTTATTTGGATAACATCCTAAACTAAGCCGTCTTGTTGAATATTCAAGTGTTATATTATCGAAAAACAAAAACATATTTCATTCTTCTTTTATTTCGCTTTTGTTCTCCGGATGGTTATGATAGCCTTGACATTTGATAAAGTCTTCGTAATCATCTTCGACGTACACCATCGCCTCGCAGCCGCGATTCCTGCGACTGTTACAGTACCAGGCGGTCTTAGAGGCGCTGAGTCTTGAATAATTATATCCCCCTAATGTCAGTAGGATCCCGCCATTCGGTAGTTTTGTAAACATAGGCACTGCTGAAAGAAAAACATTTTATATGAAACTAGCTGTACTCTGTCACACTTCGGTAGCACATTGTGATCGAATGGATAATAGATGAAAATAAAAACAAAAATACAGGTTTAATTCAGATTATATAATAATCAGTACTTTTGATTTCTTGGAGCCAACATAAACTATATATATATATATATATATATATATATATATATATATATTATATATATATATATATTATATATATAATATATATATATATTATATATATTATATAATATATATATATATATATATATATATATATATATATATATATATATATATATATATATATATATATATATATATATATATCCTCCAGCCAGAGGGACTGTTGACTTGATTTGTTACTGGTGAAAGCAAAAATCAGAATATAAAACCCATATCTAACAGTAGACTGCGAGAGGTTGAAGAGAAATAGATGCAGTGAACTAAGTGTGGTGTGGTGACTGCAGATTAGAATAAATTAATATATCAACATACACCCAGTGCCATCTAGCCCCAAACTAAGCATTACCCTGAAATATGGATTCTAAACGACGGATAAACATACTACGAGTAATTTACTTTAGTTTTAGTAAATATATACATATTATACATAGAAATATCCAGACCAATACAAACAGACATGTTCATGCACACAAATATTTGAACTGCCCGTAGATCGAACTTGGTGTAGTATACAGGCTATTGCTGAGTTGGGGGCTAGATGGCGCTGTGAATGTCAGTGGATATTTATTATTAATATAGTGAAGTAGACTCTAAGTCCAGCAGTGAACTCTCACGTCTCTCACGGACAGTTCAAGTAATAAAAATATGGTTGGTACTACCGCAGTGACAGAATATCGTCCTGTGAAACTGAGAACAGAGACACCTGATGGATAAGATCATCTCTGAAACGGAAGTATCACCGGTGCATTGCTTTTTGCGAAGTGTAACGTCAATGAAAGGCAGTGGTTCGATACTAACGGATTTATTAAAATGTTTAGCTAGTACTACATAATTATAAATACTTATAGTGATACCGACTTTCCCTAAACTCATTTGCCATAAACATTATATAGAAATAAAACGTGATTATATATGTAATAATAAGTAAGAAACATCTGTAAATAGAGTGCTGTAAAATAAACATGTAAATAACTAGCAGATGCTAGGTACTACTCTCTTATTAACATTTAAATATACTCGTAGTACATAATAAGGTAACATTATTTTTTTATGACCCGGTTATAAGCATCCTAAACCAAGCCGTCATGCTGAACGTTCAGTGTTAGATTATCGAAACAAAAAATATTTCATTCTTCTTTTATTTCGTTTTGTTTTCCGGATGGTTATGATAGCCTTGAATTTGATAAAGTCTTCGTAATCATCTTCGACGTACACCATCGCCTCGCAGCCGCGATTCCTGCGACTGTTCAGTACCAGGCGGTCTTAGAGGGCTGAGTCTTGAATAATTATATCCCCTAATGTCAGTAGGATCCGCCATTCGGTAGTTTTGTAAACATAGGCACTGCTGAAAGAAAAACATTTTATATTAAACTAGCTGTACTCTGTCACACTTCGGTGTAGCATATTGTGATCGAATGGATAAGATGAAAATCAAAACAAAAATACAGGTTTAATTCAGATTATATAATAATCAGTACTTTTTGATTTCTTGGACCCAACATATATATATATATGTGTGTATATATAACATTGAAATAGATGCAAGTTCAAATGGCAGTGAAGAACCGATGGTCGTTGAAGCAGACGAGGAATACAATCGTATTCCCGAATTTGCTGATAGAGGCGGCGAAGAGATTACATATTGAGCAAATGACGGTAAGCAGATCTCTCTCAATACCTGTACAGTACAGTAAGATTATCAAAGGAACTTATTATATTTTAAAAACGTTTTTCTTTTGTTAAAATTGCAAATAGACTTTTTAAATTTTTAGTCTGTTTTTTATTTATTTAATAATATAATGAAATTTTCTATAACAGTTGCGATACTTATTCAAACACAAAAAATGGTTGCACTTCTGACACATAACAAATGACTTGTGACCGCATCCTTTCAATTTGCATCTCCTCCGAAACGAGGTCCATTCAGGGAAGTGATCGACTTCATTAGGCCGCTTTTTAACTGTTTTAATATTTACAAATTCATGTCCCCCGGGTTTTTGAGAATCAAGACCGAATTCTGTATCTTCGTTCAAGTGACCTGAGGTAATAGAATCATCTCCGTCTGACACAACATTGTCATCTTCATTGGTGACTTGTGTAAAGGTAGCACTGCGATGTTTTCGAATCCTTTTACCTGTAAATAAATGAAAACCTGAATATATATGAATACCTTTAAATTAATGAATATAATGTATGTAATAAGCTTACTTGATTCCTAGCAGGCAGTTTTGAGAACATTTTTATTATTATATTTTTTTCAAATGAATACTTAACTTGATTTCAATATAAAAAAAGACATCATAGAAACCTTTATAGTTTTTGTATGTGATTTAATAAAAAATATTCTTTTTTATATGAATGAATAAAAATGCGCATCCAGTCTATGATCGTGCAAATTAAGAAACCATGGCAATGTTCTATTATCGGATGGGTGACGTTTGATTCTTATTCTGATAAATTTCCTCATCTGATTGTAAGCGACACGCTTGCCCATGACAAATGCACTGTTCGTAGAAAGTTTTTTTACATGACGATATCTGGCAATGCAGGGGGATAGGCGATCTGCTGCCATCAACAGCACTCAATTTGACAAAAGTGTAAATTATCGATTGTTTTTGCGATTAATTTGATTCACTTTGCATACCTATCTTTTACCCTTTCTCTGTGCACGTCGCTGCACAAGTTCAAATGTGTCTGGTGCAATATGGAGTTTCCGAATTTACGAGTAAACTCATGCTCCTGGGTGGGGACGTGTACTAGGACTTACCTACAGGACCTAGGTCTAGAACTACTCACGCGGACTCAGTACTGAGTCGTATAATAATCACGGTAATTCGCGTAGGTATCCAGTGATTTCGCTGACCGGCTTACCCTTCAGTCCGCAACTTTGCTGCCGGTCTTACCTTTCAGCCCGGAATACAGCCAGCATAGGAGTAAATGTAAATATTACACTTAACTCAAGGAATTATTTGAGAACAGCGGGGTCACTCATAAAAACAAGGAAAAAAAAACATATATATTTATTATTTACAAATTCTGCAGTTTGCTATAAGATTGAATCAGTATTATTAGATTTAATTATGAAATTAAAATATACATTTGATAATTTCAAAGATTAATATCACATGTTAAACAACGGTTAGATTGTAGTTACTAATTTAACTTTTCTTAAGTCTACTTAAGAAAAGTAAAGCTAAATACAATTCTTTAAAAATAAAATGTTCACTGAATGAAGGTCCGGTAAGCACACTAAAGTGCCTTTGATACAGACACTACTTCCGCTAACACCAAAGTATTAGAGGCATCATTCCGGATTTAGTTAATCACATATCACATTTTCACTCTGTCATATAGAAATTTAATTTAATCACAATCAGGATAGTAGAAAGGATTTATTTCAATACAATTGACATGTCGCGTACAAGGTTTCGGTGGATGATTGTGTTCATTGTTTCATCCTGATGATTATATTATCGAATGTGAAGATGACGGCGGAGCAGCCTTTGTTGTAGTGAGTTCTGCAGTACCATCTAGTCCTGGAGCCTTGTTTTCGATGTTTCGAATATTCATATCCAGACAAGAGGATAACAGTGGAACCTCTACAAGTAGTAGCGAACTGTGCAACTAGAGCATAAAAACACATTATAATATCAAGCGAAAGGTATAATAATTTTCGGTCATTATTTCGGTATTCTTAGTATAATTTCCATTTGAAAAACATATTTTATAAACTTATTTTTTCTCTCGACAAATTCAAGAATTTCCTTAAATCGAAATACAAAAAAAGGTTACTACTATATACCATATAAGCATGAGCATGAACAAAGATGCCATGACACTGGTCACAATACAATGAGCATTTCACAAAATTTCTTTAAATTCGAAGATGACGTCTTCTTCTAATTTAAATAATAGTTTTGTCGTTTTCGTCTCTCACCAAATTTGTTTTGCTCCATAATTTCATTTCGACTTCGTTTTGACTTCACCCTAATACTTGCTGTAAAAATGAACCCACATTCATGTTATCTATGCTAAATAATATATATGTGTGTCTATATGAAAAAAACAGTGTTAGTAAATGATGAATAAAAATTTAAAACGCGCATTTTATTGAAACTGATCAATTATAATTAGAAGAACAAGTTAGTAATTATATTTTATTTTTTTAACAAATGATTTGAATACCATACAACCGCTTTCCATATCCAGCTTTTCCTTTTCCAGCATCACATTTCTCAAGTCGTAGGTCCGTCGTAGATAAGTTATTATTATTAATATATTCCATAAGTTATATTAATTATTTTAAGGACCAACGTACTTTATTTGCACCAAATAAAATATTTATTCATTGGGCTCGATTGCGTCTTGGCCTTTTTTTCATTCTAGCTGTTGTTTTCATGTTTGCTTTTACTAATTATTTTGAAATTTCTGTAGAAAATTTTCTTATATTTTCGAAAATTTCCTTTTTTTTTCTTCTATTGTATCTTATATTCTCATATACTCTTTGTATAATTTTGTTCTATCTTTTTCACTGTCTTCCTCCTCCTTGAGCTTAATGCTTCTTAATAAGTGTTGCAGAGTAAGGACGAATTTCTGGATCTACTGGTTTTGGCGATGAAACCGGCGTGTTTAACATCGTTTTCAAGCATCTGTTTTTGTCTTTTCTTTTTATTTCCTAGTTGCCTGTTGTTTCTCTTAATCATATGATGTTTTTTCGGGGTCATGTTGGCCACAAGCTTCTTACGAGCATAATATCTCTCGCGCTTTTTGCGCCTGACTTCAGCTAACTTTTCGGGATTTTTTTTTCGTTTCTCACGACAACGCCGCTGTCTTTCTGCTGCAGTTAATGGCCTCTTTTTTTTCACCATTATAAAACCTTGAAAATGAAAATAAGTTTGTTAACATTATACAATTCAAAAATTAAAATAAACGCTTACCAAGACGAGAACTCCACTCCATAACACGAAAAAAGTGCGATTTTCGTAAATATATTCCAACAATTTAATAAAAATCCAGTGACTAATGTAGGGAAATTCGTAAAAACATACATTATACAAATTTCAGAGATAATGAGAAATGAAATAAAAAAATAGATTCTAAGATTTTATTACCAGTATAATAAAAAATGTTACATTTAAATGTTAATTTCAATGGTCTTAAATTAATTGTTAATGTGTTACATACATTTTAAAAAAAAGAAACAATACAAATGACACACGTGCAAGCAATTAAAATGAATCTACATTTATATTTCATTTCGATTTCAAAAGACGTCCGGCCGCCAAAATCTGGACGTCTGACAACGCTTATACAGAGTAGTATATAATGTAAAGTGTAGCATAGTGGTATATAGTAATAGATGATGAATTCTTCATCACCTCTTGCTATTGTTTGCACAAAACACCCTTTCTAACCCGAGAGAACCCGTGTATAAGGTCATCTTTAAAGGTACCTCAATCTTAGGTATTTCCATACCATAACAGTTATGCTTTTAATCTGAGTCACGATTTCGTAATTTTAAAATGAAAGATCGTAACTGTGTCATCAGTGTGTCAGTGACGAAATCATCATCATCAGCTCATTAAACGTCCCCACCGAGGGACACGAGCCTACCCGTATAGGGCGATTAGGCCTTAGTTGTCCACGCGCGGGCCCAGTGCGGGTTGGACGACTTCACGCACAACCTTTGAATCTCTTCGCAGGCGTGCGCAGGTTTCCTCACGATGTTTTCCTTCACCGTAAGAGCGTCGGATGACGTACATATTTTTCGAAAATTCGAAAACACATTGGTACATGGCGGATTTGAACCTCAGCCATCCTGGTAGGAGGGCGATCCACACCATTGAGCCACCGACGCTCTTAGTAACGAAATAAATCAAATGTAAAGTACGATAGCTAATCAATTGAGACTTTATATGTTTAATTCGTCTGTTATTGAAATCATATTCTGAGATATGAACTATATGGTATATCAAAAACAAACTGTATGGGAGTTCAAAGAAACGACAAAACACTTCGAGAAATGGTAAGAGGGCACTGCCGCTCCCTCAGATCAGTGTTGCCACCTTAGCCCTTTTGTAACTAGATCTAGCACTTTTTAGTATAGGCGAACTCCTTTTTTAACGATTTAGCCCGAAAAGAGCAATCGAGCTCTTTTTCACTGTCATGAAAATATTACCAAATTATGAAGTTTTGAACATTTTAACCATGAAATGATTCTTTCAGCATTTTTAGAAAATAAAATCTTTCGATGCTCAATCTAGCCCTAGCCCTTTTTTACCTCTCAAACAACCCTTTTTATAAAACTCAGGTGTCAACACTGGCTCAGATATTATGGGCTACAATAGCCAAGTTTAAACATACTTAAATACGTAATCGCTAACTTATTACATAAAATAATCTAAAAAGAAAACATTCCATTTTGCCTATATACGACACAGCTTACATAAAACAGTGATCATCTAAACGTGCCGTCACTACATAGCTCCAAAAAATACGATAACTTATTACGCTCTATTTCTTAGTCGAATACACGAGACTTTTTTTGTTTTTTCGCACTTAGATGCAGCCGATTCTCCAGATTAGGCGGATGGCTGTGTTCGTTCCTCATACTGCATACTTTCCCATAAACCGTGGTTAGTGTCGCTTTGCACTGTAAACAGCAATGCTGAGCGCACCTCCATGTCTTCTTTACATCTCTGTCTTGCTTCAGATGGTACATATATCCTTCGAAACACAGCAGCATTGTACCGCGCTTTGACATTATAAATTGTACATCTGAAATAGAAATATTGGATAATGTAGTATTGGTAAAAAAAAATCAAAATTTTAAAATACATTAACATCATTTTAGTAAACTGCTACTCAAATTACGGTAAGGATATAGATTTTATCAAAGGATACAATTAATGAAATAATAAAAATGTCTTAGATATTTTAAAACTTTATTTATAAAACTTAGTTATAAAATAAATAGTAACCAGTATCCAAATGAATATAAACCTATTTATTTAGTAAACGTTTTAATTAAATATTTTTACTAATAAAGTTGATATTTATGTTTATTTATCATATTTTATTATTTTAACAACAAACTATTACATTTTAAAAAGCTTACTACTGATATGAACTTACGAATATTAAGTGTTATTAACAAAAACCACGTTTAAAGTTTACCTAGAAAAAGTGTTTTATCAATTTTTAAAAAAAAATCTGCATATCACAAAAAAAAAGTATTATAGGCAACATTCAGTCAGAAACCTTAAATCAAGGGAATTGTATGTTTTGTAAAGGAGAAACATTGAATATTAAGATACGAGTATAATGTCAGGTATACAATTGGTCCCAACATACTAATTCTTGGAACCAAGCCTCATCTGCAATCGGTGCATCACACCCAATAAGCAGACGAGACTATGTTGGCACGCCGATAATACTCGTAGATATAGTTAATTTAAATTAATCCTAATCTAGGGCAGTTAGAGACCTTAAACTTTAGTCCAAAGTCGATAAACAATAAAACAAAATAAATTATGTCTATACCTTGTTAGTACTCATAGTCCAAGCTCTCACTTACATATGATGCTGTGTCCAATACTTCGGATATTTATTATAAAAAAACATGATTCCTATCATTCAAAAGATATAAATTAGCAGCGGGCCAACGACCTCTAGTTTTTTTTTATTGAACCGGAGGCAAACGAGCATACGGTTCACCTGATCGTAAGTTACACCGCCGCCCATGAACATTTGCAAGACCTCAGGTCCCTGAAATGCGTTGCCGGCAGTATTATGGTTTCGAAAACAGTGTGATAATCAGATCATTGAACTAATGAGTTACCTACTGATAAATGAAAATGTATTTCACAATATTTTCTAAAGCTATTCAAATACTTAGTCCAGTTAAGCTAACATCGTTAAAATCTGTTTATATAATATCTATATAATTTTTAAGGGTTATATATATATTATTGTATTTTATTATGAATAATTTAATTTCAGTGGTAAATAATTTGGAGGATATCTATAACTAGGGGGATGGTTATGTACGTAATCGGCATAAACTATGCTATTTTCAATCAGGTGAATTTTCGCTTTGCAAAGTTTCTTCCCTTGGTGCGTTGAACATCTGAATATTCTTTTGGGCGATTCATTTTGTGTTTTCCTCATATCTTCGTAATATGTGTAGCCTGATATCAGAAGCAACCGTTTATTCTTGTAGGATGTTATGAATTCGAAACCTAGAAGAAACATGATTTATAATTATTATTGACTAGCTGTCCCCCGCGGTATTACCCGCGGTAAAAGATATTCTTCCGTAGTAAAACATTTTTTTAGCTTTTTAAGACACGTTAAAGCGCGCAGCTTCTCACTTTATGACTTTTTTTGCAAATAAAAGGTTTTTTTCCAAAATAAAAGTACCTAAGCTTTTCCTTAGTACTTCAGCTATCTGATAAAAGAAGTCCTGTCCTCTGTGCAGCCATTTCAGAGATTACCCGGAACAAACAGACAGACTGACAAAAAATTAAATATTGTTATTTTGCATGAACAAAAAAGTGGTTATTACAATATTACAAACAGACACTCCAATTTTATTTATATGTATAGATAAAGATTTTGATGCAATTCGTATATTGTCTACAATAGATCAATCAGCCTAAAACGCCTCACAAGGGAGCACCCAACATCGCAATGGAAAATTTGGCTATGTTTAGGTTGGAACTTAAACACCCACGTGGGCCAAATGAGATTGAAATGTTTGCTACCATCCTAAGTACTTAGTCGGAACTATCGGCATTACTTGCCCTCCAAAGCACGGGTGGTCTCCAGACGTTATTTTTCGTTCACCAATCCTATGAACATCCATTGCGATAGTTACAAAACTTGCGCTTTTGTCAACAGAACGTAGAAGTGCCTTAATTCTTAATACTCATCATCATTACAGCCTAATAAGTCCACTGCTGAAGGCCTCCCCTAATGATTTCTACGCGGGTCGATCCTTAGTAGTTCACATCCATCTGCTCCCGCCACCTTAACCAGGTCATCCGTCCGGATGGGGGTCGGGCTACGCTTCGCTTTCCTTTACGTGGACACCGCTCGAGAACCTTTCCGCCCCATCCGCCATCGGTTCTACGCACTATGTGTCCTGCCCACTGTCACTTCAAATTATTCATTATACTCATATAACTACAAAAATATTTCTTAGTAAATTACATCATCGTTATGAATTAATAAAAGAATATTCATTTTCCAAAATGCTTTAATATAAAATAATAAAGAGATCCAATAAAAATGCAACTGGAATTCACTTTTATTCAAAATTTGACTAGGATAAAATGCGATTATACGTCCGATTAATATGTACAAAATGATTGTTTATTAGTAACTGTAAATTTTATTGCATCAATTGAACAATATATTGCTTTGCCTTTTAATTTATAATAAATGAAAGCTCTTAATTTTTTTCTATCATCCAGTATTGAAATGCAAAACTCTAAAAAATATTCAATAAAACTACTTAGTATCACGGTTAAAGGGCGCGACTAGACAGTTATGGCTGTAAACTTTAAAATTATAATATAAAGTAAAGCTAAACAAAATAGAAAATAATAAAATCTAAAAATACAAAAATTTTGTTTACCATGTTTGATTGTATTATTTTCGGAATTCGCCTTATACCATGAAATTTGAGCGTATCCACTCTTAAAATACTATATCCATATATCTTTTTAGTCTGGGATAGAATAAGACACTTAGTTATATCAATTGTAACCAGTTCTTTTCGGTTGATTCAACTAATTGAAGAAGTGAAAGTTTGTATATACGTCATCTCAGCTGGGGATGCAGAACGTGATATTTTTACTTTAATGATGCTGTTAATTTTGCGGCTTAAAGGATACAATGATCAGGAAACAGATATACAGGAAATGAATTAGTTTCTGATATATTAGACCAGGGAGATTAATCTCAGGTAGATTTGATAGTTTTTCAATTGTTAATCCCATAAATTTTTTGAAAATTAAAAAGCATCTCTAATATCAAAATCGTCAAGATAAATAATTTTGAAAGGTTAATATACATTTTGGAAGAAATACGACCTAATTTTATAACTGACTAATTAAATAGAACTTTAATTGGAAGAGCTACCAACTTCCTAGTTCAATCGAAATGTTGACAATATTTAATTCTAGAAGTATAAGATAAAAGACGTCGGAATTATAAAAAATGCGATAGTGCATTCTAATTATGTCACAAAATTTACTTAAACTTTTGGCTGAGCAGTATACCAGTTCATTTTTGGCAGATGATTGTGTTTATTCCTCACAGAGAGTAGAAGTTTTGTCATAAGTATGAACAGTAGCGGTGCAACCTTTGCAATGATGGGTCGCACATAGCCACCTGATCTTCGAGTTGCTATACACAGTCTGACGGTAAAACGTGTACCCTTCAATAAGGAGCAATGGATTTCCCTCTCTTAGAAAACACGTACTTCACATGCGCTGTAAATATAACATTGATTAGTTCACATACAATACATTATAAGGCGTCCAATTTGAAAATTCATGCGTTCAAACTAATCATGCATCAGAAGCATTTGCTAAATTAGTTAACGATAGTATAAAAACAGTGTAAGTTTTTATATTAAAAAGTGCACACGACGGTCATGACGCTCACCTGATGGTAAGTGATATGTCTGACCATGACGGAGTTCATTTTAGTTATCATTCTCCATAAATACCGCACCGCGCCTGTCACCCAAGACATCAGATGTAAGGTCTACAGTAGTAGGTATTTTATGTAAAGATTGGTTTTATTAGAAAAACGTTTCAGATCAATTCTAAAAATCATTATAAAAATAAAAATTACCGTAGGAGTGGCAGCAGCAACGTAGAAGTAAAGTAGAATTGTGTGGAGACCGTGTCTTCAAAAGCTTATGGTGTTTTGTAACAATCTTTGTAGGGATTATAGAAGGCCGCAATTTCAAGCTAGATTAAAATAGTGGAGGACTGAAATGTTTGACTACAATGAGAATTGTTGTTTTTAAGAGAAACGACTGCAAAAGGAAAAATCATAATGTGTGTTGTAATTACAGATGTTAAAATCAAAGAATGATTTAAAACATGTATGCAAATTCTTTACACAGAATACTATAAAAATAATTATCATATCTATTATGAATATAAAGTACTAGGTACAATGAAATACTTTACATACAGTCAGATTTAATAAAAAAAAAAATGAATGTCATATGTTTAAAAAATTATTCAATTTGTTTTTACTTGATATTTATTCAACATAAATCTTTAATCAATCTTCTTAAATGTTTAAATCAATACTTATGAGTACATCACTTTTATAAAACATTATACATATTTTTGTGATTAGAATGTGGAAACTTAATAGTTTTTGTTTTGTCAATTCGCTTAACTAACTGCTAACAGCAGTTGGACATCGTTATCGTTGAACCTGAACTTAATCTAGTCCTAGCTGAAGGAAGTTCACACTAAACTGTCGATGACGTGACCTTATGTACGAGTATGCATGTCCTAATGAAACCAGTTCTGAGCTGATCCTCCAGATAAAACACTGATAACATAATCAAAATTACAACAAATATGAAATGGAAGCCGTTCCATAGCATTTCGACAACCACGTTGCCTGGCATTAGGCAAGAATACCATTTTTATTGTGTCTGGTTTGTGGGAAGTCAAAACGTCATTACTTAAAATTAAATCAATAAAGAAAACAACCACCAATAAATACTAATAAAAGACAGGTGTCCTCGTCGGTGGTTTATGGTTGTGCTTCGTACTTTCGACAACAATGACGTCATTGACTGTCCTCAGGAACGCCCTGCAACCAGTATGAGAGGAGCACCTCCATCGGATACCGGATTTCTTCACCTTCGCTGGATAGTATGTGAACCTGTCCATCCTAATCAATGGATTCCCCCGCTTCGATTTCACATACACAGCTGAAAAAAAGTGTTTATCAGTTGAAAAACAAAAATTTCTGCCAGAAACTGAACCGTGCTATAGTGTCAGTAGTGGAAGCTTTGGAACGGAAGCGTTGTAGAAATAACTTGATTATAGGCAAGACTTCAAATGAAGATATCCAAATAGAGAATAAATTTGGGTAAAAGTGGGGAATTTTATAGAATGTACTTAAATACTACGTAAGGCCTAAACACCAGTATCCAATGTGCTCCGAATGTTTTCACTCGAATGCAATTTTATGCCCTCTGTTACTAGAAATGTGCTGGTATTGGTTGTTTTCTCCTTATAAAGTTTTAAAGTTTATGGTAACCTTTGCAAACTTTTTTTTCTTTATAATTAGTTTATTTTCTATGGAATCGATCCGAAACGATTGCTTCTTATTAAGGCACTCTTAATTTATATCATATTAGAAGTATCAAATGAAAATGTATTTTTTATTGTTTTTTTTTTGGTAAATAGTGGAAACTTACGCATCTAGTTGGACACTAAAGTATATTAGAAGAACTCATTCCAAGAGAACATTAATCTTATTACGCCGCAGAGCAACTGAATTAAATAAATAAAGAAATACTGAAACTGTTCTACCGTTGAGTCCCGACGGGGATGATGGGAAAATTAATACTTATTTAAGATGTAAATATCTGATTCTGATTCATTCCTATTCAAACTATCGCAGTCCAAGCTGGACATAGGTCTCCCCCATTTTGCGCCAGATATCCTGGTCCATGAGTCAAGCAAATTCAGGGCTAGCGATATGGGTGAAGGTGTGCACTCAATAAATATTAAAATATTTCACAGCTGGGGTACTACATATTTTATTTATTTCTCCCACTATGTAATTTTGATTTCATTATACGTAACATAACATCTTTTTAGCGCCAGCTGTGTGATTCGGTTAACCTACTATTTGGGACTGTAGCCACACAACGAAGTCAACAATACGCGCTGTTAGTTGATTATATGCTTTATATGCTACGGAAACTTTTTCTCTATTCAACCTGTCACATTCCAGTTCTAGAAAAAGGTTTCCGTCATTTGGCGGAAGCAACGGAAACATTGAGGGTATACACTACTTACATTATGTGGAATACCCTCCATCGAATAGAATAGAAATCAGTAGAATGTGGAAATTAATATTAACCGGTAGAAAAATTGGTGGTTGAATGTGGAAGTACCCTATGTGGAGTGTACAATTTTTACCCTTCATAATAAAAAACAAACGCAAATAATGTGACAAAGCAAACACCAAAATATACAGATAAATAAAACCAAATAATTTAATTATTATTTACTGGACCAACAGAATTAGGTAAATATAATAAATTACTAAAACACTCAAGTATTCAGTTATCAACAACATACGCTAAAACAACTTTGCCAAAATCTTCCTCGTTTATTAGCAAACCTGTATGTCGTTTCAAAATATGAATTATAATTAAAAATTATAGTGAGTGCATAATTATATGGTATTCAAGATACATATATGTTTATTCATTATTTTATAAGATAACCTTGCGATAAGCAAAATATATTTGGACTACAATTATTGACACAGGTAACGCTAAATTTAAGCAAAAACATTGAATACTTTTAAAGTTACAGACTATTACTAAACTACATCTTTTTTATTTTGAATATTATCTTTTAAGCGAACTATGTTCTTGTAAATTATGTTCTTCACTAAAGATCTAATAATATTTAAAGAAACTAATATAAATTATCGAATGTATTATTTATTTTCTACTTACCTACTAAGTTGGTCGAGAATTTTCACAAAGCGAAATAGTCCACTATTCAGCTTTAGAATTAAAAGTATATTTGGCTTTCATAAACTACAGAACGGTAATCTCGTTTTCTATGGCGGTAATTTACATACTTAGGTACACAGCTGTCAAAGGTATTACTTTTAGTATACCAAACACGTTACAATATTTCCACATATTAGCACCAATATCCTGAGTAATTGAAATCTTTTACTAATCTAATGAAATTAACTTTTACTTTGATGGTTGCAACGCGTCATTGATTGAGCAACTCATTTATTATACCCCTTGGAGATTCCCCAATTAATTAAACTTGTACCAATTATATTTGTATACATAAAGGTAGATACGCCACCAATGCCTTAAAAACGAACCGCCAAAGAAAATACAGTTTGTGGGTTAGGTAAATGTACGCTCATTCGAAATATGTATATGTGTGCTGTCGCTGCATTCGGAACACTTTCGATTGTTGTGAGCATAAAACGAATCTATACTTTTTACATCATTGACTAGTACTTATACTAGCACACCTATGAAAAGCTATTACAGAATCCGGGAACAAGAATTTTCTTCAATAACGTCCAGTTTTATTCTGCGGTGGGCACTGCTTATACACATACGACGGGGTGACTACAGCACTGTGATTGTGGCCATTCTTGACGCTGATGATTTCATCGCCTATAGAGTATATGGCCGCAATACACCCGTTTTTATGATGTGTGGAACACCTCCAGTAGTCCTTAATGCCGCGACGTGTGCTGTAGAAAGTGTATCCGTTGTATTTGAGAAGCCTGTTGCCTCTTCTGGATCTCACGAACTCTACCACTGGCTCTGAAAACAAACATAATAATTAATGATCCCAATTATCAGTAAGGTACAACTGTGAAAAGCGCCAATGGTATACTTGTGAAATGAGTATTAATTAATTTCAGTTCTTCAATAGAAAAGAAATGAATATAGCAATTTTTGTTGCTTTATTTATTTAGATAATTCATCATTAGAAAGCTATAGAATATATATTTCTTTTCTACTTATCTACTGTTTATAATAAGAGGAATAATAACTTTGCGAGGTTTTTTACGAAGTAGCTTTACAGTACTAAATTATAAATGTGATGTAAGACCATTTTCTGATTGTAATCTGTTTTGTTTTCCTAAATGAGATTCCTGCTTAATAACCGCGTCGATCAATGTGATTGTGGTCATTCTTGACGCTGATGATTTCATCGCCGACAGAGTATATGGCCGCGATGCACCCGAGTCTATGATGTGTGGAACACCTCCAGTAGTCTTTGACGCCGCGACGTGTGATGTAGAACGTGTACCCGTTGTATTTGAGAAGCCTGTTACCCTTTCTGGATCTCACGAACTCTACCACTGGCTCTGAAAACAACCTTAACAATTACTGATCCCAAATATTAGTATTACTATAGTATTACTATGAAAACCGGCAAAGGTATTGACTATAAATAAATACCTTGCAGTTTCTTGAATACAATCCTAAAAGAATTTTTTTTTATTACTATTTTATTTAGAGTTTTAATTTATATAGAATCTTCTTAAACCAAGGTATGTGAAACATAAAATATCCTATACGCAAAACTGTCCACCTCTATTCCCAATGATATTCTGTATATATAAAGGTAGATACGCCATCCGTCCCTTAAAAACGAACCGCCGAAGAGAGTACAGTTTGTACTCTTTTGTTTAGGTAAATGAGTTCGTAATTCGAAATATGTGTACATGTGTTGTCACTGCATTCACAACGGATTGTTTTCTGAGCATATCACGAATCCATACATTTTACATCATTGTTCTATTCTAAGTTCTTCTAAAGTACCTTGTCGTTGAAGTGTTTAGAAGTGATGCCGGTCCAGTGCAAAACAGAGTTTCGGTCCTTGACTGTTAAAAGCCAGACACAATAGAAAATCATTGCCGTCAGAAGCCTGATCCCGGCGTTCAACAAACGATGCGATAATAGTAATAAACAAATACAAAAAAATAACAATTATACCCCGTTGAATGGGCGTTTAGTGGTTGTGATTATTTTTAATTCGTATAATGTTGTCATCAATAGTGTACACCAATATTTTGCAGCCGAGACCTACATTGGTGGAACATCGCCAAGTGGCTTTCGACCCATAACCATTGCTGCAATAATAAGTGTACCCGCCGTAGCTTAACAGAGGTCTTCCTTTTCTGGACATCACATATTCTGCCTTTGCGATAATAGAACCTGAAATTATTTTTATTAAAGGTAACACTGAACGCGGCAAAGAAATACTTGGCTATAAATTACAATCAAAAGAAAAATAAATATTCAATTTAGGAATTCAATTCAATTCAATCCATGAATAACTTTTAGTAAAAGTAGGTGGAAAATTTGGTGTTGCGGTTAAGACGTCGGCTACAACACCAAGGGTTCCGGGTTCGATCCCCGGGCAGTACATACATTTGTGTGCATGAACATGTCTGTTTGTAATGGTCTGGGTGTTTTATTCGTTCGTTCAGTCAGTAGATCTAAATAAATATCCAAATAAATAAATACTGGTTCGGGTTCTTGGTTTACCGAGAAGAATCCAGCAAAAAACTGAAATATCATACGGATTCCGGTTATCAATAATCCTAAAAAATATGCGCAAGCATGCAGGTAAGTATTCCATCAAGCAAGCTCAGAAACAAGCATTAGTCCTACTCTACCATTACAAGAAGTTCCGTTCTTTCGCCATTTCGTAATGAAACTCAGGCACCCACGAGACTCATTACAACGGGAGAGAGTTGTACACACGTTGTACACAATTGTACACACTTGGACGTTAAAGAATAATAATGATTGGTAAATATACATGGTGAATTTTGAATAATTTAGGACCATTCAATGTATTTTTGTGCTCATTTTATGAAATGTTTTATTAAGTGAAAGATCGCAATTACCAGAGTCATTAAAATAATAATAGTAATTAGCTATGGGTAGATATTTATTTAAGTCTAAATGGACCAATAACTTGATCATTTCACATCCAGTAACAATATTTAAACAAACATAAAATTAAATAAAATATTTTTTATAAAATTCCTATGATTATATTTTAACTTCATTCGGTAAATATATCATGTACCTACAATATAATTGTGATGAGAATCATAACAGGACGGCCAAGACGCTCACCTGATGGTAAGTGATACGCCTGACCATGACAGAGCGGTGTTGAAGAAGACCAACAACTGATAGACAGTTAATATTTTCCGTCAATGCCGCTCTGCACCAGAGACAACAGATGGTACGTCACTTATCCCCGATAATTTTAACTAGCTACTCAGTATCGAGTACTTATATTCTGATATACTATTCTATACTAATAATGTACCTAATGTCTATTACATACAAATAAAATTGAAAAGTCTGTTCGTAAAAAGAAAGACAAAAAAAATCATTATTCAAATAAATCTGTTACAGATACTTTTGAATCGTCAATTGTTATTATTATCATATTTTTTTGGGACTCTACCACCGGTTCGGAATAAGTAGGATCTTCGAGACGAGCCGGCAAGAAACTCGAGTTACTCTTTCAAAATTTTTATATCACTGGTTACAGATAATGTATTACAAATAAAATTGGAGTGTCTGTTTATAATATTGAAATAATAAAAATTTCCTTCATGCATATGAATATATATATACCTTATATATACCAAAATATTTTTTTCTGTCTGCCTGTTCCGGGTAATCTCTGAAACGGCTGCATAGATTCGTACGGGACTTATTGCTGCAGGTTGCTGTTGTTATAAGAAAAAACATACTACTACATTACATTAGGATATAGTTTTAGACAATACTTTTTATTTTAGAAAAATAAAGCAATGTTTTGCAGATCGGCCGCCGCGCGTCGCATGACTAAGATACTGCGGGTAAAACCGCGGGAAAAAGATAGTAAATAAAATTAATAATAAATGGGTAAAAAGTAATAACATATAATAATGCTATTTGTATAAAAAATACATTAACTTTAATTTAATTTTACTAATTCGTTCATAATTCATGTGTATGTACATTATAAACGCGGACAATGTTATCTTCTATAGTATGAATAAACGCATGACATTTCATTTCGTTTTTCACAGAACAACGCCAGCGACTTTTCACATGAGATTTATAATCAAATCGGAACTTGTAACCCTTGTAGACTAACATACGCCTGCCCGTTCTTGTCAGTGAAAACTGCAAACTCGAATCTGTAAGTATAAAATATATTAAGGACTAGTTGACCAGGCGAACTTCGTACAGCCTTTTAAATTTTATTGATAGCTAGCTGTTTCCCGCGATATCCCCGCGGTATAAAATAATATCCATCAGTAAAACAAAACCTACTTGTTAAATCAGATAATGTAAACTAGATAGTAATTGGGTATTTGACACTACTAATCGTTGACGCACTTTTCATGAACTGTCAAAAAGGAACGTTTCCATACATTTTGTATGAGATTATTGATATGTGACGTCATTGCTCACTATCATCAATTGACCTAATATTTATTGGTTTCAGTGTATTTAAAATACAATATTGCAAATAAACAAAAGAGATCAATGAAACGATATATAAAATAGGGTGCGTGTTTTATAAAAATAATGTTTGTTTTTTTTTTTGCGGACGGTGGAGAATACCGAATTGACGACCCATTTGCTGTAGCGGCCGGTGAGACGTCGGCAACTACACCTAGGATTCATACAAAGTGTAAAATTACAAAACGATAATAGAGGCTCAGGACCGATTCGGTTAATATTCTTTTATGCATGAAGAAAAGGATATTTCAATATTATAAACCGACACTTTAATTTTATTTATATGAATAGATTAGATTATTAGAACAGGGGGTTTTATTGATCAATAATTAAGATAAAAACTACTTTCTCCCAAACCACAGATGCTAACAAAATTTTCTCAGTAGTTTATTAGTCCATCGCAGAAAATAAATGTGACACTTATTTTTTATTTTACGCACCAGATAAAAATAGAAAGACGACGTATTCTTAGTCGTAAAAAAAAATTATATCTTTTGTGTAAGATTGTCACCATTTTATTACTACTGTTTGCCTACCGTCTGCAATACCATGAATAGTATATAATGTTTGCACTTTATGGTAGAGTTTGTTTTTCCCTTTTAAATGGGTATTTTAAGCAGTCAAGTCGTTTTGTATATATATATACAAACCTTCCTAACCTTGTATATATATATATATATATATTGTATATTTTTTATGTAAGCTAATCATTGAAATGAAAAATTAAAATGTTCTATATTAACACTGATTTATTATTTGTTCATCTTATATTACGAGGCGAAACATTCACGAACCAGGCCAGTCATTCATCGAAATCCAAAAAATCCATAAAAATATGGCACACTTAAAAACACTAATTATATGATATTGCCGCAACTATAGTAGCCCGCTATAACTAGGAAACTAGAACTAGGTAACAAACATTCCTATAAATATTGTATCTATCGAACTATAAATATACTATCATACTTATATATGTATGTGCATCCCCCAACGGGTGGCTCAATGTCCATGCTACGGTTACATGGTACGGTTGCGGGGGTAACGTGGCAGGGCGTGGCAGCATGGTTTCACCATCTCACACATATTCAATGTCACGTTGGCACTGTCAGAAAATGTCATTCAATACCGCTCTGTCATGTTCAGGCGTATCACGCATCAGGTGAACATATTTACCGTCCTGTTCGCTTCGTAACATACAAAACATTGTATAATTGTGTAATAGGTACATTATCAGTCGAAACTGTGTGTACTTTTGAGAGTATGTATCATCATCATCATCAGCTCATAAAACGTCCCCACTGAGGGGCACGAGCCTACTCGTAAAGGGTGTATAGGCCTTAGTCCACTCTACGCACAATCTTTAGATCTCTTCGCAAGCATGTGCAGGTTTCCTCTCGAAGTTTTCCTTCAACCGTATAGACCGAGAGTATGTATATTGAATGTTATTACGTTATCTTTAGCACAATGCAGCGCTGGTCTTCTGACAGGGCCTACGTGACGACACGGGCTAATACTACATTTCAGACTGAGACCCATTTTGTTGTTGTACTTAAGCTGAGGGAAATCCTGCGGAGTTGGGAACTTCACCTGCCGAATTCGCTATTCAGCCAACTGGGGGTCCTCGCCTACAGCAGTCTCCAATCCCAAAACTGCACCGGCTCTTCAAACGAGAAGGAGGTATGTTATGGCTGTACAGTAGGTGTCTTGAATCAAGTACCTGTTTAGTTTGTGGCCTAAGACATTATTTTTCTTTATGCTGTTGGCCTTCGTAGCTTCACCAGACGTAATTTCGGAGCCTAGTGCGTGTGATTAGTGTTACAGTTAACAATTTCATTAAAATATGTTTGTACGAAAGCATGACATCCACGTCTTTGGTGGGTAGAGCAGATCCACCGCACCCCATTGCATTTGTTCACAGAATTCTTGCTGTATGTGTATCCATTCATCTTTAATAAGCACTTGCCCTTTTGCGAGGTCACGAACTGAACTGCAAAGTAAACATATGTTGACCTTTTTAAATAGAAAAAGGGTCGGAAAAGAATTTAACAATAAAGATTACTTATTGTAAAAACATATTAATCAAACTTTAATTTTCACCAGGAAAGGCACCATAATTTTATTGCATAAATACTATGGCAATAAAAATTATGGTGCCTTTCCAAAAGTTTTCACTATTTATATACCAAAACTTATATATTTTTTTATTTGTTTAGGCTTAAAATACCTATCAGACTTCGTCACTTTTTCATTAATGAAACTCTTATATTCATAAAAGCAGTAATTTATGGAAATCAAACAGTACAGAGGTAGAATTATCATTTTATTAAACAAGTTATATTCACAAAATATATTACATTTGCCAACAACACCTTACTACCACCTATTCATATAGAAACTAGTGTTTGTGTATCAGTATTTGATAGTAAAATGCATTTTTAATAGGTTTAATATAAAATTATACAAAATGCGTTTTGATTTCATTTACCCAGGGTAAGGGCTCAATGGCACAGCGGCTAGTGCGTTTGGTTAACTATCGTCTAATCAAGCAGCTTTTGAAATTGTTGGTCGAGGGATGAGTGACCGAAAAAAAATTTGGCTTAAAAATTACGAGGACCCCCGAACATCTCGGCCCTTGGGGTACCAGAGTGGATTTTAATTTAAATCTAAGTTTTGGTTTCTTCACGACCCCCCAAAGTACAGTTGCAATAATAAACATCTGAGTCTACTTCATTTAGAAACTAGAACCTCTTGATTATGTATGCTCTCCTAGTACTTTTTATAAATAATTTAGAGCCTGCGTGTGGGCAAAACCGAAAATAGCACCCTTAAATAAAACAATGTCATTGGTTTGGTAATATTGTGACAAAGTACGAATTCAGAGCTTTCCTTCTTTGAGTTCCTTTTTATTGCGACAATAAAAACACTAAATCATCCTTGGAGCGTGATTATGTTCGTTCTTAGCGAATATTATTGTATCATTATAGGTTTTCACGATAGCACTACACCCTTTGCTATTGTGCGTGGAGCACCGCCATTTTGTCATGTTTTCTTTTATATACGCAACGTAGAATGTGTAGTCATCCATGGCCAGCAACCTGGTTCCCCTTTTTGATGTTATGTAATATACTAGAATGAAAACAAAAACATTTGTTATTAAACCATTTGTGAGGTTAGTTAACCCATTTACCCTGAGGATTCGAACAATAGAAAATCAATTGTTTCTGTTGGATATATCCGTCAGTGGCGGCCACAGGGTTAATTTACGCCTATTTAGAATAACACGAGTTACACACATAATTTATTTTGCTCAATTTGGTTTATGACTTTGCTACCGGAATCGCATTATAACTGAAATGAACGATAGCTCACAAAGCACATAAAGACTACAATCTCGGTCGCCAGATGTGGCGTCAGGCTGTAATGCTGTTTAGAAACTCTGACACACGAAACTAACCCCAGTTTGATTGTTGATTGCCTCCAATTACCGATACAAAAAGCATATCGAATAGGTATTATAATCGTGAATCAATATCTAGACTTACTTACTAACTATAGGCAAAATGAATATCTGTGGCGCGTTGGTGATAAATTCAACCAATTAAATGCTATTTTTGACTTTGATCTCTTCAATACTAGTGTGACTTCGGCGAGGAGTGCTATGAGCAGGAATTTTTTTGAAAGTACCCAAATTTGAGTAATTTCTTGTGTTGATTTTGTGTTGGCTCATTTGCTGTATTTTAATTGTTTAGTCTTATTAAGCATTCGGGTGTTCTTTTCTATACAATTTTTATTAGTGAGGACCTATAATTGGCTACTTGTTGTTATTTGTGTATACTTTTGTGTTTCATTGCTGTTGGTCCTCCTATGAAATAAATAAATAAATAGACGCAACAAATCAGCAACTATACTGTAATGTTAATTTAATAACACGACGATAGTAACTTATCATCCATTGGGAGTCTGCTGCTACTATCTTATTACCTAGCAATTATATATTTGAATCTTCAATTTTTTGTTAGTTTTCCCTAACGTTTTGGCAGATGAGCTAATAGGATAAAAGTGAAGTAAGTGATTTTTAGTATTTTTATTATTTGTTTAAAAATGAAAGATCAATACATTTCAAGAAGTAACAAAATTTATTAAAATTTCTTTGTAAAATATACGTATATCGTAAGAAACAATCACGGGAATTTATCTTGTTGTATTAATTTATTTCGTATTAAAATAATTGCTATAGGTATTAACCTATTCAACCTAGACGCAATAGAAAATCTATTGTGTCTGGCGCCTTAAGGCGTCATTGGCATTCAAGGGGTTAAAGAAGTCCGTCTGTCTACGAACTTCTTTGAGGTCAAGTTTGCCATCAAAGTACCAGTATTACAAGTTATACGGAACATAATACACACATTATGACAATTGAAAATCTTTGTTTCATTCCGGCACTACTTTGGTAACATTAATCCCAGCTACTACCACTAATTCTTCACCCTTTGAATGCCAATGACACTTAAAGGCGTCAGAAACAATAGATTTTCTACTGTGCGTGGATTCAAAAGGTTGTAAGGTGTTACATGGCGTTCAAAAGGTTAATAATGAAGGTGGAGACAAGTAACTGTTAGCTGACGAGCACAATATTAAATTGAAAATCCCTCCTTTGTATAAGACATTTCTTATATATTGCTATTTATCACCATAAAATATTATAAGGGCATATAAAAATACTCATAACGTATTTATCATCCGAAACAGAAAAGTGCTCGTAAGTGAACGGCGTTTTAGCTAGAGTCAGTGGGAGTCGCTGATAATTAATAATCTCTTTGAGGTAATAGGGTTTTAAAATATGATGAATAACAGAAAATAATTTCTACCAACATTCACACAGCGCCATCTAGCCCCATTTAAGCGAGGAGCTTGTATTAAAGGCACTAAAACACATTAACATTTTTATTTATAGAAAAATCCAGACCCATACAGTCATGGTCAAAAATGTTTGTACAGCTCGGGATCGGACCAAGGACCTTAGTGTAGAAGCTAACGTCTCAACCAAAAACCCACGTTCTCGTTATTAATAAAAAAAATATCTCATTTAATCGGTTAAAACTGAATATTCATGATGTCCATATACTCAATGGTTATGGTCCTCCAACGCATAAATGATGAAGTCATCCGCGGTATGTACTACTGCACGGCATCCTTGAGGGTTGTGCGTGGAACACCTCCACCTGGTTCTCAGACCCTTTGACGGTGTGGAACAGTACGTATAACCGTTCAGCTGCAACAGGCGTTTTCCTCTTCTCGATTTGATGAAGACCGCTGAAAGACAAGTGTAACGGCTAAAATACCAGATATTTTTGGTGAAAAACTCTATATCTTAACAACCCTCCTCAAAAAGTTTTAATAAGTAGTTCAAGACTCGCTGGTGACAGCTATCCTTTTAGGGACATATAATTGGTTTAATTTGCGTTCCATCGACTCTTTAAACTAATCCCACAACACACACTTCTTAAATATTGACAGTTTAGGTGTTTTGAATGATGCATTTATGGTATTTGACTTGTATGGTGCTCTTTCAAAAATATACTGCCCCATGGTCACTACATTGAGCAATAAGCTTAGATAAAGCTGATTGACCCATGTTTCGTATATCCATCTCCCCGTCGAGATGACAATTAAAAGTCATCTTGTGTGATTCAACCCAGTTAATAAAAACATTGGGACTTATTAAAAAGGGACCGTTGGGCGTTTAAGAAACTCTGCGTTCTATATTGATATGTTGTACATATAAAAGGTGAATGAAAAAATAATATTAGGTATTTGTTTGGCGACCTATGTTTTTTCTGAAAAGTATGAACGGAAAAATGAAACAACTTTCTTTTGTGTTTTCTACAAGTACTTTTGCAAATTCATATTTTATTTCTTACATATTTCATTTATATATGCGTACATTTGCTTTTTTTAATGTCACATACAGTTAAATAAGGCTAAAACAGTATTAAACCAGTTAATATATAAATCATTAACCCTTAAGCTAAACTATTGGAGCATACATTTGTTTGCTCTTTTAATGTAACATACAATTAAATAAGGCTAAAAAACACCTTAAACCAGTAATATATGGATCATAAACCCTTAAGCTAAACTATTAGGCATATATTACTTAGTAATTACCAATCCATCATTTCATACATAATACGATATACGTAATATTGCATAAGAATAAATGACGCTAATTCATACTGTCCGAATAATTACGAGATTCAATCACTAAGAAATTCATATATAGTTTCTTTGAATAAAAATTGCCGCATTAAAACTGCATCATTTCTACTGAACGAGTTCGTGATTAACCCCATAGGTTCATCTATGGGGTTGAATAATAAGTGGGTACTTGTTTTGTTGTTAATAAAGCATGATTTTAAAATGAATTTCGTCATTAATGTATTTTCTAACAGTGACTGATAGGCTGCTTTACAGTCTGTTTAACAGCCTGTGAAATATTACTTACGAAAACCGTTTTGTAAGAAATACTCTCCATAAATTTTAAGTACCCCTCTTGTATGGGCAGAATGTGAAATATGTATTTAACTATTGTGCGATTAAAACAATGCTCATGGCTTCTTTACACTGGTTTTTCCAGTCATTTATGGTTTTATACGAAACGAACTGATCACCATAAGCACCTATATGTACCCATTTTAAAATACATGCCCAAGATATTAAAATGACCACTACATTGTATATACCACATCATAATATATGCATTGCACTCTATATCATACTGTGAAAACTTATTAATCCCTTAGGTTAATATACTAGGGATGAATAAAATAAATAAATAACCACTGATTTGTGCACTGCACTAACTAGCCCAAAACTAAGCATAAACCAATGGACATGTTCATAATACCTAATATTCAACTTATGAATGAACTTTATTAATGGAGCTCGATTGGGAAATTGTGACTGATATCCTATTGTGACTATCGCTGCTCAATATTTTTTCGAATTCACTGATACGTTTCTGTTGGAATCAATTCGTAATTCATCCCCATAGGGATATGACCCTTCTTGATGGAGCATGATTGTGAAATGCATTTTCACTATTATATGATTACCCAGTCACGATGGCCGCGTTACACCCACTTTGGCAGTTGGTGGAACATTTCCAGCGGATCTTCCCGTTTGCGACTGGCCCGATGAGTATGTGTATCGTCTATTTTGATCAGTTTCTTTCCCTTTTGTGACAGCACGTACTCCACTAGAAAAAACGATAACGTATATCTATTAATATAATTCACATGTTGTTATTGATTGTAAAATATTTTAGTCGAAATATAATAAAATGTTTCGATTTTTACCTGGTATTTATAAATAAACATATTGAGATGTACAAACGACGTCATCTAGTTTAAACTTAGCAACTAGGTAATTATGACAATGAAACCGTTCAGTACCATTTACATTGTTTATTTAAATATCAAATATGGTATTTTTTCTGATAACAATTGTCTTTACATGACGAATGATCAGTTCTAGGCATAAACGATGTATATTCTCAAACTCTTTACATTTCACTATTCCCAGCTTCATTAGAAATGTTTGACACAGCATAATAATAATACATTATTTATATTCATATTAACAATAACTTCCTAGGAAGCTTTAGACGCGTAAACACATATTCATGTTCGAGTATTGACTTGATAAGAATGATTATTTATTAATTCCGCTATATACTTGTAGGTATATTGTATTCCACATGAATTGTTACGTTATCTAAAAAGTGAAAATAAGTTATTACGTACCCCTGCTGGGCAATGGTCCGCCGATACAGCATTAAAATGTTTGGTTTCTATTATATCAATATTTATGTCTTATGACGTAATTAGCACATACTAGGTAAGAACCTCTGCCAGGTTAGAACCCAGCAGTAAAAGGCAATAGATTGAAAAAAATAATGTTAAGACTCAAATATTTAATTTCAAATTCTCAACAATTTATATTTGGCTTTGTTAACACTTAACTTATTTAAGCTTTGATTTATTTGAGGGCATATGGTTATGAATAGAATTCTTAACTATAATGTGGTTTCCTATAGTAAAAATGGCTGCATTACACCCACTATGGCAATTCGTGGAGCATTTCCATCTGATTTTCCCATTAGCGTTACGCCCCGAAGAATAAGTATATCCGTCCAGCTTGATCAGCTTCTTCCCCCTCTGCGAAAGCACGTATTCAACTGAAAACAATTAATAAATAAAGTTAATTTACTTTGCATCTTCTCACATGACTGACGTCTTCTACAAATGTAACTCATCATCATCATCAGCCCATTAAACGTCCCCACCGACACGAGTCTACCCTACCCGTAAAGGGTAATTAGGCCTTGGTCGTCCATGCGGGCCCTTCGCAGGTTTCCTCGATGTTTTCCTTCACCGTAAGAGCGTCGGATAACGTACATATAATTTCGAAAATTTTAAAATACATTGGCACGTGACGGGATTTGAACCTGCACCCTCCAGATCGGAGGCCACCGACGCTTCACAATGTAACTGTGAAAATCAAATGAGGTTGGAAAACAAAATCCGCCAAAAAAGGTAAAACTAGGACTATTATTGTATTTTTGTTTCAATTCATATGTAGGCAAACAAAGAAAGGGTTCCCTTATGCTACTTCATACCGAAGAGCACTCGTAGCTAACGAGTGTGTTGCCAAACTTTTAAAACGAAGAGGGAAAATCAGAAGAATGGGAGATGGAAGGGAATTATAGGGGGCTTACCGCGAACTTTTACTGATACGACAGCATTTTTGCACCAGAACAGGCGAAGTAATATCATTATAATACTGTTTTAAGTTATAGCGGTAAGCCCCCTGGTAACATAGGTTTAATGTTACATGAGAACACAATAGCACTTAAAATAATATTTAATACGTCGTCTAACGTTAACATTTCTTGTTAGATAGGCAACCTACATACTTACTTAACTCATTCATCTCCATCCTCTGTGTCATATCGCCTTTTGAGTAGCTATGTAAATTCAAGGTTCTCTTTCTAAGCTACAAGAGGTAAACGAGCAAAAGGCCCATCTCATGGTGACACAGCCGACCATGTACATTTGCAATACCAGAACTAAAATGTGTTGCCGACCCTTTAAATGAAAATACGCTCTTGGTTTGAAAAATATTGTATTTTTTAATTCTGTACAGTCTACATATCCTTAATTTTATGAATCTATGTATCGAATTCAAATTATGTATATGTAAAAAACTTAGTTTAATTTATTAGAATGAAAGAAAACACATTTATTTCAAACACAAATCTTAAACACAGTAACAAACATATACAAGAAGTTAACGAGGAAATCACTTAAAAATGTTATTTTTTATGTTATGAAATCAATGGTATGTTATCATATTGACAATTCTGAACCAAATTGGTCGTCACTCAGCATTAATATCACAGCTTAAGGTAGCTATGACGCTGGTCTTCTGGGGGAACCATAATGTGAGAAATTCAATTAAAGATTTTTTACGGCGATTACCCCTTCATCTCAATGTTTGAAAAACTTCGGCTCATGGTTGTGCACACCATTATATGCTACTATGACGTCATCAGCGGTCTTGAGTGCCACCTTGCATCCCTTAGTGTGGTGGGATGAGCAATACCAATGTTCCACGGTTTTGCCCTCGCATCGCGGCCATCTTGAATATTTGTAACCGTCCAATACAATTTGACGTTTGCCTCGAGCCGACACAATGAAAGTTAACTCTGAAAAAAAAACTTCCGATAGTAATACTAAATTTTAGGACGATTGTATTTAGTTAAATCAATTAAGTATTGCGGACACTGTAAGTTTTCAATTTGTAATCTAAAAAATCTTTTCAATTCAATCTTAAATATATAATTTGCATTAAGAATAGTAAAATTAAAGATTATAAGCAACATATGTTTTTCAAATAGCTTTTGCATAAAAATTAAGAAAGGTATTTTGAAGCTTTTTTAAACATTATAACCATGATTCCAGTCACAAAAAACAAATACTAGAAGACAATTGAGTCTGTTGGATATCCAACCAAAAGGAATAAGCATTCATAATTTTTGCTATATATTATAATCATATTCAAGACTTTATAGTAAATGAATTTTAATAACAAAATACCGGTTTCATCATTCATAAAATGGTTTATTTATCTGAAATATCTTAAACTAACAAATCTACTCTCGCGATGAAATCACAGTGTCGTGATTGTGCTCTCCAGTAATCCTGATGATCTCGTCTCCCAATGTGTTGACGACTGCTCGGCAGCCCCTCGCGTTGTGTGTTGAACAGTGCCACCTTCTCTTCTCTAGGTTACCAATGGTCCTGGACTCTTTGCAGGAATACTTATACCCTGATAGCACGATCAGTGGGTTACCGCGACGTGATGTTATGAAGCGCAGTCCATCTGTAAGGCGGTTATAGGTAATAGGTTAGGCTTTTAAGAGAAATTTACGAATTAGTGACAAACTACGAAACTAAAAGCTTGGGAAAACGATAGGTATTAGAAATATTTTTTAACCTTATTTTATATACTTATTATTATTATTCTTTTTTTATTAAATCAATTGATTTTACACAAATAAATATAAACATTATAGTCGATCCTTTCCATTACCCAACTATTAATTTGTTCAATTGATTATATTAATAAGTATAGGTACTTACTGCGATTATTTATTTCTAATAAATAAAAATTAAAGGTAACCTATATTTTGCACAGGGATATTTTGCCACTAAAATCAAGGTTTATATATAAAACACTGATATTCTTACAATTTTGTTGACCTCTAGATATCCCTGTCGTCTTCACCGACCAATTTTCAAGGCGTGATCCGATTATGGCAAAAAATTACCAAATGTTGGCCAGAAATGTTGTGGCGTCTAAGAAAATCCCCGAAGGCTTTTTACCCAATTGCCGCAGGTTATGTTCATCAAGCGTATGTTGATTTCTATTTTCCCTGCTGCAGCCTTAATGGATTGACTGATTTTGACACATGAGGTGCCGTTAGAGATGTGTTTATAGCGCGAGTGTCACTGGATACATTAATAGCATTAAAACTCAAAATAGTGGATTTTTAACGCGTTTTATTGTAAAGGAACAACAAACATTCAACATAATCTAGAAAACGTTTATTACTAATAAGTTAATATCCTTTAATTTAACTCAGCCTGTGATAATGTTTTCCGAACACTGATTTAGGCATCTTCCAGGCAAGAGCGAACAGGCTGTTCCTAAATATGACTCATCTTTGACCACATGATAGCTTCACATCAGGTATTCATAAATCAATGATCTTATTTTAAATTAACAATATTATAATTAAATCATCAATGGTTATGTAAATTTGTAATTTTGACGACCTCATCTCCAATTGTATGAATAAACGAGACGCAACCCTTTGAGTTATGAGTTGAACACCTCCACACAGCTTTTATATCATTCGCATATTTTAAACCGTAGGTGTATCCCATAAATCTGATGAGTTTGGTTCCTCTTCTTGAAGTAATGTATTGAACTCCTGGAATTAAAAATATACATCTTCTTTATAAATAAATAAAATTAGACTGTTTGTAATATTGTTATTACCAATTTTTCTTTATGCATATGAATATATACGGTATATACACCAAAATTATTTAAAAAAATATCAGTCTATTTGTTTGTTGTGGGTAATCACTTAAACGGCTGGACAGATTTGGACGGCACTGCACAAATTATGTTAAATATTGTTCGAAGTTAATTTTGACTTATCAATGAAATATCACTGTATCTTTCATATACTTTAATTGTATATGGTGAATTATTATTAAACGTTTCAATATGAATTCATGATCAGGTTACGGCATTAAATTATTTGACTGTTTTTTTTCATTAAGCCTTGGGGTTTGAAGGGTGATAGAACTGACATGACTCATATGGCCGAAGTAATAAATAATAGTTACCAATATCTACACAACTTTTTTTGCGGCATGATTTCCTTGGTTAATGACAGAATCAAAACACAGAATTTTATATAGCTTTGCACGTAAATATGTTAATACGCAGGTTCTTTTTTCCTTTAAAATTAAATATGATAACGATATTATAAAAGCAAATGCAATATGCACCTTCAACAATTGTTGATATTAGGGCATAAACATAAACTTCTAAATCTCTAACTAATATATTTTGTGGGATCAATTCGAGTATTGTATTGAAATGAAACACCCCTTCAAGATGATTTTTATTGATACTACATTCAACGTGTAAACATCAATCAGCTACTTTAACATATAGATTTTTGAAAAAACTACATTGATTATAATAGTGACCACTAATGATGTTAATTTTAGTTTTGACATTAAATAGTCTTAGCTTATTTTTAAAACATGTGTTATTTTAAAACATATGTTGTATATTATCGATAATATTAATGAGATCGACTTATATATAATGATTATGCATGTATTTTATTATATTTATGTTACTAATGGAATAGGTCGAGGACTAAAAACATTTAATTTCTACGTTGTACCTATTTCTAGAGATTATGCAATTCATAGATAACGGATACAAATAAGTAGCGATAATATGATTATGACAAACTTATCCTTCATACATTTCTAAAGTGTTCGTATACTTTTTAATGTATATAAGTCTTACGAACACATACAATTTAAAATTATCGATTACATATATAATAGGTTTACTTATAAGATATTTTGAATTATATTTTCTCCTTCCATCATTTTCTTTCCAAGCCTCAGTTACTGCCAATCCTATACGTTTTTCGAACATCAGTCTCTCCGTTTCTGATTAAGTAAAACAATCCGGTTTTTCATCCTACTCGGAAAATCCTACTACGGAAAATAGTGCGCATCGCACAACTTTGATCCGTTCTTTCAACCTAAACCTACCTCCTTTTTTCACAATACTGCTTCTAGCTTCATTGCACTACAGGATGAGCGTAAAAGCTCACAGCCTCAGTGGCGTTCCAACACACTTGCTGTCACTAATAGAAAAACGATCGATTACTATTAGACTTACTACTGTTTCATTAATATTTTTTATAATTAGATTAAATAGACACATAATTATAAGTACCAATTAACCCGAACTACATTATAGCTTCCTATTATAAATATGGAGTATGGCAAGCCTCAGTTTTTCATGCAGTGTTGCCACCTTAGCCCTTTTGTAGCTAGATCTAGCACTTTTTAGTATAGCTGATCTCCTTTTTTTAACGATTTAGCCCGAAAAAAGAACTCTAGCTCTTTTTCACTGTCTTGAAAATATTACCAGATTAGGAAATTTTACACATGCAAACAAGTACTTTATGCGATTTCATCGGTCATGATGACCTTTTTGTTTGGATGCACTAAAAAACGGCTTCATAACATGATTAATTCAGCATTTTTAGAATAGAAAATCTTTTGATGCTCAATCTAGCCATATCTAGCCCTTTTTTACTGCTCAAAAAGTCATTTTTCTAAAACTGAGGTGGCAACACTGTTTTGAAGCGTCAGCGGGCTGTAAGGTAGAGCAATGTTAGCTCGAAGTAACTTTTCCTATTTGATTTTTCCAAGTACGCTTCAACTTTTTAAGTGATAGGGGCTAACGAGCATTCGGCTCACCAGGTCTTAGTCACACCGCCGCTTATAAACATGAGCAAGACCAGAGGCGCTAGAAATATGTCAAAAGAGAATATGGTTTCCACTTACCTACGAAAACACATAAATGTCAAAGTTTCATAATTCTACAACACTTAGGCCGTATTTTAGAATCAGACTCAAGCATTGAGAGTCAGAAAGGGATGCCGCTATTTATCGTTTATAGCGCTATCCTTTTCTAACTCGATTTAAGTAAAAATCAACGTTAAGTCTCGTTCTAGAATACGGGACTTAATTATGTTTCTCTAGGACTAATATTACATTAAGGTTAAATAGACACATAATCGTTCAATCAAGTGATGAGTTCTACAGTTAAATGTCATCCTACATAAGTTAATTATGTACTGAAACCAAAAAAGTTAAGTTTGAATGAAAAAGGAGGTTAATAAGGTTAAAAATAATATGATAGGGAGGTAAACATTGGTTAATAAATAATCTTTCTTTTTGTGATGCCGCCTTTTTCTTTTTCTTTGTTTTTCTTCTCAAAAATTCATACAGTACCTACATCACAAGCAAAGTTGACTAGAGTGGTTAAGGCAAGGTGCTTACCTTGAAACCTTACAATTGAGAGAACCGCGATCGTTTAGATCGATAAAGTAACCGATTTATAAGTCGATATAAAAAATATACCTAATGGACTACCTCCTTTGTTGGGGCCAACCTACCTTTCCGTGGTGCATTTAATCCATTGAATGCTAGAGGCCAGAAACAATAGAAAATCTATTGAGTCTGGCACCTTAAGACGTCATTGGCGATGGAAACGTTATCCAAAAAACAAACGAGCTACTTTAGGCGTCAAGCCAACTAGCTCCAGACAGTAGCGTGACATATGTGTTCCCCAATTACCGAAAGTGACCTATCTCTTCAGTAGATTTGTATATTTTTAACAAATACACTAATAATTGTTAAGACATTTTCGAGCCTACCAGAGCTGCCGTATTTTGAAGACTTTACAATATTTTATTATTCAATAAAAAAGCTCACTAGAGTGTTTTTGCTTTTAGCATCTTAGCACCACGTACATACGAAACTAGCAATATCCCAGTTTCGAAGTTACTGTTTTGAAAAACATTAATTTATTATTGAATATAAAAACATTCATGCTCAAATTACTGACTAGATTTCTCGATAAATGTTGTTGATCAAAATAATGGTTAATTTTATTTTTTATCGATTTGCTCCAAAATTGTCTACTTTACCCATTGATCGCCTAAGGGGCCTTAATTTTTCATATAATATTTCATTCAATTTAATATTCGTGGCATATAAATTTGATATTTCAATAGAAGTTTTTAAACTTACCCGATTCTGTATCGACCAACGTAGCTAACATTTCTAAGAAATGTCTGCTTCTTCTATACTAAAAGAAAGATCGATATATTTTTTTAAATCGCAGCGATAAATAAACTGACTAGTAATCCCGACAACATATAAATATAATGATCACAACGCTAAAATGAAACTTTAACAAAATGTGTAACACTAAAAGCAAACTTAATGAAACCTTGGTAATAAGTAATTAAAGGACCGTAGTAAATCTTGACGTCGGTGATGGGCAAGAAGAATTTGTTCCGAGCCTTCTCGTCGGTCTGCGGAGGATGGCTGTGCACGTTCTCCATGTATATGATCTCATCCCTGGACGTGAAGAGGACCGCTTACAACGCGCTTGTCGTGTGTGGAGCACCGCCATTGGATCTTTGTTGGTGAAACACGTGCCTTGCTCTTGTTCTTGACAGCGAATCGGTAGCCTTCCACGACGATAATTTTGCAGCCTCGAAGTGATTCGGTGAACTCGTAACGGATACCTGAAACAGAACAGTAATTTTAGATATGCGCTAAGTTAATATATAAATTTGAACTAGGAACTAAGAAACTACGAGACTTATTCTACTGTATAGTTACTATAGTAATAACAACGACTAAGATGAGTATACTTTTGATGCACGATAGTAAAAATATGTTCCAAAACTCTTCATTTATTTCGTCGAATATTATGAATATAACGTTGGAAAGGATGCATAAATAAAACGTCAGATTTTACTTCTTTTTTTTGCATGAAGAAAGAAAGTCCGCCGTACTTTTTAAAAAACAATTTATTTAATATGATTAAAGAGAATGTTACAAATAGAGTTATAAACACGATTGGAATATGACTGGAATAAAAAAAATGTAAACGCTCATTATGAAATTATAAACATATCATACATCAATAATTTAAACTGTCGTTATAATTATCCACTTAAGGAATCCCTTTTTTGAATTAAGAAAAATATAATGAAAGTGCATTAGTTAATATCATTTAACAGCGTGATGTCATAGTTTTGTAATACAATAGAAATGAATTCCAATAAGTAGCTTTAACAGATCGAAAACAGTAACTTAGTCAATATGCCAGTCAACATCCCGATTTCAAACAAGAATACGTTGTCGTATCTATAATAACAGTATTAGCCTAAATTTGAGACCAATTCACATTTGATAACCCATCCGGAAAGACGACTCTTGCATGGGAGTTGGGTGGTTGTGAATATTTTTTATTCCAACAATTTGATCTTCAAAAGTATGCAACGAAGCACTGCAGCTGAGTCCTTTGCTAGCGCAACGCCATCGCATTTTTCCGCTCCGGTAGATTTTTGCCTTGATAAATCTGTAGCCGTCCATTACTATTACGCGGTGACCCTTTTTCGACATCTCAACACCAAATGGCGGCATATCTGAAATGAAAAACAGAATAAGTGCTCTGTTAAAACGAAAATATAATCGTTGTGTGCCTTCAAAATTCAAGAATGATAACCGTAAGTCTGCCCTTTTTAGGGTTCTGTAGCCAAATGGCAAAAAACGGAACCCTTCAAGTCTGCCTGTCTGACCGTCCGTAAGCCACACCCTTTTTTCTCCGAAACTATAAACACTACAATATTCAAACTTTGTAAGTATATGTGGTCTGTAAACCGCTATTAGGTTTTGATTAGAAACTTGAAAAAAAATTAATATATTTTGCATTGTAAACCCCCCCCCCCCTTTTGGGGTATCAATGTGTAGAACTTGAAAAATGATATAGGGGTTTCTAATATCATTTATTTATAAATAGAATAGTTTGCGCGAGAGACACTTCCAAAGTTGAAAAAATTGTGTCCCCCCCTCTAATTTGATAAAATCAAAAAAATATATATGATGTACATCACTATAAAATCTAACAATCAAATCTAACAATAAAATTTAGTTTGAACGATTTCAGGTGTGTAGTTTTTTTTATACGTCATAAACGGTGAACCACTATTTTTCATATTAAAGCTGTAATAGGTGCCTTAGTAAATAAAAATTACTTTAATTTATGTAACTTGCTGCTGCGGAACCCTCCACGGGCGATTCCGACTCGCGCTTGGCCAATTTTTTTTACCATCGGATCCCAATAAAGGCTCCGGGCACATTTTTCGAGGTTTTTAAAAAATACTCCCAAAAACCCAATCTTGAACTATGCCACGGGGGGCTCTTATACCTTTAGGTACTTTTAAACTAAAAGTCAAGCAATATCTGTTACATTGTCAAATCAGTCAGGTCTGCTAATCCTTTTCTTGGGGCTGGTAACAAATGCGGTGTAATTTAACTATCGTGGGGCTCATTAAAACTGATTTATTAAGCAATATTTATTATATTACTTCTCGTGGACATACATATTTATTTTACAATTACACAATTCACTTTTTATTCTTATTTCTACAATGAAAAATGACAATGAAAAGTGTTTATTCAGTTTAGGTCCTTACAGAACACTTATGAATGTCAAATGAAGCTACCGCTGGTTCGGGAGGTAGTTTTTCACTGAGAACTAGTAGTAACTCTTTTCAAAAAATTGTGTTAAGTACAGAACAATTTGTAATCAAAATAATTATATAAAGCAAATTATCTTTTATCATATTAAGTATTGGTAAAAATATAATCTAAAAAAGTATTATTAAGCAGTTAAGTATTATATAAATCTAAATAGATAAAAAAAAGTAGTGCAGGCGTGGAGATCAACATGTCTATGGTATGCACGCACACATATATGTATGGGTATATGTATATTATATGTATAGGTATGTGTGTGTATGTGTATGTATGTATATATATATATGTATATTTTATTTATGTGTGTATATATATAAATAAAATTTGTAAATACATGTCCTATGGACTTGTTTTATTTATAATTTCTATAATTTTAATATAATATGTGGCCTGCGTCAAAACTTACTTACGTGTCTAATTTTATATACTATTAATTTAAATCAGTTATTTTGGTTGTTATTACTATTATTTTTTTGTAATACTGTACACCAAAAGGGTTTCATTGAAAATCAGCGTCCAGGCATGTATTTGCGTGTCAGGGCCTTTGCTGAGTGAGGTCCTGTTTTGCACTAGCCTTTAAGATTTTCTGTAATCTGTTATTGTTTTTATTTTGTGCCAAATAAATCTTTCTTTCTTTATTTTTTAAGCTACAATGGCTTGGGCTAATGCTAAAAAGAGCAACTTCTTATCTTTATAAGTCCCTAATTTATCCCTTTTTTTCCTTGGGTGTTTTCTCACCTTTTTATGTTTTTTTTTGTAGGAGAGCTTATTAAAAAGTCTATAATGCAGACAAAATTGTTATAATGGCAAAAGCGAAAAGTTAAATTCAAAGTTACGTTCTAGAATTTTTGTTTCCCACTCGGCATAGCGTGGTTGTGTACATTATTTATTTTAATTATGACATTATTACACATCTGCAATGACGCTTTACATCCGCTGCTTTTGCGTGTACACCGCCATCTTACTATCTTGCCTGTCGTTTTTATACCGCCAAACCTGTAACCGTGGAACACTACGATGCCTCTCCCTTTGGTTGTCTTCGATTCGTCGAAGTATATCAGATCTGGAAGAAAAACCACATTTTAATATATGTTGTAAGTTTATTTATAAAGTGATCGAGACGGTCAGTTCGCACACTGACTACGATGGTTATTACGCATGACTATGTTAGGGCAATATCAAAAGATAGTAATAACTACCTACAATTATTAATTTCCTCAATAGTGCATCAATAATGCTGACCATTACCGATGCACTATTGTGGAAATAGCGTTATAAAAAAAATAAGGAAACAAATTACTTTTTTAAGCAATTATTGTCCGGCAATACCGTCACTCGAGCCGACAAATGACAGATCTCATATGAGTATACTCGCTAATTGAACATTATAAAAAATGTTTTAATGATGGGCCAAAAACAACTTACAACAGCTCTCTGCCATTCCGACTGGCAAAAGCGAAAACTTAAAAGTCAAAGTTCATTATTCAACAAAAAGTTTATTTTACGTTAATTTTATAAAACTATGCAGAAATCTAAAATGATTGATTGCCATTAATCTGCCATTTCATATACAATAAATTGAAAGTAAACTTATGCTAATATTAATACGGCCACTCAAAAATACATGGCTGATCAACTCATTTGTAAATTCCCATTTTGAGCACCTTGTAATAAATGGTCTTGGATAACCTATTTTGTAGAAGTTAACATTCGGCGGCCATAAGAAGATGCTTCAGTATAGATGAAGAAAGAAAAAAATATCAGGATTAGGATTTCAATTAAAGATGAAACGTATTTAGATAAATGTATTTATTTCCAAGTTGGTATAAGTACGTAAAACCATTTTACCAGTGATCAAAAATTATGACTGCAAAATAGAGTATAAATATTATATATATAGTTAAAATATTCCTAAACATAGATCATTCAATTATATATTCAAAATGACGATGTTGTGAATGTCTTAGTCGAAGTTGAATTCTATTCATTCGCTCCTTTTTTAAAATTTATTTATTTATTAACCAAGCACAAACACCACACTTATTATTACACAGATTAAACAATACAATCAATACATTAAAGTATTTATAAAATAAAAAAGCAGTTACACAGATCACAAGTGAAAATAAATACATATTAGAAATAGCTATAAATAAGTGTAATACATAATAACAAATGTAATGCCGAGTGGTCAAAAGGACCCCGTCTCAGCATGTGCTGGCGTGCGTTTGTGGCTGATACAATGATACACGGCAGCGCTGGTTTTCTGACGGGACCTTAGTGACGACGAGCCATCACAAGCTAAATAAACAAATAAATACGGAAACCATTTACGAACACATACTCATAAATACACATTTATATACACGAACACATACATTTTAATATTGACAATACGTACCGTACAAGTACACAAATAATAACGTATATACAATTAGACATTACATGAATACCGCTATAGAAGATCCGATAAAATAAATATTGATATAATTTGTAATTAATAATTATAAATACCCAATATTATTTTTATGATTACTTAATTATATTTAATTATTGGCTGTTTTCTATTGTGCTGTTTCCACCCCTCTGATCTGTCAATGTCAACATCATAAATTGCATCCACCCACCCATCGATGATACAGCCAGATCAAATATTATGCCTCGTCAAAACCTGAGTTATAGTACACAGATTTAAGTGAAGTCACTTTCCTGCTATTTGCCGATGCATTTTGCAGGCCTAGATTGCAAAATGTATGTATACGATCTACAATTTTTGTTTCGGCATAGCGTGATTGTGTACATTATTTATTTTTATTATGACGTTATCACACATCTGCAATGACGCTCTACATCCGATGCTTTTGCGTGTACACCGCCATCTTACTTTCATGCCAGTCGTTTTTATACCGCCAAACCTGTAACCGTGGAACACTACGATGCCTCTTCCTTTGGTTGTCTTCGATTCGTCGAAGTATATCAGATCTGAAAGAAACCCCACATTTTTATAAATGTTGTAAGTTTTTCTACAACTGATGGTTAATAATCATGATGACTAAGATAGAGCAATATCTATATATATAAAACAAAGTCGGGTTTGTTACAACACTTATAACTCGAGATCGGCTAGACCAATTTTCATGGTTTTTGGTTCGTTGAATTAGTCCCCGCCCCGAATAGCAGAATACATCTTACAAATAATGAAAACTTGACAAAAACATAATTGTAAAAGTTGAATCATTTTTCCTAAATGTTACTTTGTTTCGTACCTGTCAAACATTTGTTGTCCATCCTGTCAAATACTATAAGTAATGACATGCGTTAAGAAATAATGACAAATGATTAACGTTTACGCGTGCGTTCATAAATTAAATGTTTTAAAAATTTGTTCAGCTAAAGGCAACACGATATTAATTGAGTAGTACTACGAAGTTCGCCAGGCCAGCTAGTTAAAAGATAATAATAACTACCTACTATTATTAATTTTCATCAAAAGTGCATCGTTAAAGTCAGGCGTTATGAAAAAATAAAGTAATCTCTTGCTATTTTTATTTCGGCCACTCAATAATAATACATGACCAACTGATTTGTAAAATTCCCATTTTGGGCACCTTGTGGTCTTGTAAATAATTGATAAATTACGTGTATTTTGTACAATTAAATATTCTGCGACCATACGAAGATGCTTCAGTATAAATAAAGACAGAAAATAATGATCAAGAATAGGATTTTAATTAATAATAAAACACATTTAGATAAATGTATTTCATACGAATCAAGCAAGAATACGATGTGCCATCTACTCGTTTGCCCACCCAAGTAAAAAATATATACATATTTATTTAATAGCAATCGAAATAAATTATCTAAAAACAAAAAGGCTGCGAGTATTTTCAGAACCATGCTATAGGGATTCCTTTTAGTTATGGTTTATAGTTTCGATATTTAATTTTAAAACATTGTTATATATTTTAACTGTCTTCGTTTATTTAATAAATATATATTTAATTTAAACAAATCATGAAACAATTACCACTACGCACTTATTTCATTTACATAATTACACTGAACTTTTTGATTCAACATTTTTTGTGTGGCGGAATACTCCTGTATTTGGCATAGCATGATTGTGTGCATTATTTATCTTGATAACTTCGTTTTTGTACATCATAAATGCTGCCCTGCATCCTTTATTTTTGCTTGTACAACGCCATCTCACTTTATCTCCGTAAACTTTCTCCCTGCAAAATCTAAAGCCACCAACTACTAGTACGCTGTTTTTATTCTTATTTGTCTTCGATGAGTCATAGTAAGGAACACCTGTAAATAATGCATCATGGTATACTCATGGTATTGAATACTTATAATTAAATGTCTTCGGAAGAAAGCAAACACGCGTAACACCCTATCTGCTTTTTTAGCATCGCCATCTTGTTTTCCCAGAGCTGGTTGTCCTGTCTTTATGGAACCTGTACCATAAAGTATACTACTAAGATGCGGTTCCCTCTACTTAATGTTTTAATTTTACACGTCTTATAACCTGTAAATTCAATTTAATATTTATGTTATTATAAATTCTCGTTATAATGGCTGATATCCAAGATCGAACTATGTTTGAGGGTTCAGCGAAGACTTTTTTTTAAGACCTAAGGAACGAGTGTGGACGAAACGTATATATGTATAAACGTATGAATAGCATAAGGGTTTCCAAACTTACACCAGGATACAAATAATTTGTACACCGATACTTATTAAATTTCATTATATACTTAGCATGCAGGTCATCATTTGACACACGTATTAGTAAATACAAAAGTGTTATGAGTGCAGTGTATACAGAAAACAATATGTAGAAGACTGATGCCCATAAAATAAGTGCTGGTGCACTTGTATTACATACAGGTCAACAGGCTGATGTGCGATTGATATTGAAGTCAAAGAAAAAGATGTTTTTATTTTATAGAAAACAAGCAAGAAGAGAAAGTGTCATCTGCTCGTTTGTCTACCCATAGTAAATATGATATTTATTTATTTATTTATTTGCACCAATAACCAGTTTTACAAATAAAGTATGAAACCCTGACTGCCAAACTAGTATAAACTGTGTTATGGAAGCCAGTGTCTTCCCAAAAAGATTAGCCAAATATAATTAGTACATCATAAATAATAATACAAAGTTTTGTACACATGCTAAGTAACAATGGTTTAAGCATCTAGTTGCTAACAGTAGAGAAGAGAGATATACATATTTATTTCATAAGAATCGAGAGAAAATGTCTTAAAATAAAAAGGCAGCGAATATTTTTGGAACCTTGCCTAAAGGGATTCCTTTTTATTATATTTTTTAGTTATAATTTATTTATAAATATACAGTTTGAAATATATTTTAACTGACATTTTTTATTTAATTAATATATATATTGAATTTAGAAAAATCTTGAAACAATTTCCATTAAGCATTATTTATTTACATAATACCAATAAACTCTTTGACTAAACATTTGTTGTGTGACGAAATACTCGTGTATTTGGTATAGCATGATTGTGTGCATTATTTATCTTGATAATTTCGTTTTTGTACATCATAAATGCCGCTCTACATCCTTTATTATTGCTTGTGCACCATCACTTTGTTACTTTTGATACTTTCTCCATGCGAATCTGAAGCCACCAACTACGAGTACGCTGTTTTTTGTTCTTATTTGTCTTTGATATGTCGTTACGGAATACCTGTAAAAATGTTTCAGATGTAATATAGAGATGATATGATGATGAGATGTAATATAGTGTAATATGCGTAATATAGAGTCAGAACTCTTGAGGTATTACTGTAATGTTACCGGTAACTGACAAACTACGTCGGTGCTTATCATTTCATAATTCATTTATCAATTTAACTTATAAGTAACTTTCCTGTCTAGTTACAGTTAGTTTTAGACATTTTAAAATTCATTTGCAGCCTCATCCCTTATATATATTTCAATTTTACACATCCTATATTTTACACGTCTTCTAACCTGTAAATTTAATTTAACATATATATATGTTATCATAAAATCTTTATATGAACGTTATCCGACGCTCTTACGGTGAAGGAAAACAGCGTGAGGAATCCTTCACGCACGCCTGCGAAGAGATTCAAAGGTTGTGTATGAAGTCGTCCAATCCGCACTGGACCCGCGTGGGCGACTAAGGCCTAATCACCCTATACGGGTTCGTCCTCGGTGGGGACGTGTAATGAGCTGATGTTGAGGAAGCAAGAAGACGATGTGTCATCTGTCGTTTGTCTATCCATAGTAAATATGATACACATTTTTCATAAATTAAAAGAAAATGTCTTAAAATAAAAAGGCTGCGAACCTAACCTAACCTACCTAAAGGGATTCCTTTTTATTATTTTTTTAGTTTCAGTATTTTATTTTAAACGTTCAGTTTGTATTATATTTTAACTGTCTTTTTAATTAATTAATATATATTGAATTAAGACAAATCATGAAACAATTTCCATTACGCATTTATTTACATATGAACTCTTTGACTAAAAATTTTTTGGGTGCGGAATACTCCGGTGTTTGGCATAGCATGATTGTGGGCATTATTTATCTTGATAATTTCGTTTTTATACATAAAAAATGAAGCTTTACATCCTATTTATGCTTGTGCACCGCCATCTCACTTTGTTACTTCTGTAAACTCTCTCCATGCAAAATCTGAAGCACCAACTACTAGTACGCTGTTTTTTTCCTATTTGTCTTCGATGTGTCGTAGTACGGAATACCTGTAAATAATGTATCAAATTAAATGTTTGACTCTTGAAGTATTTACTAATGTTACCGGTAACTGACAAACTTTGTCGGTGCTTATCATTTTTTAATTCATTGATAAATTTTACTTATGAGTAACATTCTTTCTAGTTACTGTTAGTTTGAGATATTTTAAAATTCATTAGCAGCCAGCAATGTACTATGAATAAATTTGATCAATTTAAATTAAACGAAACACAACATTCTCAAACAAGACATCTGTTGTCAAATGTTGTAATATTTTAATGTTTTCGATACAAGAACTGGGCGAACTTTAATATATTTTTGATGTCACGAAATTCTGTCCGTATTTTTTTTATACATCAATTGTTAAAAATTAAATATAGCGAAATATGAATGTTGAACAATGGAACTAGATTTAGGTAACATTCAATTATATATATTTTTTTATCTACAAAAAATGTATATAAGTATGTGTATCCGTTGTTTAGTACCCATAATACAGGCTTCACGCTTAACTTGGGGCTAGATGGCGCTGTGTGAATGTCAATTTAAGGTTAAAAAAGTAAAGTCAATAAATAAAAAAAACAATTTTATTTAGTCAAGAAACTTAGCGTAAGATACATATACCTAACTTACTACTGGGTAATTCAATGTGATTATTATTTTAATAGTATTGTGTTTTATCGTATACCATCCGTAACTCATCTTTGTAGCGAATTCAACAAAAGCCTCCCTAACTACTCCTTGAATCCGTTTATTATTGAGCCATTGATATCAATATTACATCACAATCAGTGATGCAATCACGTTACAACAAGAAAAGATTTGCTTATCAATCCTACAGAGGCTAAGAGCCAACTGCGCATGCCACTTGCGTAATGAAGCTGTAAAGACCATCTGCTTCCAAAAGCAGTAGTTAGAAAAAAGATTTATTAACTTTTAAAGATCTGTTTCAATGGGGACTATCATTTTATTGAGTTTATAGGTTAAACCAATTATTCATATTATTTTTACAAACATTTTGATGCATAAAAAAGCTATATGAAACTCATTTTTGTATTGTACAGTGGATAATTATTATTTAATGTTTAGGACTCTCATTTATATTAGATTCCATTTTATATAAGACCTAAAGTAACATGAAGCAGTTACGACAAACACAAAACAAACAAATTGAAAATACTCTTTTTTTTAAAAACATTATTATATGATATTATTACAAATTATGATCTCACTTTATGTAATTACGAGTAATAGGTGATAAACTCCAATACAATTAGCATTCCTTAAATTGAGATGAAACCTATTTGAATATTTTCAACAATTAATTACTTTCTTTTTCGATAAAATCTTCAACAAATTTGATAACTAAAAAATACAATTCTTTTTGTTATTTTTTTAGTGCAGAAGAGCTGCCAAACTCATTGAAAATACTAAAGGCTGTTCAGTAGAAACAACCATACTTGGGAAACAGCTATGGCTACCAAATTTAACTTATACTATGACTTACACTAGTAATACTCTTTATAAAGCAGTAATAAGTAAAAGTCTGGATTAATATTGTAAAAAGACGCAGGAAATGAATTTGAGTAGGTACATAGCCTTATAGTAAAATTCAACGATATTACAATACAACATTTCAATTGCACACGTAGTAAACTTATTTAAGTCAATACTGTTCCTTCTCTGCCAAGACAGAAAAATGTTAAATTATGTTATTATTTATAAACGAATCGCCGAAATGTGGTAGTTTCTGGTTTCCATTAAGAATTTGACGGCGGATGGTTATGGCCATGCAGCATACTGAGGATTTGGTTATTCATGGTTAGTACCGAAGCCGTACACCGTCTGCTGGTATGTCTGGTGCAGCACCAACGGATCGCACCGTTCGCCAATTCCTTGCTCTTCGAGTACCGGTGGCCCGCCACCACGAGTATCGGGTTCCCTCTCAACGATTCCGAAAAGTGAACATCGTATGCTGAAAGAGAAAATAAACTGATCAGTAACACTGGCAGTCTATAAGCATTGGATATTTCTTACTTGAATTGTAATGGCTACAGAACTATGCAAGTGCAAGCATATGCAAGTGTGTAAATAAAGTAAAGGTAAGTGTATAAAAAGAACGAATAAAAACCATTTTACTGCAAAGCAAATTCAAATTGATAAACAAAACTCTTCTAATTTATGTATAAAACTATTTTGTCGAGGATAGGATCATAGGACAGACTAATCATGTAACCTTCCAGTGACAGTAAGAAATCACTCAATGATAACTTTATAATTGTTTATTCAAATATGAATTAATATTTAAATCATAAATCACTCAATGTTAACTTAATAATTGTTTATTAAAATATGAATCATCATAACATGACACCAGATAGGGTGTAATGGTTGAGACATCAGCTGTTACACCAAGGGTTCCGTGGTCGATTTATTTATAAAATAGTGCTAAACTAAGGTTACTTTAGCTGGTAAGGTTAGTTTCATTGTATATAACTTAAAACAAAACGAAACAGTGCAAAATTACAAAAAAAGGGCTGGTCACGTATGTCGCAGAACCGATGGATGGTTGGAGCAGACGAGTTCTGGAGTGGAGACCGCGTCTCGGCAAGCGTAGCGTAGGATGCCCTCCGGCCCGATGGACTGACGACTTGCGAAAGATCGCTGGTGGAGGCTGGATGAGGAAAGCGGAACCGAGATATCTGGCTCAAAATGGGGGAGACCTATACCGGTATACCAGCAGTGGACTGCGATAGGTTGAAGAGAGAAAGAGAGAGTGATGCAAAATTGTACTATTGAAACACATTACGATCCTATAAGCGACTTTAATATTAGCAAAATTAGGGCCCTGCTTTCCGTTCCGAACAGAAAATTACCGACTCATCCGAATCGTAAATGGCCCTGACTTATTCGTTTTTTTCTTCCTGTTTTCACTCGGCGGATGGTTGTGTTGATTTCTAAGGTTGTAAATGTAGTTGTCAACCGTGGAAACGTCCAGCGTTGCACCCACAGCTGTTATGCGTTGCACATTTCCAATGGTCACCCCGCTCGCTGTGCGCAACTTTTTGCAAAATCTAAACCCGTCGACAACTACTATGCGGTTCCCTCGTATCGATTCAGAAAGTAAACACAGGCCTGTGAATAGAGACAAAAACTTTTTAATTCCTTGATTCCGCACCTCTCAATAATGCATAAATATATTTTTTGTTTATTACCTTTTGGCCAAGAATTAAAAAAATAAATAAATCATTACAATTTATTTGTGGTTATTTGTTGAGCCAAATTAGAGAAATCCTAAATTAAAAATAAAAGTAATTGAAATGATTGAATTTCACAGCAAAACACATTTAATTTGACAATATTTTAAACAATAGAGTACGTCGATATAAGCTTATATCCTTATTACTACAGCAGCTCTTATCACAATACCTGTATGGTATGAGATGCTTTGATCATAAAATAAATTGACAAGAATTTGCTATGCCTGATGCCCTTGAACTAACGATTTAGTCCACTCTCGGTCCCTCTAACCTTACTGCCTTATCAACTGACTTGACGACATTGGACTAACACGGCGGCTAACCAAAAAATCCTTAGCGATCAAAATCAATAAATTCAGTCCAGTCCAGTAACGGAAATCGTGATCCTTTGGGGCTCTTAGTATTATTTCACGTCAATGATATTCTGTATATATAAAGGTAGATACGCCACCCGTGCCTTAAAACGAACCGCCAAAGAGAATATAGTTTGTAGGCTTTTGTTTAGGTAAATTCGAAATATGTGTATATGTGCTGTCGCTGCATTCGGAACACTTTCGATTGTTTTGTGAGCTATCACGAATCTATACTTTTTACATCATTGTTTACGTTAATTATCTCCCTCCTGAATTTCGCCCATCATTGGTTTCGGTGGTACAGTAGGCGCATGATTGTGCTCATTCCGCATTCTGACGATAATGTCGTTGACGGTGTGAAGGAAGGCGTTGCAGCCATGGCCGTTGTGCGTTGAACATCTCCATCTGACTTTGCCGCATTTGAACTTGCTAGCCATCGAGAATCGAAAACCCTCTACTAGTAGAATCCGGTTTCCACGGATAGATCGTTGAATTTCATACGGTGGGAATACTGCAATTAAAGAACAGTTGAATATCGTTTGGAAATCTCAACTCGTATAGAAAATAGCAGGCATCATAAGTGTATATATATTAACTGTAGTTACCCTTCAAATTTTTAGTTTTACAAATCCTACTGGTACAATAATTGGAACACGCGCGGATTTTTGTTGTATGTAGGAAAATAACAAATACATTTGTAATAAATACATCTAGTCTTTATTTTGTATATAATTTTCAAACGAAGATATTATTCACAAACATATATTTAAACAATAATAGAAAAGAATAAGAGGAGTAGAAACCTCAGAAGTATAGAATAGGTTAAACACTAGTAACTCGTAGTTCAACCCGTCATTACAAACTTTGTCTAATTTACGTACGTACGTTTGCGCCGGTACTGGCCGACCGGGCAGGCGGGAGCGTGCCTATTATGAATATCATCATTGCACCGTGCCAAGCATGGGCGGGTCGCTAGTAAATAATAATAATAGTTCATGCAGACGGACGAAAATGAAGTTTCTTAACCATCAAATGCTTTTCCCCAATGTATTTTGTATATGATTTTTTTACTTGTAGCCAAGAAGCTGAGAATGTAACAATAATAACATATAATGGTAATACAATAGTTCGTATATAGAGGCAAAAATTCGAGAGTCACGTAATTGACCTTGCAAATATTTAAATTAAATACTGAGTGAAATTAAGAGAGATGAATACATTTGAGATAAATAACTTGTAAATTTATTTAGGCGTGTCTCCGGTCGGAGGATGAACATGAGTATTTCTTATAAATACAATTTGATTTTCAATAGTGTGCAACAATGCTGTGCACCCGCGTCCTCTGTGGGTAGAACATCTCCACCGAAGTTTTCCACTTCTGCATTTTTTGTCTCTGACCATTGAGAATCGATAGCCCTCTACGCAAATAACGCTTTTCCCTCTCCAAGATCTCACATGACAATACATGGGAATATCTGAAACGACACAGATATTATTTAACATATTGAAATAAAACTTCAGCAAAACGAATAAAAACGTACATATTTTTTTTACCACTTACGTTTACGGAGACGGTGCGGGTCCCAGGGCATTTAAAAATATATTTAAAACAAATGTTTTTCATAGTGATTATTATTTTATTAGGAAATATATATATAAATTAGTAGATAATGATTGAGCTTGGCTCTAGTGGTCTATATATATAAAAAGCTACTATAAAAACATAATGAGAATATATTCTCTTAACAACTGTGTGTGCTGTGTGTGTGCGTCCGTACAAAAAAATCTTGTGTTACTGATTATCAGGTCCATCTCACTTATTTATTCATTGTTTATGCACACATGCAAATAGTCAAAACAATATATAAAGTGAAAATAAAAGTACAAAGGTACTGCTTATTCCGAATGGAATTTCCTTGCCGCAGTCATAAACAGGAAAAAAACATACTGAGACAGGCAGACTAAGCGCGCAGTTGCACAAAAAAAACAACAGACATACATATATTTATAATGAACTTTCAATAATAATTACATATACATACATACCAGAACAGGATATATATATATATATATATATATAATATATCAAATAGATATATTTACACATAATACACATACATAAAAAAGAATTTCAGCTACGAAGGTAGAATTCCTAGGCACGGTTTTTGAATATTGAAATACTAGGGGCTGTCATGAATCCTAGAAGGGAGAGAGTTCCACAACTTAACTGCATGCACAGAGAAGGAGTAAGAAAAGAAGTCCGACTTATGTGGTGGAAAAGCAAGCATTTGCGAGCGCTCACGAAGGTTCGATTCAAACTAAGCCAATCCAAAAAGCCTTCTGAGAAATTGAAAGACTGAAGAATACCAAGGAGAACATAAAAATCAATAGAATTAAAAGCATTGCTCAAGTCAAGAAGAACTAGTACGGTAAGAGATTTGTTCTCCATAGCCCAACGTATGTCATCAGTAACAATAACCAAATCATAAACAGTACTATGACCCATACGAAAGCCAGATTGATAAGGGTTCATTATAATAATAATAATATTTGTTTTATTTTCCATTCACAATGTTTTTTTACAATTGTTATTCAGTAAATTGCTTAATTCCATGTTAGTTCAACAGCCAAAGTGAGAGGACGGACCCCGTACTAGGAAACCCTGTATGACAGGAATCCGGCCCCCCTTATGTGTCATTGCCTTAGCTTGCAGCAAAAGAGCAACCAAAATAAAAATTATTCGATTAAATTTATTATTGGACAATAAAAAACAAGAAAGCTGCCTGTGCACAATGTGTTCAAGGACTTTAGCAAGGAAAGGTAAAATACTAATCGGACAAAAATTAGAATCACTTATTTAGTTTTAATAGTTTAATTTACTAAGTTTAATAAAAATACGAGTTACTTCGTGTTATTTCAAAACATGCACAAAATCAGGTCTTAAAGTACACTATTTCTGGACCCATTGACATTTTATTGCAAACAACTACTAGACATACGAGTATAATAGCAACCAGGTATCACTTATGGTTATGAACATTGTATGCGGAAACGATATCATCAGCAATTGTAAATAATCTTGCCTTGCATTGATACTTCATGCGATTTGAGCAAGTCCATCTGTTTTTTATTGTCATGCCTCTTCTGCTGTCCTTCATCAATGTGAAATGGTATCCGTCTAATTCAATCATTCTGTTACCTCGAGTCGATTTAATGTAATTGGCTTTTATTACTGAAATTTACAAAATATAAAATTCATTAATTCATAAGGTTAGTTGATGTTGTCTTCCGATCTAGAGAGTGTAGGGTCAAATACCACGCCACGTACCAATGTCTTTTCGAATTTTCACAATTATATGTACGTTTATCCGACGCTTTTACTGTGAAGGAAAACATCGTGAGGAAACCTGCGGGCCTACAAAGAGATTGAAAAGTTGTGCGTGAAATGAGCCCGCGTGGTTGACTAAAATCTATACACCCTTTACGGGAAGGCTCGTGCCCCACGGTGAGGACGTTCAATGAGCTGATGACAAAGAAGGCAAATGATCATTGATTAACGAAAGTACTTTACATGTAAAAAATATAATTATATATTACATAATTACACGTAAACCGTTTTCACAGTATTATATAAGGTTTCTATTAGAAGTCGGTTCGTGATTATGATCTTTCTTTGCTGTGACGATGATGTCATCAATTGTGTAGATAACAGCTTTGCAACCTCTGCAGAAATGTGTGGAGCACACCCATCTCTTCTTGATGTTGGACTTGGAGTCCACTGATTTTTTATGGTAGTACGTGTAACCGCCAATGCTGATAAGCGTGTTGCCTCGACGGGACATCACGAACTCGGCTGCAAAAATAATAAGAATATTCTGTATAATATCTTATTACTATCGTGTGAGATGATCAAGAAATTGGGCCTTAGCTCGTTTGTTAACCTATAGAACGCCGGGAATCAGATACCATAGAAAATCTATTGTCTCTGCGCTTTAAAGCGTCATTGGCGGTCAAAGGGTTAAAAATGTATTACTAGGTATGTCATCTGGGTAGATGTCCACCGTAAGGCCAGATATCATGCTTCAAAATAGGTATTATGCATTACCATTTCATTTGTAGCTAATGAAATTGCTAGATATAGGAGTACCAAAACAGTCGTCTCGAAAGGGGTGCAAGTTAGTATTCATGAATACAATAAAGCTAAATTTCAAGTTAAATAGCTCCTAGATTTATATAAGCATATAACTTCGGAATAGCACTCTGTGCGCCTAGTTCACGAATGACTTAAAAAGTAGCTGAGAGCCATCTGCACACGCCACTTTCCTGGTGAAGCTATGAAAGCTTCACCGGCTAACAGTAAAAAATTCAAAAAAAGTAATGATATTGAAAATATTGAAGGCTCGGATGTGGTATGTATTTCGAAATTAAAAAAGAAGTTTGGAGTATTTCTTATATTAAATTAAGTCTGTAAAGAAATTAATATGTCCATGAAATGTAATATCTTTAATTTTGCACTACATCAGTTTTTATATAAGATGCAATATATTAGAATTTGCATGGATGAGTCAAGTTCGTATAAAGTTCTTAACGATTTTTTTTACAAATTAGATGAAATTTACCTTAATTTTTTGCACCAAAATAACAAATATATACCGTGGGTTAACGCCATCTCTTAAAATAGTATACTACAGTACAATGATACGTCAGCATTATTGTACCAGAAAAAACGAAGCAATATTATTATAATACTGTTTTATAAGATGGCAGTTAGCCCAGTGCATCGATATAAATGATTGATATGATTACAATTCTAGATCAGTTCTACTCATACTTAACGTTAACAATAAGTCCTTCAAATAAAATTTCAAAAAAGAATTCATAAAAACAATAAATTTAAACAATTTTCATGACACTAATCGTGGTTTCAATCAAGGTGGATGATTGTGCCCTCTAATATATGCACAACGTGTCGTCTATAGTCGTTATTTTCGCCCTGCAACCACCGTGGAGTCCTTACCGCACACCCATTTCACTTTATTATGCTTCACTTGACGCCTCGAGTCCCTTTTCTGATAAACTTGTAGCCGTTCAACAATATATTTCTGTTACCTTTTTGAGAAATCGTGAACATAGCTTCGCAATCTGTAAATATTATATAATAAACACTAATTTACTGACATGAATTTTATGGATAAAAGGATAAGGAAAAAAGAATAACATTCTCTGACTCAGAGTTACATATTTATATATATTGTAACGTCAATGAAACACCGAGGCTGGCAATTGACTGGTTTATTCAACTATAAGCTTATTCTACCTACATACAAACTTAATATTAACAATACCTTACATCTTTTCCCCCTTACACAGAAAGGTAACACATTACACAATTATTATTTATTAAATAGGTAATTTATATTTTAGTAACAAGAACTTAACGTAATTTTTAATAGAAAACGATTAAAACTTACACAGACATTTTCCAAACTTATTTATATTTTACATACAGTTGTTTACATAATTAAAACATAATTCGTTTATGTAAATAGTTAAGAATCATTAGAACAATGTACTATGTATGTGTGTAATGTAATGGAAAGGAGCTTCCAAAACAAATTAATATAATCAAACGATTCTAAGAGGCCGCTTCCTACACCTAGCCCGCTTTTTCCTGCGCTTTATTGAGTGCACGGACAAAAGCCCTGTGCGCCCGAGCCGAGGCCCCGGCGGTGGTGGCGTCGGAGGGCGCGTCTCCGGCGACGACTCCCCCGCCTCCGCCACTACTCTAGAGTTACTGGTCGGCAGATCGCCTGCGTCCTCATGTTCCCCATTTACACCACTTTCCTCCTCTCGGTTACCAGCACTCGCTCTTGATAATGTAAATTTAGATTTTTCCGTAATAGGTATTACTTGATCGCGATGTCTTCGCCATTCCACACCCTCCCCCATATCTACTCTATAAGACACGGGTCCTGTGACCTTAGTGACCTTCCCAGTAGCCCACTTGTCTCCGTGTGTGGAGTAATCTCGAGCGAGTACCTGGTCCCCGGGGAGCAGTGGGGCGGGGCGGGCGCCCCCCGCGCTGGCGACCTGCCGCCGCTGCGCCGCACGCGCCACGCTCGCCACGTCCGGCCGCAGGGCGTCCAGCCTAGTGCGCAGGCGTCGGCCCGTTAACAGCCAGGCTGGCGCTACACCCGTACTGGCATGTTCACAATTCCGGTAATACATTAAAAATTTACACAAAGCTTGTGCTACATTCTCGTTAGAAAAAACGGCCCTTTTTATAGTTTTCTTCACTGTTTTTACAGCGTTCTCCGCTGCGCCATTACCCTGTGGTCTATATGGCGCGGAGGTTAAGTGTTCTATACAATTATTATTACAAAATACTTTAAACTCATGTGAAAAAAATGGAGGCCCGTTATCTGTCACGAGTTGTGAGGGTAAGCCAAATCGGCTAAAAATCGACATTAATGCAGTAATTGTCGACTGCGCGTCCGTCCGAGTCATACACATTACCTCAATCCATTTCGAATGCGCATCAACTAAAATTAAGTATCGTTTACCCCCATATTCTGCAAAGTCAGCATGTACCCGTTGCCACGGCAGTAAAGGGAATTCCCACGGGTGTATTTGTACCCGCGGCGGGGCATCGCGCACTGAGTGGCACGCCTCGCATGAACGGCACAAGTTTTCTAAATCTACATCAATGTTAGGCCAATATACGTAATTCCTAGCCATGTTTTTCATTTTGTAAACACCTAAATGGCCTTGATGTAACTCATCTAAAATTTTTCGTTGTAAACTAACCGGTACAATAATACGATATTTATATATTAAGCATCCGAAATCGATTGTGATATCATTTCTTTTAGTAAAATATGGCTTTTCATCTTCACAACTTGTTACCAGAGGCCAACCGAACTTAACATAGCCTACAATCTTACACAGTAATTTGTCTTTATACGTTTCTTTGCTAATATTACGAAAATCCACCGGTATACATTCCTGCACTAAATTAATATAAGACATTGAATGAGCGGCCGGCCCGCCGTCCCGAGATAACGGTAGTCGCGATAGCGCATCCGCTGGCCCGTTCGCTTTCGAGTTAACAAATTTAATTTTAAAATCATATGCCGATAATCGCGCGGCCCAGCGTTGTAAACGACTGGCTGCCGTTTGTGGTATTCCATTTTTTTTCCAAAGATATAACTTAATGGTTTATGATCAGTACGTAATTCAAATTGCCTTCCAAAAAGATATTGATGATGTCTACATACACCATAAAATATCGCAAGCGCTTCTTTGTCGATTTGACTATAGTTACGTTCGGCATCATTGAGCGTGCGTGACACACAGCTGACGGGGCGCTCGCTGCCGTCGGGGTAGCGGTGCGCCAGCACGGCCCCCAGCCCGTACGCGCTGCTGTCCACCGATAGCACCAGAGGCCGCCCCTCCTCATAGTGAGCTAACACTGTGTCCCCTAATAAACTCAGTTTCGCTTCCCTGAATGCTTTGTCACACTCCTCGTTCCAATACCACTTAGTACCTTTTTTTAAAAGCTTATGTAAAGGATGTAAAAGTGTACTCAAATTAGGCAGAAATTTACCATAATAATTTAATAAGCCCAGAAAACTTCTTAATTGAGTTGTATCCCGGGCACCGGGGCCCCAGCAATGGCTTCCGTTTTAGTTTTATCAGGTTGAAGTCCATGCTCATTAATTATAAACCCGAGATACTTAACACTTTTTGTTAAAAAGCTACACTTTTCTAACTTAACTGTGAGACCCATGTCCCTTAGCCTAACCAAAACTTGCCTTAAATTTCTTAAATGATCTACCCTACTAGTACCTGTAATACAAATATCATCTAAAAACACGACTGTTGACGGTATGCCCCTCAGTGTCTCTTCCATCAATTTTTGAAATTTTTCTGGGATACAAGATAAACCGAACGGAGTACGCCTATAAACAAATGTACCAACGTGCGTTGTAATGGCGGTACACGGTTGCGACTCCTCCGTTAAAATCGTCTGTTGATACGCGTGTGTTAAATCAATTTTAGTAAACTCCTTACCACAACTTAGTGTCGCAAATAACTCTTCAATTTTAGGTAACGGATAATAATCCCGTTTTAACTTGGGGTTAATGGTTACCTTGTAGTCGCCACAAATCCGAATATCCCCATTAGTCTTAATGACGGGCACGATCGGTGTACCATAGTCCGAGTGATCGACTCGGTAAATAGTGCCTTCCCGCTCCAGCCGCTCGAGCTCGTGCTCGACGCGCGCGCGCAATGCCAGCGGGACCGGCCGCGCTCGCACGTAAACCGGTTCCTTATCACATAACTGCAAATGAAGTAATTTTTTGCATTTACCTAATGAATTTGTAAATACTTCTGGGAATTCGGATGTTAACTGGCGAATCAGCGGATTGTCAATGATCTCGTTTAAATTAATTTGTTTAATATTTAATGCCCTAATCCAATCTCTGCCTAGCAGAGGACGGCCACCATTTTTAATTACATATAATGCTACATTTGCTGCCGATATATCCCCTAGTTTCACATCAACTGTTATGTATCCCAATGATTCTATTTGAGTACCTGAATAGCACCGCAGCATAAGGTTGTCCATGATTATATTTTTATGAGCAAACATTTGATTATAAAAATTTTCACTTATTGCTGATATGCGACTACCGGTATCTACCTCACATTCAATAGTGTAACTGTCTATTTTTACATTAACAAAAAATGGTTTGTTACCTTTAGCTGCTAGGTCTAAACTAAACAAGTCCTCGTCTTCCAAATCCGTCTCACTGACGTAATTTTGCCGACCTGGACGTACACTGCCTTTAACTCGATTACACATCACTTTTAGATGTCCACGTTGATTGCATTGATCACAGTTATAATTGGCGAACCGACATTTCTCCGGCCGATGTGGCCTACCACACCGCCAGCACTGTAGTTGGCGCTGCCCGCTGCCGCCGCCGCTCGCCCGCTGCCCGCTGCCGCCGCCGCTCGCCCGCGGCCCGCTGCCGCCATCGTTCGCCCGTCTGCTGCTTGTGCTGTGCAAGCCTTCGCTCACCTCCCCGCTGCTACCCGAGGTCTGAACTGCAGTCGTCGCCGCGCTCACCTCCGCGTGCCTTTCCGCTGCTTCCAGCGCCAGAGCCAGTTCGACAGCCTCTTTATATTTAACATTCCTCTCTGCAAATATTCGCGATCGCATCGCAAGGTTCGCTAATCCCGAAACAAATTGGTCTCTGATGTTTTCTTCCAGATTGGCGCCGAAATTACAGGTAGTTGCAAGGTGTTTTAAATCTTGGAGGTACTCCGACAACGACTCGCCAGGGCGTTGTCTACGTAGGCGGAATACGTGTCTTTCGGCAATTTCCGACCGTTGCGGCTCCAAATGATCTGCCACTAGACGTACCAATTCCTCAAATGTCTTGTCTTCGGGATTCACGGGTGCGCATAGGTCACACATTAAGGAATATGTACGTTCGCCAACTACCGTTATAAGCAATGGCACGCGCAAATCTTCATTTACCGCATTTAGCAATATATATTGCTTCACCCGACGTATGTATGTTGCCCATTGTTTGGTATGCAGGTCAAAAGGTTCCAAGGTTCCGATAGGCATATTGTAGTTACACGCTGGTACCAAAAAAAATATATATCACTCGTCGCCAATGTAACGTCAATGAAACACCGAGGCTGGCAATTGACTGGTTTATTCAACTATAAGCTTATTCTACCTACATACAAACTTAATATTAACAATACCTTCATATTATATATATAATATATTTTATCGTCAGTGTGTTTGTTGCTGTATTGTATTATGAACGATGCAGTTTACAATTTGAAACATACTAAAGGGACCTATAAGGTCATATTTTAATAGCTGCCATAAGAAGGCGCGCGTGCTGTCAAAATTAAAAATGGCGCGTGAAACTATGATTTGTGTGGTTGCTATGTGGTGGTTGCTATTCTTTGTAATTGTAACAATATTTTATAAAAAACGTTAAATTTAAAAAGAAAGATTCTGTACCTAAAAACGGACGAAGCTTCAAATGTCGTGTCACAGAATAAGGTGATTCACCGAATTATGCAAGTACTTTCTTACGTGGCAGATTGGTTCAGTGCTTGCCGCTCGGCTATTACACCAAGGGTTCGATACCCCGGGCTGTACAACAATTTGTTTGCGTACTCTGTTTGTATTGGTCTGAGTGTTTTTCTATGTATAATATGTATGTTTGATAAAAAATATATAAGTATGTTTAACCGTTGTTTAGTACCCATATTACAGGCTAAATGCTTAATTTAGGAGTAGATGGCGCTGTTTGAATGTCAGTGGATATTTATTTATATTTATCTGATTCGTCTAGGTACATAAAAATCCCACCGCAGTGCTAGATATTGTTCTTTGATATATGAGTGTTATGGGCTGCGAGTGTACTGTGTTTCGGGACCAATACAAACATAAAAGTTTATTTATTTTAATGTTTTAACTGCCCGGGTATCGAACCTGAAACCTTATTTATAATACCTGACTTCTCAACATAACATCACATGGGCCGTCAAATGAGTTTTCTTCAATATTGTCTTTGTCGTGGACAACCTGCTATCGGCCCGTTACATTTTATTACGTCGACTTCTTGTTATAAAAATAACTATGGCTTGCGTATGAACGGTTCCGTAACAGCAAGTGACATAAAATATGTATTATTTACTTAGGCACCGACCACAGATTTATGAAATAGTGGTTCTCGGTGAATGACGTATAAAAAAACTACTTACTAGATGTCGTTCAAACCAAATTTCGTTTTTAAATGTGCATATTATAATTTTCTCTCGCGCAAACTATTCAATTTATAAAAAAATATATGACAAATTTGAATATCATTTTCAAAAACATTATTATATATATATTGATTTACCACAAGTGTCCGTTAGAGGGCAAACATTTTTTGAGTTGCAGTTCAATCTATGGGGAACCCCCAATATAATATTTCTACTTGTGTAAACCTTCCCAGAATACATATACTAAGAAAGTTTCAAAAGTATATTTATTTCTTATAATTTCGGAGTAAAGGGGTGTGACATTCAGACGAACGAACGGATAGACAGACAGAAATAACGAATTCATATGGGTTCCGTTTTTAGCATTTGACTACGGACCCCAAAAAAATAGCAAACAAAAGTGTTACAAATACTTTTAAATTAACCTAAAGTTCATTTTCTCAACCAGGGCCTTAATAACAATAATGTAAAAGACATTTATCATGCGATCATAAAATATAATATCGCAATCTCAAATTTAAGTTGCAATATTTTTGGATTTACATGGATCTCTATCCAAGTGCATATAGAGTAGAGTTCTGTAACTAATTTATACAAATTAGCCAAAATTTACCTCAACCTTTTGCACCACAGTACAAGTACCTATATCAGTATATCGATAATATTATTTTTTATATCTAGATGAATTAAAAAAAAGTTTATCAAAAAACTTCTTTATTCTTATAAAATGAAAATAAAAGAAAACCAATCTTTATAAAACTTTACTCCATTTTAATCAAGGTGGGTGATTGTGCCCATCGAATACATCTACAACATCATCATCAATAGTCGTTACTTTCGCCCTACAACCACCTTGGAATCCTTTAGCGCACACCCATTTCACTTTATTATGCTTCACTTGACGCCTTGAGTCTTTTTTCTCATAAAACTTGTAGCCGTTTAGCAACATGTTTCTGTTACCTTTTTGAGAAATCATGAACGTAGCTTGCCAACCTGTAAAAAGAATACAATAAACACTATTTTACTGGCATTACTTTATAAAAGTTATATTTAAAGAATACGCTGTCTCAAATATTACCTAAAAACATAATATAGATCACGGCCATAGTCGACCTATGTCCCTTTCATTAATTTATATTTCCATGATCTATATATTTATGACAAAAATCGTTCCTCATTATCATTTTATCGTCAGAGTGTTGTTGTTTTGTACCATTATTAATTCACTATGTTGGATTATAATTACATAATATACAGTAGGTTAACTCTATAATCATATGCAATATGAAAAAACATCACTCTATCAATGAGTGATGTTTACTTAACCTTTGTTTGTTGCTGTACATCCGAAAAAAAGGCCAATCCTTCTACGATTAGACATTTTATTTTCTTGCTTAAACACTGTAAACTTATTGTTATAATACAAACAAATACATTAAAAGACAATCCATGATAATAAATAACATATTTTAATTGTTTGTTACAAAATATTTAACATCAAACTTTCATATAAAAAGATGATTTATTTATTTCTTCTCATGGTTATGTTCATTATAAATGGCCACAATTTTGTTATCAACTATATGTAGACAAGCTCTACTACTTATTTTGAGTACAGCACCACTTTTCTATCGTTTTGTAGTTACCTGGTTTCAAATAGAATGTATATTCGCCAACTCTTATATTGTTTTCCCTTTTTTCGTTTTTATCAAAGTCATGAAATAAATTTGCGCTGTGTCAAATACAAATAATACCTAAACATTAAAGTTATAACATTTCTTGACGTAGATTTTCACAGCATTATACGTATTTAGTGGTTATACTCGTAGAGTCCGTAGCTCATTGGTGGCTTTTGACTTTTGACTCTTTTACAAAAAATGAATAGTTGATTACGCAAAATCAATAAGTATTCATTGAAAGAATTACCTAATCATTTTGATGTTACAACCAATGATGGTAAAAGTATAGAATCGTGATATGCTCAAAAAACAACCAAAAAAGGGGTTCCGAATGCAGCGACAGCATACATGTACATTTATTTGAATAAGCGTACATTTGCCTACACGTATTCTCCTTGGCTGTTCGTTTTTAAGGCACAGGTGGCGTATCTGCCTTAATTTATATAGAATATCATTGGTTACAATATAGAATGTTGCCAATAACAACACAATATAACAGTGATATATATTTTATATTCAAATTACAATCACCAATAAAGAACAAGAACCCTCATAACTATTTATAATTTAATATAAAAGTTAAAAGAAAATGCCAAAATATAAAATGATACACGTAAGTAGCTCATATGCCAAACAAATAAAAATTCAACAGCATTCCATTTGTGTCAATTTTTTACCTATGTAAATAACATATTTTTCATAATATTGTTGATAAAATAGAATCATATTGAAATAAACACATAATACAATCTTTTCATAACATTATTAATTTTTCTTCAGACTGGTCCGACATTACTTAGTCTGAAAAGTTTTAAGAAAACCAATCTTTAATACAAAAGAATCCTCTCAATATTGATCCTGTGTATATTGAAATAAAACCATAATTTTGTTTACTTGTTTAACTAAGACTAGTTTTTCTCTATCAACATTTTTGATTGGCCTTTACTTTGGTTCTTACTGACGTGACATTGTGTCATTTTTTCCAGTGTTGCCACCGTAGCCCTTTTGGGGCTTGATCTAGAACTTTTTACAGTATGAAGTTTTTGCCATGCTAACAAATACTTTCTCGCTATTTCATTGATCATGAAGCCGTTATTTCAGCACTGAAAATCTTCTATTCGTGCTGAGCTTTAACTAAGGTTCATGTAGTCCGATCTTGCCCTTTTTAACTTCCCAAAAAGCCCTATTCCTAAAAATAAAGGTGGCAACACTGATTTTTGCTGTGCGTGTATATTATTAACATCAATAGTACCTCACGAATCACGATACTTCTGATCCCTACATCAACACCATCTTTTATGCGCCGTATTTTGAGAAACTGTCAAATACACGCCCTTAGGTTCGTTGTGTAAATATTAAGGCTGAGACCCAGCTGCGCTCGCCAATTGCCCGGTGAAGCTGTAAAGGCCATCGCGGCCAACAGCAGTAGTCAGATCGAATATATACGTTACGTAGTACGTAAATATGGTGATTGAAGCAACGTTTTATATTAGTGCATATGTCTTCCCGTTACTTTGATAATGCTATTGTCTGAAGTAAATATACTCGCTTTACAATTTTTGTGGCTTGAGCAAGCCCATCTTATGTTGCTCGTTGAGGTCCTGTGCTTCCTATAGCTGTACCCTTTAAACTTTATCATTGGCCTTCCGTGTCTTGAAACTGTAAACAGGCTGTAAGAAGATTGAATTATTTATCATTTCAGAATATTGCAATAACTTGATAATGACGACCCATCTGGTGTAATGGATGTGACGTCGGCTATCACACCAAGGGTTTCGGGTTCGATCCCTGGGCAGTACAAACATTCGAGTGCATGATCATATATGTTTGTACCTATTGGTTTGGGCGTTTTATATAAGTGTATGTATTTACAAAATAGGTATATAAGTATGATTATTTATCAGTTATTTAGTACCTATCCATATTACAGGCCAATGCTTAGTTTGGGGCTAGATGTCGCTCTGTGAATTAAAAAAAATACATTTAAAAAGTGAAATTGAAGAACGTGCTATCACAAATAAATCAACTTTCAGACTTTGAAATGTCTTTATTAGTTGTTTTTTGAACATTGCAATTTCTTATTTACTCTCTCCATTCATCTTTAACATAAATATATTCATCCGTTGAACATGTGTATTGTATGCATTTCAAAATATGTATTATCTTATACAAATCTTTATCTATAGAGATTACAACATCGTTACTAGTGACATTCACAAGTAGCATGATGACTAGATTGTACATTTTCTTGAACCCATAATATTATGAAACAAAACACTGCTCAATAGCTATCCTTAAATTAAATTAATTATTTTATAATTGAAAAAAGGTATTAAAAATACTTCGATCATTCGATAACCTTACCTGTAATCATGGACGTATAAAAATACGGACCGATTGTCATTAAGAGAAAAATGTGCTCCTGTAATGACAGCTACTGTCATTGTCTATATCATTTTAACAAATATATTTCTGCTATTTATGGTATATTCAGTCTAATGTTTTAAACAGAAATATGTGATCGAATTGTTCATTCAACTACGAAATGTAATTTCTGTTTTTTTTTCTTTTGATCACTTCGGTTTTTGCACCATTTTACATTTTACTACGCAAGACATGCTCTTTTTAGTTTTTTTCTCAACTCTGCAAACAGTTGCGAGAAAAATGTCTTTATTTTCCATGCAAAATTTGGTCGATTTGACACACTTTTGTTGACAGCGAGACTCCGTCCGTATATTTCATAGCGCCCTTATTCTAAATCTTTTTTATACGTATACAAAATGTATAGAAATGTTGTTATGTCTGATTGAAAATAGCTCACTTGTTCTGTCAATCAGCATCCCTATTTGACAATAAGCCCCCAATTGCCGATTCGTGTATGCACTCTATTCATTCAATTATAGTTACCATTTTCCCTTAAATAATTCGATCTGAGGTATCTAATGATCCTTACTATAATGACAGATGTCTAAATGACATCCCCCACGTTTGGTTATCTGATAATCTTTCGTGTGAAAGCAAGCTGTGCAGTTTTTGTTTCTCGCACACGCCCAGCGTATTCCTTTGCTACTTTCTTTATGCTTTCTGTATCTGTACCCATCGATCTCTAATGCCGGCTTTCCATACCTCGAAGTCGTGAAGATCACTAAAAGTAAACGCTTATTTAGTTTTGGTCAATTCGTCCGAAATATTGTTGCTACAGCATTTCCAAAGACAATTTTAAATTGTGTACGTTGCGCTTTGTCCCCCAAATTTGACCTAGAACTTGTACTATGGGCACTAAACAACGGAAAGGTGTACTCATTTACCTTTTTTTGCCAATACATACATATTAGGTACACATGAAAGACTCAGACCAATAATTATTGGTTATAATCAGAGTAATAATTAATTCTCTCGTAATATCAGTCCACTGCTGGACATTGGTTTCCCCATTCTGAATAAAGTATCTCGATCCTCCTCTCATACAGTCTCGACCAGCGAACTTTTGCAAATCATCGTCTAAATAATTCATAATTAATAAATCAATTAAATGTAGTTTCAGTTTTACTCTTTCATTGATATAAAGCAGTGAATATTTTTTACATTTAAATTATTTATTTAATAACGAGTATTTTGATATAGCCCGCCGATCAGCAAGTTGAGTGGCAGTGAGCTGATCACGTATGTCGCAGAACCGATGGCCGTTGAGCAGACGAGTTCTCGAGTGGAGAGTCTTGGCAGGCTAGTGGACGCCCTCCGGCCCGATGGACCGACACTTGCGAAAAGTCGCTGGTGATCTGGATGAGGAAAGCGGAACCGATATCTGGCGCAAAATGGGGGAGACCTATGTCCAGGAGCGGACTCGATGCGATAGGTTGAAAAGAAGAGAGAGAGATTTTTGTGAAACGAAGATGGTAAACATAATTGACTTGAAAAAATTTGTAAATCATCATACTCACGGCATAATCCGATATAGCAATATGTAAACCACATCGTATTCAATATTCGTATTATTAGTAATAATGGCAATAGAACTCAACCCACTTATCATTCTATATATTAGGAGGTTTAAAACAATAAAAGATGAAACTTTTCAATATTTTTTATTATATTACAAAAGACTTCAAATTATATAAATAAATACTAAATTGAATGGTTCCCTTTTTTACAAACTAAACTAAATAATATATACAAGTAACTGACACAAAAAACAAACTAAATAACAGGAATATATAAGTGGATGTAAAACATGCATTTTGGAAAACACTTCCACGGGTTGAAATTGGGAACATTGGCATTTTTTAAATAAGAACCTACTCGTTTAATGTATATCCCCCAAATATGACGCAAATCAATAGATACAAAAAAAAATATTTTTGAATCCAAAAATCATTTGAAACGCTTGGCGATTAGATTATAATACATATTATGTAGTATTATTAAGTATTATTATAAATATGTATGGACTTCAAGTCCATGTTTAAGAAGTTTATTGATATCAAATATTGAACCCATTAACAGCACACTAGTAACTTATCGAAGTCTATAGTAATAATTTATTAAATGTAGACCGTGTGGTGACAGCTGTAGTACTTTAACATGACAAATAAAAATATTTAATGCAAATCCAGCTTAGCATTTAAAGGAATAAACCAGTGAGCGTATTATTCATCAGATCCAGGTTAACCTTATGTTTTCTTATTTTTGAAATAAACTTAGTATCGAACAAAATATTTTGTGGAGAAATAAGAAAACTGATTTCCTCAAGAGATTACTGGAAAACCTTATAAAAGTTTCGCTATTGATTTTGTGGAGTCTAAATCTCTCTTCAATTCACCTCGTTACCACAGTGTCAATGGTTATGTCTTCCCTTATGATGATAACGTCATTGTCATCTTGCGTGTAAATCCTTCCGGACAATTCTTCCTTTTGGCACACCCATCTTGTCTTGGAGCATGTTGTAAATACTTTACGGTATGTATAGTCTCAAACGCCAAAAGTCTTTCCTTTTTTGGATCACAATGAATCGACTATACGAAAAATAAAACATTTGTATGAAGAACAAATAAGTGAGCATCAAAACTTATTTATAATAAAGTCACAAAAAATATCAAATAATCATAAATATTAAAGAGTTGTTACCTATAAACCTCATGTTTCATGAATATTAAAGAAATTAACCTTTTAAATGGCGAAGGAAGTAAATTAAAACAAACACTTTTGACAAGAAACATTGTATCTATAAATTGGCAAACTTCAAAGGGCTAAAATTCTAAGTAAAACAGTTGTGTATATTACTCAATCGGATTTAGTTAGTAACAAGTAGCGTGTAAAAAATAATAATTAAATGTCAAAATTATTCTACATAATCTGAAATTAACACTATATTTATAATATAAGTAAAACTATGCCTTTTTGAAATAAATTAAAAAAAAAATTCTAACTAAAATGCCTATATTTGGCTTCTTTTAATATACACCATTATTTCAATTATATACATCTATAAGAAATACATAAAGCATTGCATAATATCCACACTCAGCTTTGACTCGATTTTCATGTTATTTAATGTCAGTGATCTTTTAAGGACTCTGACGTCATATTTGGTTTGTTATCCTATAACAATTCGGTAGAAAGAATTTATAGATAAATAGAATAAAAATAATCTCAGGAAACTTTTTTTAACTTCACTGGGTATATGTAAAAACAAGAGCATTGTACAACGACGACATAATTATGAATAAATTAGAAAATATTAATGTTAGTGTTTCATATGTTTCATAGCTTTAAGTACATAGTGTTTCCAAAGTTAGCACATGGGTTGGGACTGTGAGATACGATATTTATATATAGTAAGTACTGAGATAGACCCTTCCGCCCGGACCACGGTTATACTGAGAACATAGCTAGTAAGGCGGAAGGAAAAGATAAGTAGATGCCTAAATTGTTCTTTTTCGCATAAGCAACACCTCATTACCTCTACTGCAAGACCTCTTTTTCTCTCAGAGCGATACTGCCTCCGAGCGACTTACTCAGAAAAGCCGTTGGTATAGTTCATGTTTTTACATTTAGCGAAACTCAAATGCTAATTAGTTATCCCGATTAATACTAGTAATCATATTAGTTTTGTCTTGTCAATTGCTATATCTTGGTAATCCAACAAAGTGGAAATAAAAGCTATATCTTCCAGTTTATTGTAAATTGGATGCCAAACTGCTATTTATAAAACAAATCACTTATTAACAATCCCAGCGGCGGATGGTTATGCGCCGTCCGTTTTATGACTTGAAAAGATGCATGCAAACCCTCATCATGCATTACAAAAGGTCTTCTTCTTGCACCTCCAAAGTTCAGAGTCGTCTTTGTTTCTTCTCTTCCACACGTACTGGTAACCATCTTGAAACATTATAAGGCCGCCGGACTTTTTGTTTCTACCCATATATGTCAGTGGACATTGACAAATCCGTCTATAGGTACCACACTTCAAGATTCCTGAAAAAAGTGCACATCTGTGTCAGAATGAAAATCACCGACTCCTGAAAAATAATTATCAAATAACTCAAAACTTGAAATCTATGAATTTGCAACAATTAACATTTCACACTTAATTACAATCTCTTCACCATTGAAATATGATAATGTACGCGTAATTGACTTTATTATACGTTCACAAACAAAGTTACTTCTTACCTATAATGCTTAGGGAGGTTACGTCAACTTTAATAAAACAAAATATATTAAAACTTTAGGAACTATATTCTATGAAATTAAATAACAATTAAGTTGGTCGGTTAAATATTTGATAAATATTTATATCTATTATAATTAATTGTATTTACATATATCCAAATTTTTATTTTTTCAAGTCTAATCAATTTCAATAAAAAAAATTGTCTCGTGATTTATATTGACAAAAAGTTACTAAAAATCCTGTGATACACATTTTATCGTAGTGATGTTTGCAGTTCATAATGCAAATATGACATAAACATTAATAAAAAAAATTGCTGCGTAGACGCAGAATTGTCAATTTTGTTTAGCCGGCAAGGCAGATACTAAGCTATTTGACTTATTTTATTTTAGTCTGTGGGCGAAAGACCTCTTAGAAACATTGCTGAAAAATTGTTGCGTCGAAACTTTTTGCGATATCACTATTTGAAAATCTCATTTTTGAATGAGTTCAAAAACGTTTCCTACAAGCGGCTGCTGTCTTTTAGGTCGCAAGCACGTATGCGACAAGAAAAGTTTTTGTCAGTTCTTTCAGCAGTTATATTTACGAAAATACTTTAAATTTATTACGTGATCTAATAGTCAGTATTATTTTGTTAAATTAATGCTTTCCAATTTAATTTTTACAATTTGTAATTGTTGTCAAATAGCCTATTGCTTGCGCCGTTGTTTTTGATAAATTAACTATGTACGTTATTGTATTAAGTATAATATAATTCATAAAAATAATCATCCTTCACTTATATATACATATAGGTACATATCTTTTAATGTGTATGTTTGTTATATACTTGAACGATTTCATTATGTCGATCATTAACGGTGTATAAGTGTGCTTTGCACCCCTTACTATTGTGAGTAGAGCACACCCATCTCGTTTTACACCCCTGTATACGTTGTGCGCAGAATTTGTATTTTTCATAATTGATCAGCTTTTTGCCTCGTTGACTGGTTGTAAAACATACTAAAACAAAACTTTAAAATATTACGCAATAAATTTGTGTCTACTCGAAAAAAAAACTGTTTTATTTTTACGATAGCAAAACTATAAAGAAAAAAGTTGGCTATCATATTAATGCATCAAACAACTATTTAAAAATAAAACTCTGCATTTAGTGACCACCAATTATTATTACTTTTAACTTTACTGAACAATAATTACTTTACAAGCAACGAAAATGTATCACACTGAATGTTATTAAATATTCATTATCATCATCAGCTCATTAAACGTCCCCACCGAGGGGCACGAGCCTACCCGTATAGGGTGCTAAGGCCTTAGTCGTCCACGCGGGCCCAGTGCGGATTGGATGACTTCAAACACAACCTTTGAATCACTTCGCAGGCGTGCATGAAGGTTTCCTCGCGATGTTTTCCTTCACCGTAAGAGCGTCGGATAACGTACATATAATTCGAAAACACATTGGTACGTGGCAGGATTGAACTGATTGATTGAGGGCGACAGTTCACACCATTGAGCCACCGACGCTCTATTAAATATTAATTTAGGAATTGCTTAACGATTGATTTACGGTCCATTTCACTAACTGTACCACATGCTAATGATTGTGTTCGTTTTTTATTTTCACTATTTCATTCTCTATAGTCACTATAAATGCATTGCATCCTTTGAAACAGTGCGTGGAACACACCCAGCGTATCTTCATGCCATTTATTCTTTTCATTATAAAAGTGTGTGGACCGTAAAGAATGACATTCCTGCCGTTCTGATTCGTTGAAAACCGCGGACCTGAAATTATAAGCACTATTTAAAACTAGATTACCACAATGATAACGTTGAGTTTGCTATACATACATACTATAAAAAATAATCCGTTGGCAACTTATTGATATTTCATACTTGATTGGATTGGATAAGGCTATTGCATCTTCATATAAATGTCTGCATTCATATTATACCTGATAGACGGTCCTTTGCAGATAAAAAAGACACCTTACTTAGAAAAAACAACTGATAATTATAATAATAAAATTATCTTTTTAGTTTTTGGACTAATATTTATAAATAATTTTCATAAAACATATATGCTAAGATATAATCTTAATCCGGTATCCAGACACTGTAGAAAGTCTATTGTTTCTGACCTGACGCCATTGAGTGACATTGGCGTTCAAAGGGTGAATGATTTGTATTTTGTAACATACAAAATCTTTTTTAAACTAGTCAAGTATTATAAAAATAATGAATACACTTTGATAATCAAGGTTAAGCATGCCGATGTTTGTTTTTCACTTTCACTATAAATCCAATATAATGTCCAACATAGCAATGGTTTTAGGGTACTTTTGGGGCTTCCACATTATTGCAGTGTGTCAGAAATGTTTGTTATGGCAAGAACTGACAGTTTTTTTGAAGTTCTAAGAATAAAGACAGCATTAATGTTAGACAGACTGCGGGGGAGCCCGGACTGTATCCTAAAGAGTATACCGGAGACCTACGAAACTCCTATATTGAAACATTTCGTGCGGTTGCTGAAACTGAGTGACGTATGTGATCGACAGATGCAGAGATCAAATGTTTTGTATTTTATTTTACCGTGTGTTTTGTACTTACAATTATATTAATATTATAATTATGTGCCTACTAATATTACTAAATCAATTTGAAAATAAACGCACAACATTACTGTAGTGTGGCCGCACGACATTGCTTGTAGCTGTGGCCGCACGACATTGCTTGTAGCTGTGGCTCAGTTGCTTGTAGCTGTGGCCGACGACATTACTTGTAGCTGTGGCCGCACACATTGCTTGTAGCTGTGGCCGCACGACATGCTTGTAGCTGTGGCCGCACGACATTGCTTGTAGCTGTGGCCGCACAACATTGCTTGTAGCTGTGGCCGCACAACATTGCTTATAGCTGTGGCCGCACGACATTGCGTGGAAAAAATCCATCTAGTTCCGTTAGTCCGTTTCACTCTTTTTCGGAACTGTTTCCGTATGCTAATGATTATGTTCGTTTTTATTCTTACTATTCATTCTCTATTAACTATGAACGCATTGCATCCTTGAAACTATGTGAGGAACATACCAACGGGTCTTTAAGCCGTTTTGACTTTTATTCTAAAAACGTACGGACCGTACAAAATAACATTCTGCCGTTTTGATTAATTGAAAACACCGGACCTGAAAATTTTAATGCTTGGTTATTAAAGTAATTGCTTAGATGTCAGACTACTAAGCGCACAAATAATAAATGAATCTAATGATTACTTTGACGACGACCTATTTGGTGTCATAGTTGAGACGTCGGCTACTATACCAAGGGTTCCGGGTATATATCCGGGTATGTATATATATATATTATTTAGACAACAATTACCCAGAAATAGTTACATTGAAATCTTATATCTAAATGTTAGTACGTTATAAACGAGACCTAGTAATATCACGCATGTGCTTGATAAATGGACAGTCCCCACCATCAGCGATGGCCTTGAGCATATTGTCGCAACCACCGCGCACTCGCCTCAAAAGTGTATAATATGTATGTATTTACAAAAAATATACATCTATAACTATGTATAACAGTCATTTAGTCACCATGTTACAGGCTAAAATGCTAAGTTTGGGGGCTAATGGCGCTGTGTAAGCTGATGGATATTTAATATCATTATAACTAATGGTTCTCTGTACCTATACCCGCGGCCATGTGAACTGTAAGATCATCGAAACATCTGCCTTAGTTTTTATTTATTACTGATAAGCGGAAATAAAAACAACATAATTGAAATAAATGAAAAATCTAGAAAATTTGCAGGCAATTTTATTCAGATATAACACTATTCTAAATTTGACAACCTATGTGGTTTGATGGTCTAGAAGTCAGCTTCATCAAGGACAGTGACAATTCTATAGATCTTAAAGGCTACATTGATACTTGCACAGGTATAAAATTATCCGTATGGGATAAAGAGATAATAAAAACAAATAAACCTATATAATTATCTACCATCTATCTGGGCTATCGTAAGAAAAAAACTGTTGGTTGGACCAGTAGACGATTATGATTCCAATCCACTTAAAATCGAGGTCTGCTACAGCAGATCTTTGAGTATATTTCATCATCACCTTATCATACGTTCCCACCGAGTGGCACGAGCCTACCCGTATGGGGTGTTTTAGGCTTTAGTCGTCCACGCGGGCCCAGTGCGGATAGGCCGTCTTCCGTCGTAGCCTGTTGATGTCTTTGTAGGCAAACGCAGGTTTTCTCACGATGTTTTCCTTCACCGTTAGCCTTAAAGCGTCGAAATGTACATATAATTTCGAATACTCGAAAACACATTGAACCTACTACCTCCTCTTTCATCGATCGGAAGGCAACAGTCCACGCCAATGAGCCACCGACAATTTATTAAGAGTAAGTTAATATAATATACAATTTTTAAAAGAACATTTCGTTTGTGGAGTTATATACTTAGCCAATTATGATGAAACAATTAAATTAAAAGTTTTTGACAATTATAAAAAAAACATACATCGATCGTTTCATCAAAAAATATTTTATGATCATTAGCAAATTAATATACTCAAATTCAATACTGATGAAAATCAAAACTCAATACAATAATTATTATCACCATTCATTAGGAACCTTTATCCGTTCTCGGGTGGCAATGCACATTTTTCACGCTGACAATCTCATCGCCGACCGTGTGGACGACCGCACGACATTGCTTGCAGTTGTGCGTGGAACAAACCCACCTCGTCTTTATCCCCGAGACCACTTGAGCGCAAAACGTGAACCCGTCTATACTGAGCAATGTCTTTCCACGTCTGGACTGTACGAGTTTCACTGTAAACAAATTTATCATAAATCAAAAATATATAAAAAGAACTTTTAATAAATAATGTTGTTCTCGTAACTAATTTTTTATTGAATTTTATGGTTTCTGTTATTTTTTTCATTGAGGTTCGTTTAGATTTTATTATATATAAAATACATTCAATGTTAAGTCGATATGATCAACTAATAGCCCTTAGGGGTGTAATGGTAAATCAAATTGATCACAAATACATCAACAACTGCACAAAGGGTTCTATCTCCGTGCAATACAGACTTTTGTGTGTGTAAACACAAGACAGACTAAAATATACTAGATTACTTAGGCCACCGTCGTTACCATCGTCTAAGCCGAGGTCCCACTCTAGAGCGCCATGGACGTCGCATAAACTTTTTTGGATGAGAGCCATTCACTCTCTCCACCTCCCCGGTGAAGCTGTGAATGTCATTGGCGGCCAAGAACAAATAGTCTACTTGAAAAAACTTTCGAATTCTTTTCCCTTTTAACTCTTTTTCTTAACTGTTTATGCTAATGGTTGTCGTTTTATTCTAATTATTTCATTTTCTATGAATTCAATTCATTCATGTTAACTTAAAAATCATCGAAACGTCTGTCTTAAATATTATTTATTTCAGATAAACTGAAATCGAAACGATACTTTTAACAAGGATGAATGAAAAACCTAAAAAATGTTTGTGTAATTTTATTAAGATGTAAGACTAAGGTAAATTTAGCGACCTATGTGGTTTAATATTCAAGAAGTCAACTACATGAATGATCTTGACCATTACAGTAGGTATTGTAGGTCTTAAAGGCTACATTGATACTTGTATATGTATACAAATATCCGTCAAGGATAAACAGATAATAAGAACTATCTATCTAGGCTATCGTAAAAAAAACAAAACTGTTGGTTGGACCAAAAGAAGATTATGATCCGAATCCACTTAGAAGTCGAGAGCTTCTACAGCAGATGTTTGTGTATAATGATGACGTGTTTCAACTTATATTTAATTATATTTTGCGCATTTATCAAAATTTATAAAATTTTGTCATCGGCTCATTGCACGTCCTCAACAAGGGACTCGAGCCTACCCGTATAGGGTGTATTAGACCTTAGTCATCCACGCAGGCCCAGTGCGGATTGGTCGACTTCACGCACAGCCATTCCTCACGATGTTTTCATTTACCGTTAGTCGTAAGAGCGTCGGATAAATATAAATATAAATCCAAAAATTCAAAAACACATTGGTGCGTGGCAGAATTTGAACCAATACTCTCTAGAATGGAAAGCAACAGTCTATATCAATGAGCCACCGACTATTTACTACAATTAATTTAATATTTTTCTATATTTATCTGAAACAAACTTATTAAAACAAATTTCGTTTGTGAAATAACATTTTTAGCCAACAACCAATTAAATCAAAAGTTAGATTATCATTTTCCGAAATAAGAAATACAATGTGTCGCCAAATAAGAATTATCTTTTGTTTATTAGCAAATTCATTGTTCAGAATAAACACTGTCACCATATTAGCACATGGAAAGGCTTTTTAAAATTACAAGTTTTCTATTATTTTGGTTAACATTACTTAGGTTTTAAAGTAAGACTTTAAAACCAAAGTAATGTTAAAATTTTATATTAAAAAAAATGACAAAAAAATAGCAATATTTACTATACAATTAAAAATATTGATTCAAATTAAACACTGCTTAAAATTTAAAAACAGGTTAATTATTATAACCTATTATCCTTATCCGTTCTCGGGTGGCAATGCACATTTTTCACTCTAACAATCTCATCGCCGATCGTGTTCACAACCGCACGACACTGCTTGCGGTTGTGCGTGGAACAAATCCACCTCGTCTTATTCCCCGAGATCACTTGAACGCAAAACGTGAACCCGTCTATACTGAGCAATGTCTTTCCACGTATGGACTTTACGAATTTCACTGTAAACAAATTTATTGTAAATTATAAAATGTTTTAAAAGGAGAATTCATAATATATATACAAGAAATAAAAAAGAATACGTCTGCACAATGGTAAAGACGTACTTTTTATTGAATTAAACATTTTCTTTTAGTTTTTGTTATACAATTAATTTACATTCATTTAGATTTGATTGAATACAGATGTAAATGAAGTCGATTTGACCGTCCCGATCACTTTGACGAAAAACTTTCCACACACTCCACTGCAAGGCAGAAAACCTTTCTAACCAAAATGCTTTTGGAAATATTGGGCCACAACACACAACGCCAGTGTTTGTTCCATAATTCCAAATATAACCAATTGCTATTGATGTGCGTGTTAAAACTTCAAAGATGACATTAGTATGAAATAAAATTCCGTCTCTTCTGCGTTCATTTAGATAGACCTATATATTTAAACAATTTGAATAGGTTCAAAAAATTGCTTAAAAAGGTTGATAATTAGTAGATACATTGGTTGGTAAACTGATCGGGTGAGACTTTGCACTGTGACGTAGGTATCCTGACATATGACAGAGCGACATTGAGATAGAAAAACAACTGATAGACGGTTATTATCGGTCAACAGGTGTGAGGTCTCGTAATTTCACTAGCTACAGTGCCCTCATCCAGAATCACAAAAGTGCCTGTCGTCCTGTTTCACGAGACGATTTCTGGCACTGCAGTGGTAACAGCCTATACGACTCAGTATCGAGTCTATCACCTAGTGATGTAAGTATGTACGTTAAAATTAACTTGTATATATAGATATACCGTATACGGTATATCTTCACTCAAATACGTATATTAAGGCAGGGCTAAAACATGCTAATTCAATAGAAATACCTTGAAAAGTTAATAAAACCTTTTTATTACAATTTACCATATATTTTTGTACTTCATACAGCTTTAATTCGATTTACCAATGTGATTTATGAATTTGTAAGTAAATAGTTTTGACAAATGCAATTTACATTCTAACTTATATTTATTGCCCAAATATTCTAAAGGACTTACTAAATACACAAAAGATTTTAAACCATAATTAAGGAAATTGTAGCCAAAACTATAATTGTTTCTAATTATTAAATTTCCTGCAATATTTAAGATATTAACTGTACCTACTCAATAGGCTTATGCAAAAACGTCACAGTTTTTACCAATTGCATCTCTCTTTAACTTATCACAGTCCACTGCTGGACATAGGTCTCCTCCATTTTGCGCCAGATATCACGGTCCTCCGATACCAATTGCACATTCGGTTCTAAATTCTTTGCAAAGGGTAAAAAACGAAATCGTCGGTATAGCTAAAACACATTTCACTAAAATTCTGTATTATGCATGTGCTCGTTCTTCAACTTGATGATTTCATTGCCGATGGTATGAACGACTGCTCTGCACCGTTTGTGGTTGTGCGTTGAGCAGACCCATCTCGTCTTCAAACCAGTCACCGTTTGGGTACAGAACGTGTACCCGTTCACGCTCAGCAGGGTCTTGCCTCTCCGGGACCTCACGAAGGCCACTGCAAATGATAACCCAAATATACTCACCAGTTTAGAAATATCAAAATTAAAAGGCTATTAATATGACTGGATTTTATGGGTGGTGGCATTAATTTGCTTTGTGATTCAGCCCATATAATATCGTGCCCGTCGTGTCCTCGCATGTTCATGTAAAAGAATTTAACGAAAGAAATATATTTATTAAAAATAAGATAACGTTGTCACCGTAACTGATTTTTGGGACGCTAGTATTTGAATTCGTTTACGCATTTAAGAATTAGAAGGTACATTTCATGGGTACATTATTTTTTCGACAGTTAATGGCGTTTTAGCTGGTGAAGGCAGAAATCATGTCACTAAGATTTAGACTACAAGCATTTATTAGATCAGTCATTTATTTTATAATAATATTACATCAGTAATTTTTGTTGTGAGTATGGACATTCACTAGTTTGATAATTTCGTTTTCTACGGTGTGGACAACGGCTCGGCAATGTCTATTGTTGTGCGTAGAGCATACCCATCTTGTCTTCGGTCCGTTGACAGCTCGAATGCAAAACGTGTAACCGTCAATGCTCAGAAGCACTTTGCCACGTTTAGACTTAATGAAGTAAACTATAAATAAAAAATGCCATTACATTCAGTAGGAAGAACAATAGATAATATTAGGAATCAAACAAAGTCTTTCCTGTGTGAATTCCGGGCGTAACACATGTAGTTAGTATAATTTTATGTTTTATTAATACGCAACGACATAATGTAAATTGTTTTCCTAATATAACATGAGGACTGAGTACACTGAATGCCAATTTAATATGTTAAAAGGTATTATAAAAAACATTTAATACAAAAAATTTTGAACAAACAACATAAGAAAATAAGAATCAATTAGTCAATAAAGAACAAGACTTAGCTTCGCTGCAATACTAATGGAATCTACTGCAACACAGGTATTCTGGATGTGCTTGTGGTGGCTGAGTAACGTCTATAGATAAATAATTTCAAGATTACAAAGATAAAAACAGCGAAACTAAGAAAATAAAACACGAAAAGCTGTAGAAAATACTCTCCCATGCAGGAAGAATATAGGAGTGAGTCGATTAATTTCTTTAAAAATGAAAGTGAGAGGAGTACCTATATAAACGTTATCATCGAAGGTCACAACCCTACCCGTATAGAGTGCATAGGCCTTAGTCGTCCTCGCAGACCCAGAGCGGATTGCTCGACTTCACGCACAACCTTTGAATTTTTTCGTTGTACAGGTTTCCTCACGAATTTTCCTTCACCGTAAGAGCGTCGGATAAACGTACGTATAATTTCAAAAATTCGAAGAAGACATTAGTACGTGGCGATATTTGAACTTGCACTCTCCAGATCGGAAGGCAACAGTCCACACCAATAACCACCGACGACTAAAGTGTCGAGTACTAATAACTTGAACTCGTCTGCCAAACGTGGAGACAATGTCATATCACTGTTCCATCCAAGTCCAGCAGTGGATTATAATAGACCGTTAAAGTAAAGCAAAATAAAAACTCGGCAATTAAGCGAAAATAAGTAATAAAACCACAAAAAATAAGTAACTTAACTTTATTCAATCCTTGAAAATTTGTACAGGTTAGGTGACGGACTCGAATTAATCACTACTCTATTTAACAACAAGACTTAGCATGCTGAAGTATTATTAGGTAACTGGCAACACTAAAAACAAATATAAAAAAATATAACACGATAGTAAAAAGTCCAAAGTTAAATAAGTGTGGACTTATTCTAACAGTGTCCCACTATTATAGAAACAAGCAGCAGAAAACTTTTTTTGGTTAAGAGCAAAATGAACATTAAAATTACCATAACAATTGATTTGTTTTAAACCGACTCTGTAAAATTTAAATAACCGAACCTTTATTCTACTAACATAGCTACAAAACCTGTAAACATTGTAATAAAAATTTATTAGTTCAGACAATTTCAAAAATAATGTGTTATAAAACCAAAATCTCAACAGTTGAACATTGCTAATTCTAATAACAATCCACGTATATAGGTCTCCCTAAACTTTTTGGCCGCTCCAAACTTCGCACAAGACATAGAAAAAAATCATAGATTCTATTTATTACATCCTTGACTATATCTGCGCAGTAAGCACTTGGACTATATTCAGAGCGGCCATAAAGTTTGGCGAGATCTGTGACATACGAAAAAATTTTTTTGCACAAAACACAACTCGTTAAAAAAAAAAATAATCACATCGAATGATAATTGGCTCTGTACACAACTAAATTCTGCAACGTATGGATAATAGCCCTGCACTTTTTCCTTGCATGAGTTGCACATCGCCATCGGATCTTGTCTCCGTGCATACCATTGATTCTATATCTGTAACCTCCTTCGATGAGTATCTGATTCCCTCTGTTAGACCACGCGAATGTCAATCCTGGAAGAGACAAGATCGCAGTTATAAACTGAACAAAGATATCGCAATAAGTTTTAAGACTTTTAGTGTGGTAAATTTTCTATATGTGTAACTACTCACAAAAAAATCTCGCTACTTCAATGCCAGCAATCAATGTGAATTCATTCTAAATGTACTTGTAATCATTTTGAATAACATACTTGAATCAAAGAAAAATATAAAAGTTAAGCTGATGTCGTGTCCTTTGAGTTAGCTTTGTATTGTTTTTGTTTCGATTTCAACAGCTATTAACATAAATTATTATGTACGTGCATCTCCTTACCAAGGTAACAAAGGAGTATATTTGATTAGCTGTCCGGAATAAATAATAAAATAATATTTACGTTCGTGAAAGAACGTACTGCAAACTTCTTCGAGAAAAAAAACAACAGATATATTTTTCATACATTTATTTGTAATTAAATCAAAATAGTAGGCAATAAAGTTAAAAAAACAAGATGTAGAACATGTAGGAACGATTTAAACTAAACTACTTACCTATCCTAAAGACTGAGGTATTTCACAGACAAATTCAATGCTAACAAAAATAAATCGTATAAGGTTACGGTCCTATCTTCCCATCGCAATGCCGTACTATGGGTAGGCATTTGCGATGCATTGCGACATAAGTCCTAGTTAATTGATAATTATTTGAACTACGGACAAGGTAACGGACCATCGTGAAAATCTCTTATAAATTTTCCAAGACAACGTCATGCAATACAGCGACGACGTAAAAGGCTCGCAAGCCTGTTTTTTCTAAGGTGTATATAGCTTTTTTGTGTCTGCACTCTACTGGATCAAATCAGCGTTTATCACAAATTATGATGTAAATGTGTGATGTCCATATCTATTATTGTCTCGTGAATAGTGCGCAGGTAAGCCCTGCAACCTTTACTGTGATGGGTGGAGCAACGCCAACGACTTTTGACCCCGTGACAGCTTTTCCTGAAGTATGTATATTCGCCAATTTTGATTAAAGGCTTCCCTCGTTTCGACGTGATTATTTGTGTGGTACCTGCAAACGATAGTAAGATAGGAGATACGGATATAAAGGATAGCGGTAAATAAATATAATCAGAACTAATGTTAATATTAGACAATTCATCATTCCAAAGTAAGCCACTGATTCCAATGATGTAAAAAGTATCGATTCGTGATATGCTCACAAAAAAATCGAAATAGGCCTCCCCCAATGAGCGCCAACTATACTATAATATCATTGACTGATTCCAATAGCTTTGATGACTTAAAATATTCGAAATTCGGTTACAAATGTGCGAGGCCTTATATAAAATCATCTGCCTCAATGTATTTTCTCGCTAAAATATAAGTTTTCTCATTTTAAACACACTGTTAAATATAATTCGATACCACGAAAGAAATAGAAAAGATATTTATTTTCCAAATAATTACACATGAACTGAAGGGCAAATTAAAGAATACTGAATTACATGGAAAATATAAAAAGAACATACGCAGTAATAAAAAAAAACTAAACAAAACCATTAAAAACATGTTCAGATTTCTGAAAATCACAGCTGAATATCTTCAAATCACGAGTCAGCAACTGCACTGAAATTTCTCTGTAAGATCGTCATCTGTAGGATTACTAGTATATTATTATAGTTGACAATCGATTCTTCAAAGGCTGCTTAAATTTTCTTTCAGCATGCGCCATTTATTTTGTTAGAACCAATATAATATCAGTGCGAATGATTAGCACCCTTAAATATAATTTCATCTTCGACAGTCTGGACGATTGCACGGCAACCTTTGTTATGATGGGTAGAGCACCTCCACGTACTCTTAATGCCCGATGTGGTTTTCTTAAAGTACGTATAATTTCCAACCTTTATAAGCGGTTTTCCTTTCTTCGAGGTCACCATCACGCATTCTTCTGTAAGAGAGAATTTAATGGAAATAACAAATGTAGTAGTGAATTAGTTTTTACAGCGGAATTTGACCATAAATATGAGATAAACATATCCCACAGGAGAGACGTGCTTCAACAGGAATGGGCAAGGAGAGCATAATATATAAAAAAATAATATAATTGTAACAGGAACTAAGCACCTACCCACCTGTTATTACGCAGCCAATTCACATGTAGTTGCCAAACTATGACATCGATATTGAGTGAGCCAGTATAACCAATGTGTACCAGTGGGGACACTCGAGTCCGAAAAAACGGGACTAATGAGTATGTCCACTCATGACTTTAATAATTACACAACCGATAGTATGCAGATTAGCAGGACATCCTTTCCTATGGTGAGTTGAGCACTGCCACCTGGTTTTTTGACCTCTTGTCGTCTGTTTGCTGTATGTGTAATCACCAAGACGTATCAACGGCTTTCCCCTTTGGGAAACTAAGCGTTGAAATCCTGCAAAAGGCATAACATCGTGATTGTCAAAACTTATATGTAATACAGATCGGGAAGTTCTCCTTCAAAAAAAAAAATTAAATGAGCTGATTCCAATTAAATGAATGGGCAATGCATTATTTATTTTATACGGACAATTTGTTCTTTATTTTTTAAAGACACCGAATTATTGCAATATCAGAAAGCATAGAAATGCGATACAAGACCAGCGGTCTTATAAATTGGGAAATGCCCTTTCTTAAAGACACCAGATCACATCGTTCCAGGTATAAAGGATTTTTTTTATTATTCTAGTCTGGGGCTAGATGGCGCTGTGTGAATGTCCTTGGAAATTTAATTATTTATTCAAAACTTATAAGTAGGTACAAATTCATTCAAGAGAAATTTCATCATCTGGTTGGTAAAAATGAAAAACTTGTTTCATAATTTATTGAATATAATTAAACACTACGTGCTATGAAGTTTCTATTCAGATATGGTAAAAATACTAAAAAAGCAGAAAAATACTATATACATAATATACAATGATCGTAAAGAGCTACAGGCGCCTGTATTACCTACTAATGTACTATTCCAAAGAAGTATCGTTGTTAATTGCTAATTTATTTGTGTCAGAAAATCGGCCTTTCTTTGGCACTAACCACAGCTATTTTATATAATAGCTTATATAAAAATCTAATTATATGCATAAAGGGCAAACGGGCAATCGTCTCATCTGATGTTACATGGCACCCCTGCGCGTATACGCGTAGGGGTGCCATGTAATGTATACAATTGCAATACTAGAGGCAAATTTGTCGCCCTTTTAGTGGGAGAAACGCCCTTTTTTTACGAACGCCAGTTCGTATCGCTCAGACAATATCGCCGGCAGCAACTGATATACTTAGAGCGTAATTGCTATGGATATAAATAAGAGAAAATTAGAGGTACCAATGTACATATACGACTCTATAAAAGGTATCCCTTATCTAATAAATATGGAATTGTTTTAAAAAAAGGATGTTCAACAGTACAACCGTTTTCTTGGGTGCTTTTTTTTTCAACAGGTCACAACCACTGAAGCGCTTTTTTCAAGTCTCTCTTTCTCTCTCTTCAACCTATCGGAGTCCACTGCTGGACATAGGTCTTCCCCATTTGCGCCAGACATTTTCAAGTAACAAAATTAATTTGTGTGCTTTACTTTGGTAATTTGAATGTTTTAATTTGTGTAGATTTTTGACGTCCATAAGTGCTTTTTGTAAGTCTAATTTGAATTAAAGGATTTTACTTAAATTTTAGCAATATTTGGAATTATTAGTCAGATATAAGGTGTGCTTTAATACCAATTTATCAATGATTGTGTGAATCTATAAATTTTACGATATTATTCCCTATTGTATGAAGATAAGCGCGACACCCTTTACTATGATGAGTGGAACATTCCCAGGTGCACCTAAAACCGTTGGTTTTCTTCTTAAAAAATGTATAATCGCCGACTTGAAGCAACGGCTTTCCTCGCAAAGACATCACTTGTTTGACGATTACTGAAATAGATAGTAAAGTATGAGTTTTAAATTGTTGCTTAGGTATACTAAAGAAGCTTTTGAATTTCTGGTTTTAGTGATATAAACATATTTCTTACTTCTGTAATAATTAATGTAAATAATGTCAAGAACTCCTGCTACATGCATTGTTTTGCTTAAATGGGTCTCAATATAAGAGGTTATAAAAACTAGATTTGCTGACACACATATTACACACAAATGTTTATTTTATTACGATTTTAATAAAAAAAATAGAAGTGTTCAGATATTATTGAAAAGTTGTGTGTATAGATGTTATTGCCAAGTATTTGCTCAGATATTCATGATGCGATTGTTGTTTAGATATTAATAGTAACTTTTACCGTATGTGACAAAAGGTATCTGGTATTAAATAATCCAGCCAACTTTGTGCAAGTACCCGTGGTTTGACGACACCAACTTGAGCCGGAATGAAACTGTTATAGCGCTCAGACTTCGTTCTGGACATATTCCTCTGAATAGTATTGGATACCTTATGAAAAAAGTAAATTCTCCTAAATAAGTGTGACGCCGTTGAAGATGTTTACCATGTAATGATGGAATGTATACGTAACGAAGCTGAACGAGTGCAGTTATTAAACTTTTTAAATTTTAATTGTGAAATAGGTCTTTGCAATTCTATCTTGGCTGATCCACAAAGCAAAACTGCTAAATTACTGTATAAACTTGTTGGAACCGGATATAATACGAAGATAGATAAAAACCGTAGTACACAATTTTACTTTTTGTTTTGCCTCTAATTATAAAATTGTGTAAACGATGAGGGTCACATCTTCAATATGTAAAAAACTCTCTTTTAAATAATAAAGAATAAAAAAAAATAAAAAAAAACTTTTACCGTATAGAACTTATTGATATTTTAAACTGTTCAGATGTATTAGTCACCTTGTCTGCTCATATATATCTGATGGCGACTGTACAAGCCGATCGCCCTGCGCGTGGCGTGTTCGGGCGCGTTCAAATCAACACGGGCGGCGTGTGATAGCACACGCATTTGTATAATAAATACCTTATAATATATCAATGGTTGTGAGAATCGCTCAATTTTATAATTTCCCCGTCTATAGTAACTAGAGACGCTCGACATCCTTTACTATGATGTGTCGAACATTTCCAATAGCTCTTCATACCATAAATTTTCTTCTTGAAAAATGTGTAACCGTTATTTGAATTAACGGCTTTCCTCGTGACGAGATTAAATGTTTGACCATATCTGGAAGAATAGACAATGTATCAGTTTTTAAATTAATTACTTCTAAAATGTAAAACCTGCGCTATGAACTTTGTCCGTGAAAATTATTACAGACCCCAAAACTTCATTTATTTGTAAAGATTTATCAATTTTTACGTATAATATAAATTCTTTCGATGCATATTCCTTAGGACGTCCAGAATTTTGGGTCCGTCTAAACCAACCCGAACCATGTGCTGCTGAACAATGTTTTTTCCACGCCATTTATTTTTCATCTACTAAAATACACTATTTTAAAACGTTTATTATTTTTTAACTATTTAAAATATTATCCACTGACAATCAGACAACGCCATCTAGCCCCAAATTAAGCGTGAAGCTTGTTTTCAGGGATACTAAACAACTGATAGACAAACTTTTTTTTGTTAATATATACAGTAGGTACATATAAAATACCCCGTCCAATACAAACAGACGTGTTCATGTTGTTCATATGCAAACCAATGTTGATACTGCCCGGGGATCGAACCGGGGACCCTTACATCAAATAGGTCGTCAAATATGTAGGTAATTTATTCTTTGGAAAACTCAATTTTGAGACCAATACGGTACGTTTTTTAAATTTTTTTGACGGACTAGGACAAATACATTGGAACGGGATTTTGCCATAATATACATATTTTATTTCAATAATTTTATTATACATCAACTTTAACAAAATGATAAAAATTATCACACACAATTTAAAAACATTAAACACAAAGACTAAATGTTTTTATATGTTTTATACGAGTAGTAATACAGTACAGTTAAGTTTATACAGGAGCTAAGTTTCTTATTAAGGACTTCAAATAATTGATTTTCTTATTTTAAACAATACCAATTCGGAGTGTACATTTACCTTTTTATCATACAAATAGGAAAATTACTAATGTGCACGCTCCACAACTTGGAATTCCATAGTGGAAGTGCCTTAATGATGGGATTGGTACCTAATGTCAACCATCATAATGTCGACAATCAAATATGCAATACGTCATGATGAATGTTTCCTGTAGAAATATTCAAACCATATTTTAATATGGAACTTTAATGAAAGACCGCCAAAGAACCTATTAACAAACAAGTAAACATTAATTTTATTTATCTTTTAAAAACTATGACGTGCCACATCCGCTAAATAGCAACAAATTCTTTTCATGTTGAGGTTTAACACTTTGATATCGTGAACTATTGATCTATTAAGCTAATGACATTCTAAAGTGTTGAGATTTTGAATCGTTGATTTTTCGGTGTTGATGTTTTAATTGCCGACAGTATGATTGTTGACATTAGGTATCAATCCCCTTAATGTTTAATGGCACACCAAGAGTAAAATAGTACTCTTGAACCACTCAGTCCTAGTCTAAGTCCTAATAATAATATTTATTTATTCAGGCACATAGATCCATTGGTTAGTTACAAAACTCTTATATAATGTAGAAGTAAAACTACAATAGACAGACATTATTATTTAATAAAATAAATACATTTGGGTTTATAAGGGCGGTTATCAAGTGCCTTAGTAGGATACGAATAAGGAAATTGATGACTTCCTATTATTATATATTTCCGTCCACACTGCTATGTTATGGTCAGGTTTATCACATACCACCAGGTGAGCGAGTTGACAACTTTATAACATTTCTACAAATTTCTGGTACACATTGGGAATTCCGAAGACTTAATTAATTCATTTCATTAATGAGTGTGTACACCCTGCAATTTGATGACTTCGGAGTCAATAGTGTGGAGGTACGCATGACACCCCTTGTTGTGGTGAGTCGAGCACACCCATCTCGTTTTTACGCCATGTTGTTTTTTCTTGCAAAACGTATACAAGCCGAGTTGTATCAGCGGCTTTCCTCTTTTTGACAGCACTTGCCTAAATCCTGAGAAATAAACAAATCTTAATATAATAACTGTCAGAATATATGAGCGATTTATAATAGACCGATGTTTAAACTTAAATATTATTTAAGATAGTTTGCCGACGTTTCGGGTACTGTACTGCAGTCATAATAAGAAAAGGAATCATTATTATCATAACATCCTAATAAGTACGAATACACTGCTGAACGAAGATGATTTTCACATGGACCAATCACTAGCGGTCGACGTTGATCTTTACTTACGAAGAGTGAGAAAGACAGATATGCCTTTCTCACTCTTCTTAAGTGAAGTGGTTTATCGTATAGTGCGCTAGAAATCAATAGAAAATCTATTGTGTCAGGCACCTGAAGGCGTCGTTGGCGGTCAAAGGATTAAAACCACTGCTGCACCATAAACCAGTTTAGGGTCAGACTTTGATTTAGTAGCCTATTAACGATGAATTATTAGGATTTAGTGATTATGAGAGAAATTTGCTTTTACAATAAGAAGAGAGTCCATGGTATGTCTCTTCCATCCCTTTGGCTAGTGTGTAGAGCACGACCACACAATTTCGTTATTCTTACGTGATCTTTGATAGGAAGAGTAATTACAGTACCAAAGAAGAGGCTTCCCCCTTTTAGAGGTTGTTATTGTTAATTATAAATTTTTTCAAATTTTTGAGGGCATAATAGAGTTACAATGGGATAGCGCTCTATACGTTAAATAGCGCCATCTTATTCTAACTCAATTTAAGTAAAAATCAACGTTGAGTCTCGCACTAGAATACGGACCTTAGATAAATAAATTATGCAGGTTATGAGGAACATTGATCTTAATACTTTAACTGCCATATAACCAGACACACTAAAAATTCAATTATTTAACTCAGCGCTCAAAGTGTTAAGCCACAAATAAAATGTACATAGGTATTGTTTGTTAATAATTACATAATTTATTGGTAAATAATCGTGAAATCAATGCACAAGTAAAATTATTAAAATTAGTCACATCAGCAAAATCTGTGGAAACAGTTAACCAAAATATATAAAACTAGGAAAACGAGACAAGTTTACTTAGATCCTTAGGCATAAATCAAACATAAGGATGTTTTTTTATTAACAATTCATTTTATTGTTTATGTACATGTTAACGCAGTAGGTAGGTTTCTTAAGAAGTAATTCACATGACCCGTATATTTTTATAACATGACCATGGATGTAAAAAAAAACGGACTGTCATTACATAACTTATCAATAAAATTGAAGTGATTGTAATATTAGAATAATTCAATAATAGTTCTTCTTCATGCATATGAATATGTATACGATACACTAAACTAAAAATACGTAATCGTATTCTTCATTTAACTACGACAAGTAATTCCTGTTTTATTTCCTTTTGACAACTAGTTTTTGCACCATTTTATTACGCAGCCATTTTTTTTTCTCGGCTCTGTTGACAGATGCGAGCCAAATGTTTAATTTTACGTACAAAAATTAGGTTCCCTAGACCCATGGCATAGTAGTGTATGCTGATTGGTAAATAGCTCCAATACTGATTTAGTTTATAAATCGCAACAGTGCACCGTATATTTTTGTACAGAGATATTTGTCTAGTATTTATAATTGTGATATGATACTACCGTAGTGAAAGACACTTGGTGAACATATCTCAGCGTAAATATCAACAGGTAGGGGATGGTTTTTCATTCGGAATACCAAGTACTTTATTCATTCGTTTCATTAATGAGTGCGTATCCTGCAATCAATGACTTCAGAGTCAATGGTGTATTGAAGGAAATTGATGACTTCTTACTGTTATAAACTTCCGTCAACACTGCTATGTTATGGCCAGGTTTATCAAATACCACCAGGTCAGCGAGTTAACCGTTCACTTAAGACGTAAAAACAACTTTTTTACATTTCTAAAAATTACTGGTACTCATAGTTACATAACCAGTGTTTTATTTGGAATTCGGAGTAATTTATTAATTCATTGTATTAATGAGTGTGCATACCCTGCAATTTAATAACTTCAGAGTCAATGGTGTGGAGGTACGCATTACAGCCTTTGCTGTGATGAGTCGAGCACACCCATCTCGATTTTACGCCATGTTGTTTTTTCTTGCAAAACGTGTAAAGGCCCAGTTGTATCAACGGCTTTCCTCTTTTTGACAGCACCCGCCTAAATCCTGAGAAATAAACAAATCTTTATAGAAGAAGCTGTCAGAATATATGAGATATTACCGGATGTGGGCGATATTTAAACTTAAACATTAAATAAGCTACTTTGCCAAAGTTTCAGTGACTTTAATTAAAAAAAAATATTTTTAATAGAAGTCACATCTACAATTTAGGATATTGATCTCATCCTATTAAGCTATTAAAACCTTGAATTAGGATGAGGCCGCTCTTGTAATAAATAGCACCAGTAAGACTTGACTTATCGTCATTATTATATCATCATTACATCCTAAATAGTACACTGCTAAACAAAGGTGATTTCACGAACCGATCGCGATCCCTAGCAGTCGACTTCCATCTTCTACCCGCCACCTTCACCACAAGGTCACCGATGACCTCATCGGTCCATTAGGTTTCTACGCTTCCCCTTTAACCGCTGCTGATGGATACATCTTACAAAAATAATAGATTTTCTATTATGTCTAGAAACCGAGCGGTAAAAACGTTAATTTTTTTAATTTTTTGAGAAAATAATTAAGTTTTTAAAATTATTTTAACATTTATATCTATATATGTAAGTAATATCTTTGAAATCATCGATTATAATGTAATAGCAAATTCATAAGTTCAAATTAATAAGTACACATAAAGAACACAGTATTTATTATGCTTAAAGTTATAAAAAATTGGTGACTTATATTTAATTTGATAATTACAAACTCAAAGAAATTTATGTCGTACCCAGTATTTTACAGTTTTTCACTATAGTCTTAATTAAATCCTTTTCTGTACGAATGGTTTACCAGTACCAGTGTGACCAGTTTAGATTAAAACTCGGATCTAGTAGCGTATTAGTGATGAGTTATCAGATATTAGTGATTATGAACTAAATTTGATTTCACAATAAGAGAGTCTATGGTATGTATAATTGCCCTGCATCCCTTTGACTGGTGGGTAGAACACGACCACACAATTTTATTATTCTTATGTGATCTTTGAAAGTAAGAGTTGCTTCCGTACCAAAGAAGCGGTTTCCCCCTTTTAGAGGTTGTTATTGTTAATTCTGAAAATATTTAAATAAAACATTAGTACACTCTTATATTAATAAAATATGCAGGATATGAGGTAAATTGATCTTAAGACTGACCGTCATGTAACCAGACACAATAGAAATTAGATTGTTTGATGCAGCGCTTAAGAAGTTAAGTAACAAATAAAATGTAAGTATTGGTTGTAAATAATTACATAATTTATTGATAAATAAACGTAAAATAAATGCACAAGTAAAATTTAGAAAATTATCCGCATGCCCATTTCGTTAACCTGAAATGAAAATGAAAACAGGAAAACAAAATACATAAAACAAGGAAAACCAAGTCAAGTTTATTTCGATTCTTAAGCATAAGGATGATGATTTTAACAATTCGTTTTATTGTATATGAACATGTAATGAAGTAGGTGTTAAGGTACTTATAAAGAAAATAAACATAACCTTTATATTTCATATATTGTCAACAAAGCCGAGAAAAATACTGAAAAAACATGGCTGGCGTAGTAAAATGGTGCAACAACAGAAAAATTCAAAAGAACAAAAACAGGATTTACTTTTCGTAAAGGTCAATAAACTATTCAGTACATATTTCTATTTTAAAACATTTAATTTTAATAAATACTATCCACTGAAATTTCAAAATATTAAAGTTAGAAATTTTAAAATTATCACAAATTATTTGTCAAAATTACATACACAGTAGCTGTCCTTTCGGGGACACAATTTATAATTAAAGCCAATCCGTCCGTATTATTTTAAACGGTCATGTTTTTATTATATTCATTTTGATGTTTTAAACTAAAAATTGTAATCGAATTGTTCATTTAACTACGTAAAGTAATTATATATTGATCTTTCCATTTTGCGCGACTTAACTATGCGCCAAGTTCTTTTCATTTTTTTCTCATCTCTCTTGACAGATGAGAGCCAAATGTCTTAATTTTCCATACAAAAACTGGCCGAATTTTGACACTCTTGTCAGCGACCCGACGTCCGTATTTTTTTATACGTCCGTGATACGGGTATGCTTATTCATATAGTAAACAATGTTACTGTCAACCGTGTGTACAGCAGCTCTGCAACCGTATTTTGTGTGAGAAGTGCATCGCCATCGAACCTTATCTTTTCCAGCCCCGTTCAGTCTAAATTTAAAGCCATCATAAATTAATATAGGCTTCCCTTTGCTATTTGTAAAGAACAGCGCCTTTTCACCTACAAAAGTATAAAGAAAACGACATTAAATTTATTACTAATTTTTAAAGGCGACGACGGTTTTAATGTATTCAAATAAGTAGACAAAATATTTAAAATATATTTTAATTAAATCCCTTTGAGCTGGTATATCTAAATATTAAAAAAACCTTTTAATACTAATAATTACTTAATCATTATCAACTCAACCTAAATACTCATAGTTTGAAAGGATTTATCCTTTCATTAAGGTTAAAAAAAATATTGTTTGATCAAAAACATTTTCTATCGCGTTTTAAAAGTACTTATTAAGTATTATGTTTACAACAAAACTTGTATTGTGTCGAGTCTTCAATTTCGAAACTTATTTAAAACATGAGTTATAAGTTTCATACCTACCACAGAAAAAAATATTGAATTTCAAATGACAATAATATTAGCCTTAAGCAAAACATTAGTCAAAGCAATTCCAGTTCTATTAACATAAACATGTAGTTGATTATTGGTAAGAAGTAGTATGGAAGTCATTATAAAACAATATAGTATCGTCAAAGGTATGAACCACAGATTTGCAGCTGTACCGAGCGTGGGTGGAGCATCTCCATCGTGCCTTTCCTTGAGGTCCGAGGCCATTCAAACGGAACCGACAGCCATCCAATATAAGGACTTTCTTTCCTTTTTCATTAGTCAAGAACAACGCCCGTGGCCCTGCAATAAACAACAATAGCAATAAACAACATTGAAATTTTTATTTATTTATTGTTTTTTAAGCAACAAGTGAATAAATAGTAAAAACTAACAAAAAACTGTTGGGCAAAAATAGTTTTTTATTATTTAGCACGTATGCTTCTATGATTTTTGCAAAAATAATTTCTTTTGCATACGATAGGCCTATTCAAATCAATATCGTGAACTTTATTTAACCTGTCTTCAAATTTATCCAAATTCGTTTTTCATTCAAGTAGTTTTTTTCAATATAATCATAGACTATGGCTACTTAGTATCGTCTTCAAAATAAATGGTAGACTTTCAAAGAACACACTCGCGAATTGTACTAAAATATTTATTTTTAATACAAACGTGCCATGTACATTTAATATTAAAATAAGTGCTACAAAACAAATCATTAGTAATATCATAAACCCCAACCCTGCTTAAACTTTAAAATTTAAACTTACATAAACTTTCCGAATTCCGTGCCTAGGTGTAGCTGGTACGATCGCACGTAAATAAAGCATGCATAGTGTGGTAATAATGCATCATCATTAGGTAGATTTAACTCTGAAAATTTCCTATTACAGAAAAGGCCTTGTATTGATTGAGATTAATGCAACATAAAATATATCTCAATTAATACAAGGCAATAACAATTTGCATTGACTAACGATAAATATGACAAACAATATATTCAAACGTATATAAACCACATGTCAATGGAATAATCACAGAGACTTTGTTAAATTCCTAATAATTCGTTTTTGTCTCGCGTTGAAATTCAAGTTATCATCAATTTATCATGATTTTACTACGGTATAGCTATCAATGACTCTACCGTAGTGATCAAGCGAGTTATGACTTCAGAAATCATTGAGGTAGAAGTATAACCCACAATGTACTTTATCCCTGACGTAAACTATTCAATTTGAGAATAACACTTTAGTTGAGCACATATGTGGATATTAATGACAATGATAAGTACAATCCATAACTTTTTAATCGCTAGTGTTGCAGACACAACAGAGAATCTGTTGTTTTGTTTGAAATCTATATCCTTCAGCGGCGTTTAAAAGGTTTATACACGTTTACAACGCGAAAGCAGCCTAATTGCATCAAGTAGCTTGTTTGTGTAATATTTATATTAAATAAAGCACCGACAAAGTTCAACAGAGAGATTTAAGTAAATCTAAATGTCAAAAGTGATTGCACGAGACAATTTAAGCAATCATCTTGACCTGACGTTAACCATACTAAGGCAATACCTGTAAATTGACATATTATTCAATAAAGATACGTAAAAATTTAAAATATAACTCTTATTATAAGCAATCAATAAATTCATTATAACAACAATATGATTTTCAAGTTGAAGTGGCTGTGGGCTTGTCACGTATGTCGCAGACACGATTGCCGTTGGAGCAGACGAGTTCTGAACCACTCCACGCGACGCTTGCCGGTCCGATGGACCGACGAATTGCGAAAGTTCGCTGGTGGAGGCTGGATAAGATAAGCGGAGGATCGGGATATCTGGCGCAAAATGGGGGAGGCCTATGTCCAGCCGAGATAACTTGTGTTTTAGGGCCAGACATTCGATTCTAGCAAAGTTTTGATACCAAATTTCTGTTATTAGGAAATACAATCCATGTGTCTCATACCAAAAGATAACACTATTTCAAACATCTCTACAATAATACTAAATAACTATACAAAAATGTTTTGTTATGTTATTCGAAATAGGAACGTAAATCGAAAGTGAACAAAAGTGTTACCACCATCTCTTAAAACAGTATCAACATAGTTCTTTTTTCATGGTCAGGCGTATCACTTACCATCAGGTGAGTGTCCTGATCGTCCTGTACACTAATAACTTTAAAAAACGTGGAAAAACTCTTCAGCCATTGATCATATCCAAACTGGATACATTTTTTATCTAGACCAACCACAAAAAAGTTTAAAAAGGTAAATGATCACCAATTATAAACTCCTCGGTTATATGTTCATCGACGAAATAAACAATCTCGTTATCTATGGTATGCACTCTTGCTTTGCAGCCAAATCTTTCATGTGTAGAGCAACGCCATCTTACTTTTCTTCCCATAGCTCTGTTGATTCTATATTTGTGGTCACCGATCACCATGATTCTACTACCTCTTTGGTTAACTAAAAACCGTGGTGTTGGAACTGAAATGGAAACGGCAAGTTTAGAAAATCATAGTTTCAAAATCTAATTATATGAGTACCTACGATATTTGTAAGTCCAATTAATAAACTCCTGTTAGTTTATTTATGAAACCGAATAAAAATATTTTTAATACAAAATAAAATGCATAATATAACTCATATAAAACCTTTGTTTTGAATTAATGGAATACTTTGTACAAGGTTAAATTTAAAAAAATACAAGTAAATATCAAAATGTCATCAAGAATCTCTCAAATTAAAATGCTTGCTTTGTATAAGTACTGCCTTTGTTTGTTTATATTGACTATTATAGCGAAGTGACAATTAAAATTACTGCTTCCGTGGTCTAGTGCGCACAGCGTTCGGCTGCATGATCCGAACGATGGGTTTGAATCCAGCAGGGAACCATCACTGTGCGATTTTTACTAATTTGGCTAGTCCATTGCAGACTGAATCACCTGTTGTCCGAAAAGAAAGACATTTCAATGCTTCGGAGGGCACGTTAAGACGTTGGTTCCTGCCAACTATCTTAGTAGTCGTTCACACCTACCAATCCGCATTGGGCCCGCGTGGTGGGTTACAGCCCAATCTCCCCAAGGCTATACTGTGTTGAAAGGTCTGTGTCCTGCAGTGGGCTGTTAAAGGCTAATGATGACGATAAATAAAATATATTATGTTTTGAACGGTATTCATTTCAGTATATAATTATTATTATGACTATATGAATATTTTTCACTTGTCGTTCGATACTATTGACTATTCTGTCTATTCTAATCATCATCATCATCATCAGCTCATTAAACGTCCCCACCGAGGGGCACGAGCCTACCCGTATAGGGTGATTAGGCCTTACTCGTCCACGCGGCCAGTGCGGATTGACGACTCACACACAACCTTCGAATCTCATCGCAGGCGTGCATGAAGTTTCCTCACGATGTTTTCCTTCACCGTAAGAGCATCGGATACGTACATATATTTTGAAAATTCGAAAATACATGTACGTGTCGGGATTTGAACCTCAGCCCTCCCGGCAGGAAGGCGACAGTCCACACCACTGAGCCACCGACGCTCTAATATTGTATGTGTAATGCGGGGATGGGTACATGTAACCTTCATCTAGCTAGATGGTAGACTCGGAACTGAGTCATTTAGATAGGTACCACCACATTGTCATTTAGACATCGTTTCGAAAATAGGAGTATTTTTTTCACTTCTTTGATTTGGGATGAGGGCTGACTATTATACACAGTGCATTCAAAAAGTTCCGGGACAAATTTTTTTACGAAAGGAGAAAAGAGCTAGGAAAAAAGTTTTATTTAATTTTCAACATGTCCCCCCTTCTCTACACAAATTTTACAGCGGTCGTACAGTCGTTGAAAGGCCCGCGAAATTCTTCGGAAATGGCCTTGAGTGTGGCGGTCACTCCTCGTTTTATGGCCTCTACATCCTGAAAACGCTCGCCCTTCATGGCAATTTTAATCTTGGAAATAGAAAAAAGTCCGCTGGAGCCAGATCTGGTGAGTATGTGGTGGGCGGATCACAGTAACATTTTTGGCCAAAAATTGTAAACGAGGATCGAGGAATGAGAGGGCGCATTGTTCATGCAGAAAACCAATCGCCACTACTGTAAAATTCTGCCTTATGCGTCGAATCTGCTTCAAAAGTCTGTCCAGCACATCTTTATAAAAATGCTGCATTCACCGTCGGGCGGCACAAACTCGCTGTGGCTAATTCCATGAGAATCGAAAAAGAAAACTCGTTTGATTTTGGATTTGGATTGCGCGACTTTGAGGGCCGTCCTTCCTCTGCTTCTCCATTCAGCAGACTGCGTTTCGTTGTGGGATCGTATTGAAAACACCATGTTTCATCACCAGTTACAATTTTATTTAAGAAATTTTCATGCGTGTTAGCCCAGTCAAGAAAATGAGTGAAGCGTCGAACGGCACTGTTTTGATCCAGCGTCAGTGAGTGAGGAACAAATTTTGCCAATTTTTTTTACAAGAACGTCGTGTAAAATATGATAAACGCTTCCTACACTGATGTGTAGCTTCCTAGATAATGTTTCAACCGAAACGCGTGGATTGGAACCACCAGCGTGCGCACTCGTTCGACATTATCGTCGTTGTTGACGTGGAGGGACGCCCCTCGCGCGGATCGTCTTCCAGCGACTCACGGCCGTTTTTAAATCGTCCATACCACTCGAAAACCTTGCTTCGGCTTAAACAATCCTCGCAATATGCAGTTTTTAACATTTGATAAGTTTCGGAACCACTTTTTCCCAATTTGAAACAAAATTTAATAGCGGCACGTTGCTCCATTTCGCAAATTGTGACCGACCGATATAAACACGTTTACTTCAACCAAACAAAACTTCACTTCGAATGAGGTTAGAGCGCTGAAATCTCGAATGTAGATAGTCGAAGGATGGTATTAACTAGTTCCAACGTTGCGCGAGAGATTGCGCTGATCGTAGATTTTATAGAAATTTAGTCCCGGAACTTTTTGAATGCACTGTGTATATGACTATTGTGTATCGTTGCAATATTTAGAATTAAAAATTATGTATAGAAACACCTACAACATTGGAACCACAGATTTCCCAATACAGGAGATGGGGCAAGCCGCGTTTTTAAGTGCGACAAATGTAAGCTCAACGAGCATACACTGGCTGCCAGTTTACGCTCTGTGAGATGAGTCAAGACGCACGAATATTAGAAGAAATTACCGTTTTTTCCCAAAATGCCATCCTGTGCAATTATAACATGCCATCACCGCAATGAATCAGTAATTTTACCAAGAAATATAATAACTTTTCACAGGTAAGAACCGAAAAGAAATTGCGACACTGGGACTGCCTATAAACTTGGCGGCTTGTCCAGTCTAATTGTATATTCGGATGTCTGTGATTGGAACATTACTTGTATTTTTGTTTAAAATTTTAAATACGGAATCCATTATATGTTTATTCCAAACTTTTACATTAAAATATATCTCATAATTGGTACATGTAATATGACTAGTACAAATTCCTATTAATACAGAATATGCTTTCAATGTATACGTAAAATAATTATAAGTATAATTAAAATACATATTTTGATGATAGTACGACATTTTTCCTTTTCCATTTGTATATATCTTTTTATACTTTTACTTATTACTTTTTTAATACTTGAACTATCTTAATTTTTAACGTATTTTTTGTTAAACCCTGAACCAGGCAATTGAAGTTATCATGTACCTACTGTAAAGATAAAAAAGAGAAAAACCTTAACGTCTAAAATTACTCTCATTTCCTACATAATATAGAATGAATACATTAGTGTTATTGTTATTATAAGGATTATGATTTTTTCTGAACTTTAGCAATTAAAAATATGTGTGTTTTGACATTAATAAGTGCTTCATGTGAGCCCAAATTTAATGTTTTTGACTAGAACTTTGACTTTATGATTAAATATGTGGTTACACTAGATCATAGCCCATCAGTCGTGAGGAGCATTTTCCTGTCATGGTTATATTCCTCGCCAACTTTGACGATGTAGTTTTTAAAAGTGTGCACGAACCCTTTGCACATCCGCTTGGTGCATCGCCATTTTGATTTAAATTTTAAATTTGAATGTTTGTAGAACGTGTAGCCGTTCATAAAATCAGATTGTTCCCCCTTTGAGATTTCACAATTAACACTGAAATAAAAACATTTAGTTAATGCACATGTAAACCAGCTTTAATAAAATTACTTTTTATATCTATATTTTTAAAATACTTATTTATAAAAAGTTAATATATAAATGTCATAGAAATTATCAAAAGCATTTCCATTAATTGTAACCTTATATAATATGTATAACAACACACAACATTTTTCACCTTTTCAGAAATGACAAAATAAAACTTACCAATTTCGATAATGTGAAATAAAGTTGATTTCTAGTCTGCACCATTTCCTCTTGTAAAAAGTGTATTCTTATTTTTCTTGCAATAAGTACTTATTAGACCGACGACTTGCGAAAGTCGCTGGTGGAGGGTGGATGAGAAAAGCGAAGGACCGGGATATCTGGCACATAATGGGGGACACTTATGTCCAGCAGTAGACTGCGATAGGTTGAAGAGAGAAGTACTTATATTTAACTTTGTAAGTACTTATATTTAATTTTTAACTTTTCCCTGGCTACGATTGTCAGTTTTCAAGTTCGTTTGGTTTGGGCAAGAATTTTGCTCACCTTGATTTCATTCATTCATTTTTTCATTCCAGGTCCAATTTTCAATAATAAATGCAAATTAAACATTACATTATCTGCTACATTTATTTCGTTAAGGTCTTTATATACAAACATTCTTATAGATTCATACACAAAACAGTATGTTTGACGACCATAAAATGGTCACATATTTTGTACCAACATCTTGATTTAAATTACACTTTAAATTATAACATAAGTTTTTAATAAAAAATATATAACAATCAATGTTTAAGAAACGATCACATCGCCTTTCATTAAGCACTTAAGTGTGACTAGTTTTATTTAGGTAAGTTAAAAAAATATTTATTAAAAGGAAGAAAGAGTTAATACGAATGGTATAAGAAGTTAGATTTCTGACAGACAATTTACTCAGATTAACTCAGTTATTGGTCAATTGTAACATAATTTTATTTCAACATAAAGTCATAATGGGCGCAATGAGCTGTGTATTTTATTACTCATCTTTGATACTAACATGGACGTTTAAAAAATACGGAAGGAGTATATGGAATGAAAAAGACGGCTGCTATGTTAAGCATTTTGATGAATAATTTACAGTAATTTTTTAAACTACAATTGTGTGATCAAATTGTCCCTGTTTTTAATTTCTTTTGAACACTTCGGTTTTGCACCATTTTACCACGCCAAAGAGCCATGATCTTTTCAGTATATTTTCTCAGAACTGTTAACAGATGCAAGCCAAATGTCTTAATATTTGTTGCTTGTCATACAAAAAACTGACCGGATTTCTAGACACTTTTGTTGTCACCGAGACATCGTCTGTTTTTTATACGTCCATGGATACTAAGTGGTAAACGCAAACAGCCTACCTTTTATGTAAAGCAAGGGCGGATCCAGGTAAGCGCCAGAAGGGGTCACATAGTAGTAATCAAGTTAAGAACTTATAAGGTATCTTGTTAATGTACTGTCGTATAGTACTTAAAAATAGCTCAGGGGGGTCATGACCCCCATTGCCCTCCCCCTGGATTCCGCCGTTGGTATGAAGCAACTTTCGTTTCTTGTATAAATTAAAGTGAGATCACAATGCAAGTACCTATGACATAATTTCATTGTATCGTCAGCTCAGCTGTTTAATTTTTTCAATGACTGAAGCCTTGATTACAGATGATTCACACAAAATAATGGAACGGCATAATCGTCTTTTACTTGAAAATTTGAAATGAATCGTTTATAAATTTATACGAGAGAGTTCTCTGTATAATTTGAGCCACTTACCGAAGTCATTTTAGAAATGTAACTCTTATACTATTTAAGATTTAATCAAATATGATCCGAAGGAGCCGATCAGAAAAATAGGCTTATTTATGACTTTTGCTTTACATGAATGAACCGATGAATCAATTATTTTTACCCCTTGTTAATATCTTTATCAGCTCTTGAGATATCAACTCCGAAAACCCGGTACTTCATCGAAATGATTATGAACCTCCTGCATCCGCGTTATAACTCCGTGCACTACATAGTAATAGGACTTGCATCCTCGTTTGGTGCATCGCCATCTTATTTTCTGCAGCCCTTCCACCTGCTTGTAATACTTCCACTGTTTATACAGCATTTGCTCTTTACCGCTGTTAGTTCTCAGGAATATTGCTAAAATAAACACAAATTTAAACATTTAGATATTTTTTCCCAGTAGATCTTATCACCAAAATAGAATACTGTTACCAAAACCTGCATTACAAATGAAATAAATAAACCTTAGGTCAATGGATAAGAACTTTAGAGTATTCGAAGATATATGTTGGTATTAAAACGAAGTTTTAGGTATTTTATTCATGTTTTATTTTCATATCAAAATATTTGTCTGTTAAACTTAATATATTTCTAAAAACAGATAGCTATTTAAAGATTTATCAACAGGCACAAAAATATCTTTAATACAAAAATATCTTGAGTCATACGTAACATCTTTATATTTGTCTCTTAAGAGTTTCAGAATTAGATGACTCAGAGCTGATTTCTTGTCGACCTCCGTTTTGTGTTATCACCAGTGCGATGATCTCTTTTAACAATAAACTTTACAAATCTATGGTATGATTGTGGTCCCCAGAGATAGCTATTACTTTTCCTTCCAATGTTTTGATGGAAGCCAAACACTTTCTTCTTGTCCTTTTGGAGCAATACCATCTCCTGGGTGAGCTCATTGGTGAATATTTGTTGTTACACCAATAAGTACATCCGTCAAACTTAACTAATTGGTTACCCTTGTCCGTTCGTATGAATACTAACTGTTCTGAAAAATTATAATGACAGTAAAGCTTTATTTATACCTATATAACCTATTTTAAATTATTGCTATAACCAAAACCTATTGCGCTAATTGATTCTATCCACTTTAGAAGTGTCTCCCGCGCAAACTTTTCAATTTATTAAAAAATGATATTAGAAACCACAATATCATTTGGCTACTGAACCCTAACAAGGTCTAAAAATACGTAGTGATAATATTTTGAAATATTTTCATGGAAACATTTTATTATATACAGCGCTTTATCAATCAACAATGTTTGGTAACCGTTGACATAGAAACATCCTTTTATCTTTTGATTTGAATGTATGGGTAGGTATAACTGTATTTATTCGTAGCTGTTTAGGCAATTATTGTTTAAGATTGTATCTCATATTTAAAATTGTTTTTTATTCATACTATATGTATCACATAATAATTTGAAATTAATCATTCAACTACAAAATTCCAAAAAGAAAAATGTATAAACTTGATAAAATATATAAGATAAACTCATTGAATTGGTTGAAATAACCAACAATGTGTACCCGAAAATAAATTCGATAAATGTACATCAACAAATTCCTTTAAAATATTATGCAAACAGAAACTTTTATTTTCAATAGATAATTTATTAAACGCAATAACAGAGACTTCAAAATATACATAGTGTCATTGTATTTAAATCATATATTTTTTTCTGCAATCAATTCACAAGCTTCATTAATGCCCACGTCAACGTTATCGTGAGTATGTTCCCCAAGTACGTCTATGACCTCGTAATTCAGAGTTCTCACGATCACAGGACATTTCTTGCTTTTCTTCTTGGAGCAGTACCAACGGCAGAATTGTCTTTTCATGAAGCTGTACTTGTCACACCAAAACGTGTGGCCACTATAACGCAATTTGTAGTTACCCTTCTCTGTCGGCACGTATTCTGCAACTGAAAGTATTTCGTGAACATCTAAAACTTTATCTTTAAATATAAAAAGTATTTCAAATTCAAAATGTTGATACTTATCTATGAAGAAACTTATCATTTTTACTTCAATTAGTAACTACCATCTTCTATATCTTCTCCTTCTAGTAGTCAAATTTAAAAATAAACCAGCTCTGGTGGCAGAGTTTCCAAACCGCCTTAGGGCCTCTGATTGGTTTTGTTACATACAACCACCATTAGGTTGCCGGAAACAATGAAAACCACGTTTTCCAAATAAATAACTGGAGTATCTAAGTTTAGACGTGACGGTGAAGGAAAATATGGTGAGGAAACCTGCGCACGCCTGCGAAAGGACTCAAAGGTTTTGCGTGAAGTTGACCAATCCGCACTGACGACTAAAGCCCATACATCCTTTACGGGTAGGCTTGTGCCCCTAGATGGGCCCGTTTAATGAGCTGAGGATGATGATCAAATTTTTTAAATTATCAGGTAGGTAATACGATTTAGATATCCATTACAAATCAGAAAATCGCATCTATTTAATTTTCATTATATGTTTGCTCATATAATGAAAATTAAATAGATGCATCCAGATCACGATCCTGGATCAAACAGCAATCAAACTCGAGGCTCAGATAAAGTAGGCAGTTACTGAGAGAAAATAAAGAGCAGCAGTGAAATTACCGGGTATAAGAGACCTTACATCCGTTGTCTCGGGTGACGGGCGCAGTGCGGCATTGATGGAGAATAATAACTGTTTATCAGTTGTTGGTCTCCTTCAATGCCGCACTGTCATGGTCAGGCGTATCACTTACCATCAGGTGAGCGTCCTGTTCACTTCGTAACATAAAAAAGCCAGTTATTTGAGGAATGTAATTTTCCTTTCTCAAGGACATTTGACATTTCGGATCCAGGACTAATGTAAGGACAAAATCTGTAGTTACAAAACAAATATTGTTAAACTTTTATTTCTACATCAGTCATCAGTGAACTTATCACACAACAATTACTTTATTTACACAAATCAAATATTGTAATTAAGTTTTCCGTAGTTAAGTTTCTTTAGTTTGCCGTTTATTTAGAAAATAATTGGCGTGTCTAAATATTTTCATTTAATATTGATAAATAGATAAGATATTTAAATGATATTTACAAACAGTTATGAATTTCATAATCCTTTCAATCAACAAGTTGCAAATTTTCATAAAATAAACTTCTCTATTTTAATACACTTTCCAGGATTTCATCCTCGGTAATTCTTATTTGAACTAGATATTTAAAATTTTAATAATAAATAACTTACAAAATATTGACACACTGGGATATATTACTAATAAATAGATTAAACATTTCGACAAAATGAATACTTACAAAATATTTTTAATAAGTTAATAAATCTTTTCTTTAATCTTTGGCATTAACCTATTCTATTTTTACTATTTACACCTTTCCACTGCCTACTCTTAGTAAACGAGTACCTTCACGGCTTCTTCTGTCGGTATATGGCATAATCGAGCATAAATATTTGCATACAAAAAGAAAAAAACAAATTCGTTACCAGACCACTACAAAGTCAATACTTTAGAACTTTATCACACGTGGCGACATCATTTACGTCATTGTCATCATAATGACGATGTTATGACGTTGAAACAAAAAACAACATGAAATGCAGTTTTCAAGCAAATAATCTCGCTATAAACACTCCAAAGCACAGAATGATCTTTCGTTTTAGACAATCATGTGTTTTAGCCTGCAATGTCCTGAAGAGTTCTATTACTTTAATGTTTTTTATTTGCAGATTTACATAAGCGATTTTTACACCTTAACAACAAATTTTGACTTAACTTTGATACACTACAATCTAATTTTGGCATTATGTGAGATCTACAGGCTACAGAGGCCGCTTACTTTCAGACCGAATTTCCTATGAGTCTGTTAAAATAATTAAGTTTGCTTTTAGGACCCAAAAACCCGAAGACCTGGCAAGTCACCGACACGCTGCTGATTACAAACCCCTGAGATTGGTTAGATGGGATAGACGAAACCTATTTTAAGAGCTTAAGTTCTGCTGTAGACAGCAGATATACAGTTTGTTTGGTTCCTACAATGTCTCAACAACCGAATCCGATCAGTGGCTGTGATATCCATACTCGGCGACAACTCTTCCGAATAGTGTCCTGACGCTGGCGTGGCATTTGGACACCTTCCGCTTGGAGCAGTACCACCGGCGAGAAGGTTTATCGCTTACATTGCTCATCTTGTACCAATTACACCAGAACGTGTTGTCACCGTACCGAAGTATGTAATTACCGCCTCGAGTCGGCAAGAGTTCTGTGACTGCAAGAATTAACATAGTTTATTTTATTGACATCACAATAGTTGACATGCTACTCTTTACATTGTCTATATCTAAGACAAATGGGATCCAGTATACATGTACATACTACTGATAATAGCTGTAATGCGTGTGAATCGGTTAAGTAAAAACCATACTAAAGTTACGGTACAAATCAAGTGTTATTTTATAAATTTGAGATTATATATAAAAATACAAAAATGTTACATGGAAAAATTAAAAATGATAGGTTTGACTAAGATTATATAATGACTATTTTATTTTTTTCACAAGACAATAATTGTTTATCAACATAAATTTATTAAACTGTTTAGATATCTTCAAACCCTTATTAAAAATGGGTCAGTGTTTTATTCATTAAAATTAAAAAAATATTGTCATAGATCACATTATATACTTTGATAGATGGGTATAGCAAAAAGTATTATATTGCTATCGATTGCTTATATTTTACTTAAAGCATTACCTTTATTACTTCCTATTTTTAACTAAGCCAATATTGTTAACTTGTATTTGATCGCGTATATGAAAAAATTAGTCTCCTAAGAATGCGTGTGATTTCCAACTATTGCCATCAAATTTTTGTTACACATTTTCACTCGCACAGGACACCTCTTGCTTATTCTCTTCGAACAATACCACGTACTCCTTCCAGATAGATCCTTGATGTTCGTGGAAAACGAGAAAAATCCTATTCGAAGAAGATGACGTCCGCTCGGCAGAGGTATAAGCTTTGCATCTGAAAGCATTCATTTATGACCTTATTTTTAAACATTTTTAATCTACGTGAAAAAATGTTATGAACAACAGTTTTTTGTTTTTAACCGACTTCATTATATATTCACTACGACTGTTAACAACCAATAATACTTACATTTCTGCTAGATTAGTTTATCACTCTAAATAGTCGCATTAAATATTGATATTCCGGACTAAATTCCCGAAAATCATGTCTCTTGTCACCAAAATGCCGTGAAATTTGATCAAAACTTAGGTAGATTTCTTGTTTGCTTATTCTTAAGATTATATATTTTAATGAATACTTATCCATACTAATACGAGTATACTATCAATTAATTTCATAATTATAATTTTTTTCTGTACACGACACCTTATATTTTATGAAGTCAAGTAGAAAAATCTATACCTCGTCATGATCACCAACTATGAAGAATTATTTTGGAAATACCGCAACATATTTTTCGCCCACTAAAATATCTAACACTAATCAAGGAAAAAGTTTAATATTACATTTTATATGTACACAATTTATTAGCAAGTTGATACACAAATCAAGACAAATAACCTTAAAAATTATAGCATTCCAACGTCTCAACAAAATTTTAATACCATTATTTATAGTCAGACAATAAATATTACAAATGATTTAACTTACAATTGACCATCATATCTCACTGATTATTTTTAGATTCAAAATTACGATATTTAACATATTTTTCATTAACAACAAAATAACTTAATAATAATTTTTATTTGTATATTCCGCGAGTTTATCCGCAGATTTAGTAATATTCTAATAAACTGTGATGTTGCTTCATAAATATCGAGGGAAGCATCGGCTCTCTCTTACTTCTTTGCTCTCTTCTCTCTCTTACAAGCTATGCATTGTCAATCGTCATAGCTTGTCACAAATACGCAACAAACAACCGACTGCTCTGAAGTTATTTATTCTAATCTAACCTCCGATAGACTATATAGAAGTAAAAGGTTACCAGCGTCCTTCAGCGGCTAGCTTCATGACATCATTTTTTACAGCCATAATAGATATACCTACTTTTGGTTTCATTGTTTCTCTTGCACACACAACAACAACAACACGTAGTTCATTGACTAGATCACTAGTAGGTTCGTGTAGGTGACAGTGACCATATTCATAAAATGAAATAAAATGTCTGCAACACTATTTACAACCTATATTTACAATCTTCCCATGGGTACCGTAATAGCCGACTTACTACGAGTACCTTTTTCGAAGTACGCAGTTAGTTCAGCAGAAGACTAAGGACGTAAACAGCCGACCATTATGAAATACTCCGTGATTCGATAAAAGCGTTGCAATAACCATTAAATAGTTGTAGGTACTAACTATTAGGTTTGTTTTTTGGCTTTTAATCAATTCATTAGGGGCCAATAATGCTGTAATAATTTTCCACTGAATTTCATGACTGTAGGCTAAATCCATGAAAAGTGTAAAACGCATTCGACAACGCCTCGTTAATAAATTCATCGATATTTTCTACTATTTCTTCGTAAACAATTGCCAACCACACATTCAGGTGTTAATTCACTGTGGACAAATCTTCTTAAAGTGGACTTAGGGACGTCAAACTCTTTGACAGCTTTTTTGAGTCCCATCTTTTTCTCCCGCAACGCTTTTATTGCTTTAATCATATTATTCGCATTCCATGTTATCCTTTTAGGCTTCTCCAAGTATTGCCCGCAAGTGAAAAGTTGTACTTCAAGGAAATCTACAAGGTAATATTAATATAACTTTATTAGCAACCGCCCAATCTTGGTTGAATTTCATATTATAATATATGCTGGTTTTGACGTGTAAAATATATTTCATATGTAAAATCTAAGTAACTTTATTAATAACATTATTACAATAAAATGACACAATTTGGTAATTAAAAGTAAACGTTTTGGTGACAAACCTAACTAAACATTATATAAGTTCGAAAGACTTATGGAAATTATTATAATAAAATATAGGTAAAATGATGTTGGTAAAGTTTTATATGAAATCTTCATCGAACTAATATGATGACAGAAATGAATTTGCGTTGAAACATAATATCACCATCGCAAGATAGAAATACAAATACGATGTTTATAAAAGCAATGATAAAAGACAGCGTATGCTCATTATTCGGAAAGATAAAGAGCGTCAAAAGATAACATACCGATAAAACTTAATCCATACAAGAGTAAAATCACAAACCAAAAATATTAATAGGAAAATAAGTATGTGATAGTTAATACACAGCACAGCAGCAATAAATGAGGCTGAAACTGGCAGAAAATTGTAGCAGAAAAAATGCAATGGCCAGGAACGAAAAAGGACTTGGTCCCTGTTTTTAAAAGAAAATGTAAAATTATGTGAGATATTTGCACGTTGCAGTCAAAGGTTATGAATGAAAACAGCCTTTTTTTGGTACCAAGGCTTTTCCGTCACTGACCACCACGTTTTTTCTGCTACAATTTTCTGCTAGTTTCAGTAGTAATCCTATTCTGCTAAATCTTTATATACTGCCCTTCGTGTATCACATATTTCGACGGCGGATGTGTATGCACATTTTCTTGGCCTATAATGGCGAAGTTTTCATTCAACATCAGTTTCGCATTGCATCCCCTGCAATTATGCGTGGAGCAGTACCAATGGAAATATCTGGTCTTCTTGCACCGCTTCTTGCAGTAGTAGGTGTAGTCGTTGAACATGACTAGGTGCTTGCCTGTATACCGAGATTTGGCTAAGAGTATCACTGAAACATTGTTTTAGAAGATTAGCTCTAATCTAAAGAAGCATTAAAAATATTTAACAAGTACAAAACTTAAAGCAAGCTCTTCTTTAGGGTGTCTACTTCAAAATTTGAGCCATATACCACCATGATTACCACTTACGGTTTAGTTTGTGTTTTTAAGTTTACGTTACGTTTTCTGCAACGATTTAATTTGGCATGTGTATTCATTATTTCTCTTGAAATTGATATTATGCTACTTCTGTTTAGAATAATTCATAATTACTTTTTCATATGACTAGATGCACTTCCACTTTTCCGGATTATATTTTTTAGAACAAACTATTTTTTTATAATTTCACACAATACACAACACAAGACAATTTAAGAAAATAAGCAACAAATTTCAGGGTTACAGTTTTAAATACAAGGATTGGTCATATTAAAATTTAAACATTTTTTTTATGTTTATTGATTTTATTTAGATCTCAAGATAACTAGAATTACTAGGTTTTTTGAAAACACTAATTACTCGTAGTTTCAGCAGCATTGTTAGTGACACCAATTTCTAATGGAAATATGTTTACATCATTTTACAATATCTTAATATGAACTGTCAATCCTTAACATACAAGTAATCTGAATAAACAAATATCATCATCAGTCACACGTTATATACAAACTGCTGTTGATTTTGTAGTAAACCCCATTCTTTATAATAAATTTGGGCGGGTAATGATTGTGCTCCAAATGCCGGCGGATGATGCTGCCGCCTGTGTTGACGATGAACCGGGCCCTGCAGCGCCCACCTCGGGTGCACCTCCATAACCTCGTTGTACTCGTCCTCACCGCACAATAGAACGTAAACTCGTTCACAATAGCCATCTGCTTACCGCCTTTGTTCTGTACCCAGCGCACTGCAAGGAAAATTATTTTAGTTGCACAAATGACTGACTCTACGCTATTGATAAAAATAAACTGTTTGTCATGTTACTGCGTGATTTTTGTACACATTCAAAACATGCTTGGAGCTTTTAAATCTTCAACGTGATGATGGGTCCCTCATGATAAAATTCCAGAAAAACTTCAGAAGATTGTCAGTTAATGCTGAAAAAATCTTCAAAAAACTTACCGTTTCGGTGAAAACCCGAAATACTTTTTAAACCTGGACGTCGAGTCCTTTCTTAAGTGCAGAAACAATAACAAAGTTCAAAATATTATTTTCAATGTTTGTACGCTTGTACGTAATTTGTTAAAACTCTATAACTGGCAAACAAAATTTCTATCTCAATAATAACAAATCTAGCTTCTTTTCATTTGATATGACTTTAACAATCTTCACATACCTTTGAGCAAACATACGCGTAATCCTGGAATTTACGTAGATTTAATACGCAAGTTTTTAGAATATACATAAAATTCTATGCTTTTAGCCATACTATCTTGAAACGATCTAAAGAACTTTCAATGCATTAATGCCATATTCTAAAGAAATCATGTTTTGATAAATTTTTACGAAAATTCCATCGTGACTGAATATACACCCCCATCAAGCACTACAAACTTTGGAGCTGAAAGTTTGTGATTTAACTCCGCTCGAAAAATCTAATAGTTCTTGCAGATCGAAAACCGGGTCTTGCACTGCGTCCCCATTATTCATCTCCACGTGTCTCTGGTACTCTCTATTCTGTTGCAGTAGTTTGTCAATCCATCGATAAGAGCCAGTTGCTACCCTGCCCTATTTTGATCCTACGACACTAGACCTATATTGGAAGTAGGGGCAGAAGTATTGTTGATACGAGTATTAAAGTGAGAAGCTGTATGACCAAAATTTAGCACCTCAAGTTTGAAGCACGAACGCTTTTGGACAACCTATAGAATGAATAATAGTAATTAGTGAAATAACCGGGTATAAGAGACCTAACATATGTTGTCTCGGGTGACGAGCGCAGTGCGATTTTGATGGTGAATAATATCTGGTCTCCTTCAATGCCGCTCTGTTATGGTTAGCATTTTACTTACCATCAGGTGAGCGTCCTGATCGTCCTGGTCACTTCGTAACATAAAAAAAGCATTACTGTTTTCTCAAATAGCGGTAGCCCCCATTGTTACTGTTAAATTAAAGTTATTAAGTTAAGTAAAAATTCTAAATATTATCCAATCACACTATTGACAAAATAGATAATTATATTAAAAATTTAAAAAACCCCCGACACAAGAACTTAAGTAATTTCCCTTTAAAAAGTAAAAAATAATAAAAGAAACTTAATGTTAAAGTACCTAAGAATCTATTAATAATTCTAAAAAAAACCTTGCGTTGGGGGACCGCTCCTAATTATTTCTTTCTTATCTACGATATTTTTCATAAGATGGTTACCTCTTTAGGCTTTTACCCAAGACTTTTTGAAGGAATTGTATGAAAGTTTTTGAATTTATTCTCTTAATTTTGTTTTTATGTTCATCTCTGTTACTTAATTAGACTATTTGTATTTGAATTGTTAGTGTAAGAGCGGTCCCCCAACGCGAGGTTTTTTTTTAGAATTATTAATAGATTCTTAGGTACTTTAACATTAAGTTTCTTTTATTATTTTTTACTTTTTAAAGGGAAATTACTTAAGTTGTTGTGTCGGGGGTTTTTTTTAATTTTTAATTTAATTTTTATTTCATACTTTTTATAGGTAGGTTAGGTTAAGTTAGATTTTAATATATAGACAGACACGTCAAACTTATAACACCCCTGTTTTTACTTACTTACTATTGTAATGTACGAATCATTTCCTTTCATTTGATGGCATATTTGCAAACAATCGGTTTTTCATTCCCACTTTCATCCCCCATATCTTATAAACGGCTTAACCGATTTTAATAAAACATAGCTAAGAACACGCTCGATTAAATGACCTTTCAAACAAAAAAAACTAAATCAAAATCGGTCCACTCGTTCGGGAGTTATGGTGCCACAGACAGACACACAGACTCACACACAGACACACAAACACGTCAAACTTATAACACCCCTCTTTTTGCGTCGGGGGTTAAAAATCGGGAAAAATGCCAATTCAATTATAACCTAAAACAGTTAAACTGATATTTTTGCATTTTTACAATAAAAAGCTACGAGTAAATGAGTGCTATCTTGCAAAAGATACAATACGGTTTGGGAAAAAGTTGAGGTCTTGCAAAATGCAAAGGCTTCATAACATAGAATAAAACTCAAAAGGATTGACACGCTAACAATCATTTATTTGTACAGCCCAAACCTTATCTAGATAACCTCTCAGAATTATCTAGTACATATCTAAAATCGAGAAAAATGCTTTATAAACCCAAATTTCTTCCACAATTTTCAATTAATGTTATCCACACAGCAAAATGTATCTATTTCAGTAAAAAAAAATATATTACCACAGATTAATAATATATATTACGTATACAAACTGCGGTCGTCTCAGATGTAAAAAAAATATACAATGATTTTAATTCTCATTTTTCGTACTAAGACATCTTTCTTTTTATCTTTAGGCTAACTGAAACTTTTGATGGTCCAATGTTTGTTTTATTGCTGAACACGTATTTTCGCCACAAGATCTGTGGGAAAAATATGTGGATCTATCCACTGCGTATCAATTTTGTCACAAATCGCAGCTTAAAAATTCTTCATAGTAAATAAATAACTAAATATGAAGATAAGTAATACGTACCCTTGGTGGAAAAAAATTAACTCATACATTTCAAACAAATAAATGCTCTTATATTTTACTAGGCGGTAGACTCGATACTGAGTCATCTAGGTAGGTACCACCGCAGTGCCAGATCTCGTCCCGTGAAACAGCAGTGCACTTTTGTGTTTCGTGATTAGGGCACTGTAGCTAGTGAAATTACCGGATATAAGATATCTAACGTCTGTTGTCTCAGGTGAAGGGCGCAGTGCGGCGATGATGGAATGTAAAAGCTGTGTATCAGTTGATTATGATGAAATGTTAAATACACTGCACCATTAGTTGTGACGTTAATAATTGAGAAATGGGAATATATTGCATATTGTTTCGCAGTCAAATATAACATGAATATACTTTACAGTGTTACTCTTATTTTAAATAAATATTTTCAACAATAAATACATTTATTTTATATTCCAAGCATTTTTCCCACGGTCTGAACAAAATGATAACCAAAATCTCTGAATCATGAACTCTATCCGCCTTATTCCAAAACGTGGACTAATGTAGTACTGGGATTAAACTTGGTTTTAAGCCATGGACTAAAAAACCTTATTACAAAATGAGGTTTAACGCTTAGGTTCGGACTATCTGTGGTGCTAAATTTAAACCCGTGTGACACCTAGTTTAACAGTGGACTAACTTTGTTTTGAGGTTATACTTAGATTTTTTGTAACATTGTATTTAGTTTACGATCATCAATTATGTCGATTTAATGGTTTTTAAGATTAAGGTATATAAGAGACCTCTCGGCGTATTGAATTTGAATTACGTGCAGCGCCATATTAAAGAATTACGAAACGTTTTGCCAAAACAATTGTTGATGTTTTACATGACCATTTCACCAAAGACTCCCATGAATGGCCTTTGATACCCAAATGGGCTCGCCATAAAGTAATTGAATACATGTCAGTTTATCTAGAAATTTAAATATTTGCTTAATTTTCATTAGATTCATGATGATGCAGCCGATATAGGTACATGGCGTGCTTTTATAGTACAACTGATCAGTAAGATATGGAAATAGTGGCAAAAAACGTGTCACTTTAAATGGACAGAAAGGAACTGAAAAAAAAACAAGAAAATACTGTGCTCATATCGGAGATGAAAATGTATGCTGATGGTAGTCTGATATTTAATAAAAGAAAAGGATATTACATGAGACTTGTTTATTTTTCTCTTGCTGATACATCAATATTTATAAATAACAAAACATTTTTATCCAACATTTTATTTAATAATCTTTTTTGTCACATTATAACATTTATAACAATACTATTTCTAATTAAAATTAAATCAATTTTAACATTTAACATCAGTTCCACTCCACTTCCACCATTTCAAGCTGCCTTTTCTTGAACTCATTACTGAAAAAAAAGTGATTTTAAAAACAATAGTGATATAAGTATGTAAAGTTGGTATGGGGCAAGAAAGTATGATTTTTTAAGAATGCTTGTCAAAGTTATTAGATAATTTCTATATACATATAAACAATTGTATTGTTTATTATCATTTTAATTTTGGGTCTCTCTGTACCCCTACTATATTTGTGTTACATAAAATATAATATTTCATCCCAAGTTTTTACTTTCATTTTATTTGACTATTCACCTTGCTTTTTATATCCAGTTGATACTGGAATTAACTCATTTAACAAATGTATTCCTTAGTTCCTTCATAATGGCCAGTCTACAAACATATGTTTTGCTTTAGCCACCATGATAAGTGGAATCTACAATTAAAGATAATTTACGTTTATTACATGTTTCAAATCTGTTATATTAAATATGTTTGAATTCTATACTTTAATATTTAATACAAGATCCAATTCGAGTTTACTACATTATGTAAAAAAAATCAAGACTTGAGTCAATGTACATTTACTATTGTGAAATATATTGAACTTCAATTGCATTTAAATTATAAAGAAATCATATGTTTCACTACCTGATAGGTAAAAGCAATAAGTATATATAAAACTTACTTGATTGATATATTCTTCCACTCTTCAGTTTTTAATACAATTATGTAATTTTTTTGTGATTGTTTATCAAAATTGCAGTGAAATGGAACTTTGCATCGCTTGTAGTTACACAATATTTTACTGCTGTTTCTCAATGATGAAATATAGAGAATATCATTGCTTTTTCTTTAGACCTCGAATTTTCATCTTACTTTTTTTCTGCTGTTTCCGACTTATTTTCACAATTTTAACCCACGACTTCTCATACAGAGTCACAAAATAGTAATACTTCGAGTCAGTACAACATTATTAACACAATATAACAATAATTCCTTTATTTATTTGCATGGTATTTTATAGGAACAATAGAGCTCTTTCTTGACAGTCAATTACTTTTCAAATTACGCGCTAACTACGCTCGTGTCATAGGAATCAATAAAAATATATCATTATTTTAAACAAAACTATAACTTGTTTGACGGATTGGAACTTAAAAGAAGAAATATTGCTTTAAAATTTGTTGTATTATTTTTAAATATTATTTATAGCCTCAAAAGTACAAAGTTGATTGCAACGTTAAGAGAAACGGAATGTCGTACTGAACGAAGTCATTATAAAAGAATGAACGAAAACTTAGAACAGGGACTATCTTTGGTTTACCTAGTCAATGATTGGTCTACGTTTTGTAATAAGATCACATTTTAAGCCTGGTATTAACTTTAATACCGTAACAATACAAGATCAGTTAGTCCAGGTTTAAACCAGTTCTAATCACTTTTTGTAATAAGGCCGTATAAGATTAAATTGACAGTCAATCATATATAAAATGGCTGTGGATCCCCAACGTTTTTCAATGCTGTATCTATAAAAAATCTCCAGATGTATTCTACAAAAGTTTTTCAGCTCAGATCTTGCAACTCATACTAAAATCCACATTCGAGTTTAGAACATCAACAGAGTAAGTATTACGGCCGTTGAAAAAAAAACATTTTTACAGATTTAATCGACTTTAAATTTTAAATATTTAAAGAAAAGTAATCCTCAAAATTGCTTTTATTCCAAGCGTGCAAATCGACAAAACCAAAGACAATAAATATTACCTAGTCAACATTTCACTATTTTATTATTCTCTATTCCTATCTATTTAACCATAAATTAAACGTCAACAAAGACTAGAATTGCTTGGTCTTATAACTTAATATAGACTCCATCGCGGACGACAAAATTTGGTGGTCTGTGGTCGTGCCGGATATTGCCCCGTACTATTCTCCAGTCAGATTTTGACATCACGAAGCGAGCTCTGCAGTTAGAGCCGTTGGTGCAGCGCCATATGTCGGTCTTATAGCCTTTCTTATTGCAATAGTATGTGAAGCCATTCACAATGAGCCCTGGTTTACCATTACGATGTTGGATCCATGTTACTGTAACAAAAAAAACTAAATGTAATAACTGTAGAGACTGTGTGCCCGTTAGAAGTGTCTTGTTAAATCATAAATAAAATAAAAATAGTTTTTATTGCTCAATATAAAAATCAATTACATGCGTAATGTCTCCCCAGTTAGTAATAGTAATACTTGTGTTTAGCATCCCCCAATGATGATGTAAATAATTGAATGAAGATTTTTTATGACTTTTAGTTTGAGTCAGCACGTCTGTACGACTACGCATTGTAAACTCCTTACAGTATTTTTTTTAATTGTTACTCTTAATGTTTAGCTTTGCATTTCGTAGATATGATTAATTAATTCTGAATAAGTTTTACTTATTTACTAACCAACACAGATAGGTGTAGTGAAAATACAGATAAGACGGCGTTGTTGGAAATCAATTATATCCTAAATATTGATGCGGTTATTAATAAAAACACAAATATAATAAAAAACAAAAACTTGTAGTAAAACATTACTAATTCTAGATCAATTGGCCTTATAGCACGTTGTTTATTTACTACATATCATTAAACGGATTTATTTAACTCTCAATTACTTAAATAATGTAATGACGGCAAATGTCAAAAAATATAAAAATGGCTAAAATACTGAAAAAATACGGTAAAATGTGTCAAAATATGATCAGAGAAAAGTAAGGAAAGGGAAGAGAAAAATCAAGACACTGTTGAATACATTTATTAAATACTTTGACACTGACTAGATATTGAGATCAAATGTAGACTACATATTGTTAAACAATTACAGTTACATTTATAATCGTGTAAATTGGATATATTGGCATATTGAATACAAGAAGACCAAACTGCTTAAATCTAATAAGCACACGTTTAAGTATATATTGCACACAAAGAAAAAAGATATATCAGAACTGAAAAACATGTGCCAAACACATGTTGGCTGGCTTCAAAATGCTATGGTAAATTAAATAATAAAACTAATCAAACGTCTTGTTTCAGAAATTATATATTGATATTTCTTGAAATATATGCAAGTATCCTCGAATTGGTATCAATACAAATAAATGTTTAAATGATATTTAACCCTTTAACAGCCGCTATATTTAACAAAAACAATAGATTTTCTATTGTGTCTAGATTCCTGGCGGTTAAAAGGTTAAACAACGCCGATCGAAATCTTCTTTTGATTAGGAAAACTATTTTATTTGGAACGAACGTTAATTTTAAAATATAAAATGATATTTGGTCTGAATGCTTTATCTTACATTGCGTAAGTTTGCAAATAGTATGTATTAGCAAACTTTTTAGGCGTTAAGTGCTAAGAGTGATATAATAGATAGAGTAATATAATATAAGTAACAGTTACTTTTATAATAGATAGAGTAATATAATATAAGTAACAGTTACTTTAATTTAGTAGTTGCTACTTTAATTTTAAAAATGACTAGAGTTAGGACGTATACACATTCGAAGAACATATTATATATTTTACAACCAAATCAAATTAAATCTTATTACATAACACTGAATTATTTTTTCTTTCTTTTCTTTCATTATTTCTAGTATTTATAATATGGATCGAGAACATTATGCTAGGTAATATAAAATATACTTCTAGTATATTTTAAGGAAGGAATAAAAAACCTTTATTGACCGTAAAATAATTAAAAAATTTATACAGTCAAAGTAGTCACAGATAAAAACAAATGAACAAAAATCATAAGCTATACAAACACAGAGAACAGTAGAAAGTTATAAATAGAGAGAAAAAAAGACAAACAGATACGGTCAAAGGGTACCGCCTCAGCATAAGGTGTTGCACCGCCAGCGCTGCAGCAGCACTGTTATTCTGGCGAGACCTCCCAAGATGATGTCACAAAGGAATCTATATGTATAATAGGGTGATTATAATACTCGTAATAGATGTAGGTGGATAAATAATATTATACACATACACTAAAAATTAAAACATAACAGCGATACGTAGAAATATATTAAGTACTTCTATAAAATATACTAAGTACTTTCATAAACTGTTTCTATCCTACCATATTCTTGCATCTATCATCATTTAACTACACTTAACCAGCATAAATTCTAACTTATTTACTAACTTTGGATTATTTCTCTTTAGTAAGATCTTATTAATAGATAAAAACTAATACCATGCCAACCAGGTCAACAAAAAATATCAAGCGAAGTAGAAATGTCGTTCTATTCTAATTTCAACGTTTGGTATTTGGACGACGAAGCCCTAGGAGGTGATATGGATACTATTTTTAGACCTCTCTTTAATAATGAATAAATTTGAAGCCATTGTTTTGGAGCTGAATTTCAGAAAATCTCAACTTTTTACAAATAATTGTCACTTTAATTTACATAACGTGAAACAAAAAATTAATAGTAGTTTAATTTACCTTCTGGGCTCGGTAATTTTTGATTCATCTATTTCTGAATACATTAATGATTAAATTCCTTAATTTAAAAATTCTGCTGACTTAGAAATAAGTCCATATTATGCACTTTATATTATATACTGATATTTCTTGAAATATATTCAAGTATCCTTCAATTCGTAACAATACTGTTTTTTCTGTCAAAATTAGTATGGCTCCGTGGAGGACCCAAATTTAACACGAGTAGACGGCTTTATTAAAATTATCTAAGAATGGATCCTTATATGCAGCTGTATGAGCAATCTGAACCCAAGCATTTCATCAGTTATGGTGGTTTAGGGATTCGCAAAATTTCTAGTATCACTTTAGCAGCCTTCCTATCTTCTGCCCATAGTTCACGTAATCTCATTAGTAAAATTTAGGGTATTCCCTTCAAAATTTGAGATTGCTGGCTTCGAAGAAGCTAGAAAACGCTGGGCATACATGGGTCAAGATTATCCGGCATTTATATGACAGTCCTTTGAGCTCTAGTTCAGGTTCGGCGCGTGCCAGGCTTTTGGCCTTGGTTGCCCATGAAACCGGCTACTGGCTTCACGCATACCCTTCGTCAAATACAGGAACATTTCATGAGCCTAACACGCTGCGATTTGCAAACTCTTTGTCTACGGCTTGGAGTTCCAGTCTGCGCTCCTCATATGTGTTCATCGACTTTCATGCCAAAAAGTGCAGGTCACTTTTCGAGACATGCCGCACTTAACGATATCATACGCCAGTCCCTGGCCACCGTCAACATGCCAAGTCTTCTTGAGCCATCTGGTATTGCAAGAGACGATGGCAAGAGACCGGATGGTATGAGTTAGATTCCGTAGAAGATAGGCCGGGTGCTACTATGGGATGTAACCTATTCAGATACACTGCCTACCCTTATTATCTTCTTATCTTCATGTAATTATTAATTGTAATATTATATTTTTTAAGGTTCTTATTATATACGATTATATTACCTGAGTCATGTCTTAGACTTAAAAACATTTTATAGTTTAAAAAACATATATCATCATCCGAAATCCCATAATTTAAAGTCTACTTGTAACACAAACTATAAATATAAATTAATATATCTCTTGAGGCCATATTTAATAAAACAATGGTAATTAATATTTGGCGCTTTGTTGAGGCCAATCTGGCAATTGATTGTCTTATAATACTAGACAAATAAATTATAATAAATAAAATATAACATATTACAGAACAAAGTGAAATATGGTTTAAACGAACCGTTAATCCTACAATAGGTTTTTGACTCCAGGAAGAACCAAATATAAACAGCAATAAAACTGTGAAAGTGACAGGAAAATAAATCGTCCCATGAACTTCTTGACCCTTTCACCGCCGCTTACGGATATATCCAGAGACAATAGAATTTATATTGTGTCTGGAATCGGTTAAAAGTACAATGAGGCAAATTATACAATAGCCTGGAAATTCTGCTCTTCCAATGGTGTCAACGTAATATTGCCATAATAAGTTCCCCCATGGATGAAGTATGTCGGAGCTGTATGGTTGTGAATAAGCTGCGGCCTGGTGACTTCGGATCCGTGAAGAGTGAACTGAGCTCGGCACCTCGGCGCCTTGGTGCAACGGTAAAGGAGCATTGCCGGCCTCTTCCTCGCCAAAAAGAAGGTATGCCCGTCAACGATTGCCATCCTTTTACCGGTTCGTTTCTCCACAAACTTCACCACTGAAACTATTTAACAACACTGTAATATATTCGCAAATATTAATAAAAACTAGATAATTGAAGCGACTGTAAGATCTATTTTCTTACAGTTAACTATCTTATAATCAAGGCCCGGTTTAAAATCACGAAATTGTTTTATAACATAAAAATAATGTACAATTATAAATGCATGCCTTAACGTTATGAACTTTAGGGTATGTCATTGCAAATTCGCATCGTGGAAAAGTACGTTATCAAAGTAAGCAGCCACTTGCTTTGATAACGAATAAAATACTTGAATTAATCTTTATATCGATTATTTACTTGATACTTTAAAAATACAGGAAAGAGAAGTACAAAATAACAACAAAATCATGAGACACAATTCATAGTCTGTAATAAATGCCGTTTTTAATAACAAATTTTGGCGAAGCATGATCATGATTGCTTTGCTTCACTTTTAACGTGGAGTCATCGTTTACATAAAATCCGGCCTTACAAGTGCCCCCCTTCGTACATTTCCAGAAAGGTTTTCTTTTGCCCTTGGATTTTTGACAATAGAAAGTATACCCGTTTACAATAGCCAACGTCTTCCCCAAATGATTCTTAATCCAGCGAACATCTGAAATTAGATAAAACTTTTTTATTTATGTAATAAGTAAGCAATCAAGGTGGAAGTGGCGACTGTCATCCGAGTTCCTCCAGAGAACCGAAATAAGGGACCATAGTACAGATGCTTAGCAATGATGTAATAAGTCCCAGTATCGAATAATTTACTGCTAATTTTACCCTCCAGACTGGAGACTCCTTAGGCTGGATAAAACTTTAACTGAATGAGTATAGTGACACTAAAAGTAGTTATAGCGATAAAAATAAATGGTCAAGTGTTAGACCATTTATTTTTATCGCTATAACTACTTTTAACGCTGGAGATAATCATGACTATAACAATCTTTATTCTTTTACAACAAACACTGCACTAACATCTGTTACAATTCTAATTATATATAAATTATAGGTTTACATATTGCTTGTGCGAAACTGGTGCCTAAGCTGGGCAATAAGTTACCTGTTTTATAGGTCACACTTTCTTGTAAACAATACTCAACGCAACCTTGCAGAAGTCTTTGCCAGTATATCAGCAGGCACCCCACCAGCGTAACAGGTAATAGTAATAAAACAATAAATTTATCAAACATAATATACTCTTATTCAGTACACTATAGTTTCGGATGTACAATATTTATAATAAAAATTATTGAAGCGGTTAAAATCTTCACTTTCTAAAATTCATAATATGAATATGAAACGATAATTGATAAAACTTGTTTTCTTCATGTACCATATTTATCAGTGATTTCAAAAAATACTACATTTGCTTTCTTAAGTTGTCCTTTAGTAACTTAGACATTTCACCCCTTATCCCAAGAAAAGTAATTTTAATTTGATTTCATTATATTTTATCTAAGAGCGTCTTGGCTCAATGGTATGGACTGTTGCCCTCCTACCGGAAGGGCTGAGGTTCGAATCCCGCCACGTACCAATGTGCTTTTAATTTTAAAATGATTCCATAAACATCTGCAATGGCCAGTTATAACAAACGGAAGCGAAACGTGGTCGCTCACTGAGGGCCTCTTGAATAAACTCAAGGTTGGTCAGCGTGCTGTGTAGAGGGCTATGTTAGGTGTCTCCCTACGCGATAAAATCCGAAACGAGGATATCCGTAGGAGAACTAGCGTGACTGACATAATACCAGAGGATAAGCAAGTTGAAGTGGCAGTGGGCTGGGCACACAGTATGTAAGACCGATGGGGCGGAAAGGTTCGCGAGTATGCTGGCCCCCAACCAGATAGAGAGATAACCAGGTTAAGGTGGGGGGCAACAAATGGTTGTCAACTGCTAGAGACTGGCCCACGTGGATATCATTAGCGCCTTCGTTCAGTTGTGGACATATTAGGATGTAATGATGATGATCTCCAATGGAATGCATTAAAAACGTGGTTAAATTTATCTAAATAAATATTATCACTTGATACATATCCCATTTTCTACATAGAACATTGGCGGTTTGTGGTTATGCGTGAGCAATGCTCGAACAACCTCACCAGCCTTGGTCGTGTTTATTCGTGCCTTGCACCTAGTTCCCGTCGTACAGCACCAATAGTTAGTCGTGACCTGCTGCCGAAGACAGTAGAAGGTGTATCCTTCAGCGATAATTATTTGCTGACCTCGCCGATTTCTCACGAAGGACACTAAAATCATATAACATGTATGATAGTAAAGCGAATTAAAGAAATTCTGAAAATATTTTGATTTGCACGGCTAAGTTCTACATAATACTGTTTTAAATAAGCTTCTTTTTAATGTCATGAATAAGGTTAACGGAACGACAAAGAAATAAATTCTTTCAAGATTGCCCTGTGTCCGTCACCTAAAACCAGATACTCAATAATACCAGTCTCCAATATTGTGTACCTTATATAAAGTGCCATGTTCTTGAAACAGAAGTTTTTTATTCTCGTATTTTACGTGATACCTGACTACCAAAAAGAATGGTTGGGTTTTTTAATGATGCCCGCAAGATGTGCAAATTAACCGAATGACACAGTGGTGAAACTGGTAGAGTCGTATTGAGAAATAGTGATTTCTCAATTTGACTCTACCAGTTTATGATAAAGCACTTACCATTCACCATATCAATATATGGACAATGGTCTGAAAATAAATATTATTCTATTTTTTATTTATTATATATCATGGGTACTATGAAAGATAAATAAATAAATATTTTCGAAAAGTACCTGAGTTGTATGGGATTCAAAAGCACAACACTAGTTGCCAAAACAGGTCGAATCAAGCGAGCTCTGGCCCGACATTAAGATACTGGAAAACAAGTAGTATCTAGAAACAATTAGGAGTACACCTAACTTAAAGCTGGTCATCTGCTCTTACATATTGATTCAGATTGGCAGCTTATGGTCATGCCTTATATAATGGTTAAGCAAAGGTGTTTTAAATGAAATCACAGTAATGTTGAACTATTGTATTCACATTGTTTGAGCTACTTTTACAAATAAGAAACTCTTATATTGTCTATTTTAAATCAAATCTAGTAATAATGTTAATGTTCAGTAACATGAAGTAATTTGTCCTTATAATATTATAATAAAAGGTATGCTTTACGGCATATACATGATCACATTTTGAAAATATAACTCTTACAAGTTCGATTTAGCCTTAGATTTTATTTTTTTTTTTGGTTGTATACTAAACCTAGTTTTTTTACCACTTCAGAAAGTAGCCAAGCATTTTGATGATATTCAATGTGTCAGTGACGAAATCGGCGTATTTTAGATATCAATAAAATCTTAAGTATTATTGCTATTCTCTTGAGACATTGTATGTTTCATTAGTTTATCATCGACATCTTATCCTGAAAATACGAACTATCTGGTACATCGGAAAACAAAACCAAGTATTTAACTTCTGCAAAACCTATTTATAACATATTATTCCTTTCTTTCGTATTGGATTTGAAATCAATCTGGAAGGGGGCGGAAACATTTCATTCAACAATCCACTATTTTTTGTCTGTTGAACCAGCGCAATTTTATCATGCATTTATGACACAAATAATCATTCATTGCAAAAATGTATATATGTTTGTTTATCCGTTATTTAGTATTCATATTACAGGCTTATGCTTAGTTTGGAGCTAGATGGTACGTCCTAGTGATAATAAATAAATAAATATCCACTGACATTCACACAGCGCCATCTAGCCCCAAGTTAAGCGTTAAGCCTGTATTATGGGTACTAAGCAACGGATAAACATACTTATATAATTTTTTTTTGTAAATACATACATATTATACATAGAAAGCACCCATTACAAACAGACATGTTCATGCACACAAATGTTTGTTTTGCCCGGGGATCGAACCCGGAACCCTTGGTGTTGCAGTCGACGTCTCAACCGCAACACCAAACAGGTCATTAAAAGTGATAGTTCATGGAGCTAGAACTAGTGTGTATGTCAGTGGTAGATATTGCTCTTTGCAGCTAAAATAATATCCCCTTGTTTACCACGAAAATGGGTCGGCTATGTTCGTGCGTGATAGACGACCTCACCACCTTTCCATCCTTGGTGGTACAGATTTGGGCCTTACACCCCCTCTTAGTGCAGGCCCAATAGTCCGTAGCCGTCTGCGCTCGGCTACAGCAGAACGTGTATCCGTCGCATACTAGTTGACGCACGCCGCGTGTATTCTTTACGAATTCCACTGAAAAGTACATAACATAAATGAAGTGCATTAACTTAAAATGTTCCATGTAACATACAGAATACAGTTATAAAGTTTTCATGCTAATACCAATTTTATCTTGTATATATAAAGGTAGATACGCCATTCGTGCCTCAAAAACGAACCGCCGAAGAGATAATAGTTTGTACTCTTTTGTTTAGGTAAATGTGTTCGAAATTTGTGTATGTGTGCTGTTACTGCATTCCGAACACTTTTTTCTATTGTTTTGTGAGCATATCACGAATCTATACGTCTTAACATCAATGGCTAATACTTACCAGATTAAGGCCTATATTCTAAAACGAGACTCAACGTTGATCTTTCTTAAATTGAGTTAGAAAGGGATAGCGCTATATAATGGCATATAATGGCATCCCTTTTTAACTTTATTGAAGTAAATATCAATGCTTGAGACTCGTTCTAGTATACGGGCCTTAGACTGCTACTATGTGCAAAGCGGTAGAATAAGTATTGTATTTACTCGTACTTGTTAAGCTCAATTTGGACTTGACTATTTGTAGTAATTTACTTTTGATGGCGTCTTCTCCTCATTTCTTCTTATTTCTAATAGGTCATCATTATTTTAAACTTGTGCTTCACAAAAGACCCAAGGTCTTCAAATTGAGTATTTTCCTTTAGACTTTTGTACATGACATACCTACTACATATACATTTTTTTCGTTAAATAAAACAGATTTGACTATAAATAAATATATTATTTACTTTCATGAAAGAAATATTAAATCTCATTGAAAACATTTTAATTAAGTTAATGTAAAAACAGAAAAAAATAGGCAAAGAGGTAAGAAACAAAGTTCCTTAGAAACAGTAGCACACTTTTTTTATAACATAGGGAGGCAAACGAGCATGCGGTTCTCATGGAAAGTGTTACCGCCGCCCATAAATCAAGATTTTCCTAACTATAGTCTTTCGGTGACAGTTTCTCATTGGTACATCGCGGGACTTGAACCAGTACACTCCAGATCTGTAGACAACAGCCCACATCAATGAGCCACTGACATTCCATATATTTATTCATAAATATCACCGTATAATTGAATATCATTTATTTTTTAATTATGTCTTCTTGATTTACTAACACAAAATATCTATACATCTTTTATCATTCATTAAAAATATGTACCATACAAACAACACTGTGTTATCGGCATTCAGTCCATATCAGAACCAGGTCGCCTAATTTAGCTGGGTATGACGCAATCTTTGTAAATATATCCCAGAAACCTCCCCTTACCCTTTGAACGCTCATAACAACCTTAAAATAGAATATAATAGACTTTATTTACGAAAAAATAAAGGGAAATATTTTCCTTATTCGTCAAAACAATAGACTTTCCATTGTGTCTGGATTACTGACGTTGAAAAGGTTAAATTTTTATACACATCCCATCACGTATAATAAATTTGGGGGGCTTATGCGTGTGTACAAGTGACGCCCTCAAAAGCTCTCCTTCTTTGGTTGCGTAGATCTGTGCCTTACATCTGTAACCTGTGCAGGCCCAGTAATCACTCGCCAGCTGCTGCCGACGCCGGTAGAAGGTGTACCCATCAGCCACAATCAGCGGTTGACCTTTCGAGTTTATTAGGAACGTCACTGAAAATAACATTTTCTATTATTACCCCTTTATGATTGTGTTAAAAGTGTCGCAGCCATTTGGTAAAATTAGCCATCTTATTGGACGCTTAGGCCGTTCATTAAACGCCGGCATTCAATCAAATGGCTCAACAACTAGCCATGTCGTTGACCGCAACGTTTAACCAGATGGCTGAAGTTTTAGTCTTTTATTTGGCATTTTCAGGTTTAATAATTATTTTAACTAGATGACTGCGACATATGTACCATTTGGTCCAGGTCTGATATATGCGTATGCATGAATATTGTGTGTGTGTGTGTGGATGCGTGTGTGTGTTTTAATCTTCTCTTCTTCTGTGTCCACTGCTGGACACAGGTCTGGTGTGTATTAAATTTAAAGAATTCAACTCTCAAGCATATGAAGCGTAGTATACATAACAATATTTCCTCTGCATTCAGCACCGGATAATCGATTAATAATTTATTTTTTCAATCATGTATTCTTTTTATGCTAGTAAAAATACAAACATCTTTACCTATTCTTCTTCTATCATTTACTCACGAAATATACTATCCAAACAACACAGTGTTATCGGTATTGAGTTCATATCAGAAAGGGTACTTGATACACTTGGTGTAAACAAAACATGAACTGTTTTAAATTCAATATTTTATAATTATACAATAAAAGTCAATGACATTGAAATATATAAAAGAAGCAGATATGTCATCAGCGCATTGTCTTCACTTAGTCTACATCAAGCGCAGCAACGAATATGTCACTTCGTTAGTATGTGTACTTACCAATTTTAATCAAATATGCCGTCTTGTGTATTTCGAAAGTGTACAAATTATGACTCTAAAATTAATTAAATTCAAGGGATTTCATACCACACATAAGTATCCATAGATATTAAGATTAATAAGTACAATTTTAATTATTTTACCAAATATTCTTATAAATGACGCTTGGGTAAATAATGATCTTTTACTGTTTTTCTATTTAAAAGACCTGACATCTGTTGTCTCGGGTGTCAGGCGCAGTGCGGCGTTGATGGAGAATAATGATATATCAGTTGTTGGTCTCCATCAAAGCCGCTCTGCCGCGGTCAGGCATATCACTTATCATCAGGTGAGTGTCTTAACCGTCATGTGCACTTGGTAACATAAAAAAGCTGCTTTAGATTGTTCAAATACACTCGTTAATTTTATTTTAAAACGCTTAGAATATAACGGAGTTCTAATCAAGAGTTGTGCACAATAACACCCACAAAATCACATGCATTTGGTAAAATTAGCCATCTTATTGGACGCTTAGGCCGTTCATTAAACGCCGGCATTCAATCAAATGGCTCAACAACTAGCCATGTCGTTGACCGCAACGTTTAACCAGATGGCTGAAAGTTGTTTAGTCTTTTATTTGGCATTTTCAGGTTTAATAATTATTTTAACTAGATGACTGCGACATATGTACCATTTGGTCCAGGTCTGATATATGCGTATGCATGAATATTGTGTGTGTGTGTTTTAATCTTCTCTTCTTCTGTGTCCACTGCTGGACACAGGTCTGGTGTGTATTAAATTTAAAGAATTCAACTCTCAAACATATGAAGCGTATTATACATAACAATATTTCCTCTGCATTCAGCACCGGATAATCGATTAATAATTTATTTTTTCAATCATGTATTCTTTTTATGCTAGTAAAAATACAAACATCTTTACCTATTCTTCTTCTATCATTTACTCACGAAATATACTATCCAAACAACACAGTGTTATCGGTATTGAGTTCATATCAGGAAAGGGTACTTGATACACTTGGTGTAAAACAAAACATGAACTGGTTTTAAATTCAATATATTTTATAATTATACAATAAAAGTCAATGACATTGAAATATATAAAAGAAGCAGATATGTCATCAGCGCATTGTCTTCACTTAGTCTACATCAAGCGCAGCAACGAATATGTCACTTCGTTAGTATGTGTACTTACCAATTTTAATCAAATATGCCGTCTTGTGTATTTCGAAAGTGTACAAATTATGACTCTAAAATTAATTAAATTCAAGGGATTTCATACCACACATAAGTATCCATAGATATTAAGATTAATAAGTACAATTTTAATTATTTTACCAAATATTCTTATAAATGACGCTTGGGTAAATAATGATCTTTTACTGTTTTTCTATTTAAAAGACCTGACATCTGTTGTCTCGGGTGTCAGGCGCAGTGCGGCGTTGATGGAGAATAATGATATATCAGTTGTTGGTCTCCATCAAAGCCGCTCTGCCGCGGTCAGGCATATCACTTATCATCAGGTGAGTGTCTTAACCGTCATGTGCACTTGGTAACATAAAAAAGCTGCTTTAGATTGTTCAAATACACTCGTTAATTTTATTTTAAAACGCTTAGAATATAACGGAGTTCTAATCAAGAGTTGTGCACAATAACACCCACAAAATCACATGCATACCGACTTATTTATATAACAGACTAACTAGGCAATCGGAAACATGAAGCACACAGATAAAATTATTATATTTTCATTACAGTTATTTATATTAATATACGTCTAATTATTAAATCTATTCAAAGTTGATCATTAATGAAACTGATAATTATGTATTTCAAATAGAATAAGTAAACTAAAAGCGTCACTTTTGACGAAAAATCTCAAAATGTCGTAAAGAAAATAATCATGTGTTTGGACTACGGTCCAAACCCTACGGGGTTGGACCATAGATTTCCCAATTCAGGAGATGGGGCAAGCCGCGTTTTTAAGTGCGACAAATGTAAGCTCAACGAGCATACACTGGCTGCCAGTTTACGCTCTGTGAGACGAGTCAAGACGCGAATATTAGAAGAAATTACCGCTTTTGCCCAAAATACCATCCTGTGCAATGTAACATGCATCATCGCAATGAATCAGTAAATTTACCAAGAAATATAATAACTTTTCACAGGTAAGAACCAAAAAGAAATTGCGACACTGGGACTGCCTATAAACTTGGCGGCTTGTCCAGTCTAATTGTATATTCGGATGTCTGTGGGTTGGACAGTGTTCTAGTAATTGGTGGAATGAACGTCTTTTATTCACAAAAGGCGTAAATGACAAAACACTGGCCGTCTTTTTGATTCTCAATATTTTTGTTAGGCCATCTCTTTTATATTGTATAGATTGCTATAGTAGCGAAATTTACGCAAATTAGAAAAAGGTGTGCTGGCACTGCATTCAGAATAAATTTTTAGTTGTTTTGAGCATACTATCTCTCGTTAAGACACACAACACACACTTAAACCTACACCTACACACACACGCTTTGAATCTTGCACACTCATGCAAAAAATGGCGTACCTAAACTAATAAAATTATGATAGATATCTAATTTAAGCAACTTTACTTAGTGGGTAAGGAATAACTATATTTTAAAATGTTATGTAGCTTAATCTAACACTCTTACATGGACTAACTTAATATAAACCTATGTAATCCGAGGTGGTGGGAGCCTGATGACCCGTAAGACGGCTATAGGTACTACAATATATCTAGCATATCCAACAGTTTCACAAAATAATGAAATTATATGGCTGTATGTATCCTGAACCTCTGTTATTTTGTGACAGAGAAAAAAGATTACTCAAATACCCCTACAATCAGGGTCATTTCTAAAGCAGATAATAATTCGTTTATATTTGTTGCCATAGTTACAATATGCAGATATATTGCTACCTCACTTAGGTATACAAGAATGTCCCGTCTAGGTAGTAATGCGCCGTCTACCATCGAATCTCATTTGTTTAAGTCACTGTCTTACTGGCCAAAAAGACTAACATAAAAAAAAAATAAAAAAAAACTTAACCCTTTGAACGATCATGACAACCATAGTCGTCAAAACAATACTCGTCCTCTACACTACTTCCGAAGTTGCCCGAGGTTAGACTAATACGATAGTGTAGAGGCACTTCGTCTTACTTCCTCCGACTTTGCCTCGTCTCGGGCGCCTTCCAATTGTTGTAGGTTTTTGGACCGAGTCAAAGGGCTCGAAGTAGTACGAAATGCGTTCACGAAGTACCACTCTCTACACTACTCGGCCGGTCTCGGACTTCTTCGCGAGTAGTGTATAGGAAGTAATAGACTTTCTATTGTGTCTGTATTCCTAGCGTTCAAAAGGTTAAACCTTTATACAGACCCCATCTCGTATGATAAAGTTAGGTGGTTTATGTGTATGTACTAGTGACGCCCTCAGAAGCTGTCCATCCTTCGTTGCATAGATCTGTGCCTTGCACTTGCGACCTGTGCAGGCCCAGTAATCAGTCGCCAGCTGCTGCCGACGCCGGTAGAAGGTGTACCCATCAGCCACAATCAGCGGTTGACCTTTCGAGTTTACTAGGAACGTCACTGAAAATAATGATTTCTATTAATACATCTTCTATGGTTGTGTTATAGAAAGGTACTTGTGTTGCATTTGCTGAGTGGCCACCATTTTGATAGCAATAAAAAGTTTGTATAATTTAAGGTCTAACGTATACTTTAATTTGCACCAAATAAATATTTTTCTTTCTTTCAGGTGAATAAATACATATGTTTGTATTTTTAATCATCTCTTCTTCTTCTCTTAGTAAAAAGAAATGATTTTTGAACTTCAAGCCCTCGAAAATCTAAACAATTTTTATATCGTCGAATAAAGTAACAATTTTTTCAACGTCCATACATTTAATAATCGTTTTCTACACTCACTTGTATCTAGAGCAAATAAAAATATGCGAGTATTTTAATATCTAATGAAAACACCATTTTTGATAACGAAAGTTGGCGCCGAATGGGTGTGCTCGAGATAAGAGTACAACACTTGACGTTCCTTGGAAGTGCTGATGCGTGCTTTACACCTTTTGGTAGTACATCGCCAGTAATCCGTCAACATCAGCTGCCGATGACGGTAGAACGTGTACCCATTAGCTATTATCGTCACTTGCCCACGGGTGTTCTTCAGGAACTGGACTAAAATGAATACCAACAAGATAGAAGTACAATCATGACGTCCTCATCAAGGATCTTATAACAAAGGGAAACAGTTTGGACCATAGCACTTTGGGCCACCTTGAGGCTATTCAAAAAGGTCCATAATGAGTGACAACATTTTGCTTCTATGAGTTCGGATATCCGGCAAACATACTATTCTAGGTCTGTTCCTTAGTTTTCCGAAAACGGCCATTTTAGTAGGATTCGATGAGAAATGGTGCTCTCGAAGTTGAACTTACCTATTTGGACTACTTGTTTCAGGTCTACGATTTTGAGATCAGAATTTTCTATTGATATGTATAGGCACAACTTTAGACATATGTAACTCTTTCTTATTCCTGTTAATGTAAAAACGTACTTGTTGGGAAATATTAGTAAAGAGAAGGGATTGCCAAATAAAATAACACAAATGATTAGTGTCTCAATAAAATACTATAATATTTATCAATACACAGGGTGTAAGGAAAACCAATTATTTATCAGTACATTTAATTAACTTCTATACATGTCTTATAATTTAACATTTTAATAATATCGTATATTATTTTAAATTTAAATTTAGCAACTTACCTTTATAAAATTCATGAAACCGTATTAATTACTAAAATTATATTAATCCTCAGCTTATATGTACTACTATTACCATATACCCACTTATTCCTAAAGAAACTAAATTAATAGCAATTAACAAGTATATTGAATGAAGTAGTAAAATACCACTACAGGTACCACCCATACTGAGTCGTCTATGTAGGTACCACCGCAGTGCCAGATATCGTCCTGTATAATAAAGTGTTTTGCACTGTACCTAGTGAAATTACCGGGTACGAAAGACCTAACATCGGTCGTCTCAGTGGACGGGCGCAGTGTTGACTGCAAATAATTACTTCGTACTGTTTTTTTCTGTAACACTACTTCTGTTATGGCCAGTCATACAATTTTAAGGTATACTATGTCTTAACTTATTAAACAATATAAGTACTGAACATTAGCACTGGAATTTCGCATAACCAACAAATATTTTTCATTAATAAAGTATAGAGAACAGCTTTTTATACGTTTTATAAAAGTTCCACGGGCCTTACCGCCATCTCCTAAAAAAGTATTACAATAATATTACTTCACAATTTCCGGTACTATGTTTTAAGAGATGGCGGTGACTCCCTGATCGTGAGCTGTTGAGATTTATTTTATCATGTAAATTTAATTCCTATACTTAAGTTAAATAGCGTCAGTATGTTTTTCTCAAAAATCTAAACTGCTCATTGAATGGACCATTTCAAACCTCTTAATCAAGCCTACAATTGCTCCCTACCTACCGCTACATGTCATGTAGCGAGCGACGTGATCATGAATGAACATTGTAGTATTCTCGTGCTTTTAATTTTGTATCCTTGAAATGACGCTTATTTTGTATCCTTTAAATGACGCCTAAAATTATGTCATAAACATGTGTCAAAGTATGAGTCAAGTGGCTAGAACATTTTTTGGTTATGGTTCTTCGTGATCGTGCATAAAGTTACTTCATTATTTATCTACAAACGTAATCCACAAGCCGAAGTACACTTTGGCGCATCAGTAACTAACGTTCCATAATGTCCTCGTAGAGAATAGGTTTGCTGTTTGTAAATATGAGTATATTTGAGATGTAATACAATTTTAAATGCTACATTTCCAGACATAGTAGAAAATAGTGTCTATTGAATAATGGTGAAAATATTAAGATACAGTCAAGTAGCTTTTCCGTGTAAAAATGACACATATCTGCAAAAACAGAGCCGTGAGATACTATTTAGATATCTTAACAATGGAAAACATATATATAAAACTAATGAAGTCTAATACACATTCCGTCCTGAACAAAAAACGTCGGTTTCTTATGATGATGCACCAGGCACGAGGTCCTAACCACATTCCCTTCCTTGGTCGTCTTTATAGAAGCCTTGCACCTCTTGCCGGTGCATCGCCAGTAATCACTGGCTATCTGCTGCCGGTGACAGTAGAACGTATACCCTCCAGACACCACCATCGGCTGTCCTCGTGGGTTCGTCAAAAATGTCACTGTAAATATAAGCACTCGTTTTATAACTGCCCTACAAAGCAAACCAAATATCTGTTATTGTAAAGATTTTGAAACGTCTAACATGTTAATACTTACCAACACATTTTTGCTTATAAATGCACTTCTTAAAAGCTAGTTAAATATACGAGCTATCAAAACAAATCTGCAAAATCCACAACGTTGTTTATAAAATTTGTATGGATAATAGATATCCATTTATTCATTTTACCCATTTATTTGTCATTTAGTGGATATGTTTTTTATTTATGTTTTATTAAATACGGAATGATCCGTTCGCTCTCCTTATATTAAGCAGGTTAAGCAGGCCTGCCTGACTGATGCAGTGTTGAAGAAAACCAATGACTATTGATAGCAAGAAAAGAGATGGTAGGTATCTTAACCTTTCAATCGCCAGAATTGTAGACACAATAAATAAAACATCTAGCGTTTTTGTTGGATATATCGGTAAGCGGCGGTTAAAAGGTTAAACTAAGTTAAAATTATTGTTAAAACATTTCTTATTTTTAAATACGATATCTGGTAGGTACTACGGAGAGTTCCTAATGAACTTGTAGAACATTTCATCTAGTGAAAAGAATCATCTAAAAATGTCGATCAATAATATCATATTTCTATAGAGGATATAGATAGAGATATGAACATAATATTAGGAACATAATTAAGGAACAAAATAAAGGTATCATTTTTTATTCATTACTGCACCTGAAAATTAATAATTATAAACTTTATACACAAAAAATATTTAGTATTTACAGAAGAACCTAGTGTAGAGTCAAAACTGGTACGTGGGTCATTATTTTTTTTAACCTACATGTTGTTAAAATTTTTACACAAATTTAAAAAAAAAATTATAACGCGTTATAGTCAAATCGTTTATGTTTTCTGACAGCTAAATGTCTTTTCCATCTGAAAAGATTTTCAAGGTCTTAAGGATTAATTGGGCTAATAATTGTACAGCTCCGTCACAATATCTTTTATTTTTTTGTATCAAATAGTTTAACTCCAATAACTTGCTAATTATTTATTACAATAATAGTGAAATTGTTCTTTTAGAAAACGTACAAAGCAAAACTTCTGTACATAATAATAAATAGATATTTTTAATCTTATACCACTTTGTCACAATCAGCTAGTTATATATTTCTATAATTCAATTATAACCACTTCTAGCACAGAACTATTAATGTCGTAGACTATATTATAGTTAACTATTTTTAATATGATGTTTCCGAAATTGTACTACTCATAACAAAGTATAAAAAGGATTACATACATTTGACAACCAGGAGACATTATCGTGACAAAGTGGTAGAGTAGGTGACAGAGTTGTTATTCTTTAAAATATCAGGTTGTATTTTGAATTAAAATCGGTTTGAAATATACTTATTTAGTAACATTTATCACTTTTTTAACAGTCTTCAGCTTTCTTAAATCGACACTTACATATTAATGAAATCACATTGCAGAACCTTTGGAATGGGAGATCAGTATTAATTATAATATAATTAAATTATAAGACTTTTAACTTGTCTCAACTAAATAAAAAAATAAAATGTCCAACTTGACTGAAAAATTAAAATAAAATAATAATCATCAACATCAAATTACTTTCTCCACAAGCCATACTAGTCCTAATCAGTCTTACTTTTCAAACACTGGCAAAGGTTCATCAAATTTGAAAAACTGTCTTCTTCCTTTCTTAACCGCCTTTGGATTTGGTAGAATTTTAATCAAATCTTCATACGGAACATCCGTTATTCATGTCTCCACTATTTAAACAATCTTCCACTATCATCGACTGTTTTGAGGAACATCACCAGAACATCGCCTTCTTCGTCAACGTTACTTTTTGCTAATCCAACGTATGTGTATTGAACATTCCTTTCACTTTTTACTTGAACGAGTACATGTACACCGACTTGTATATTCCTTGGATGTATGTCCTCAAGGTGAAGTGTTTCATAAGAAGTGCTAGAAACGGCAATTGGGTTAGATGAATCTTTGTCTTTATATGTAGCCAATGGCTGGTATTCATCAGATGATTCATCCGGGCCATACACAGTATCATAAAAACTTTTTCGAGGCATCCCAATTTTGTTCGTAATATCAGTGAGCGACAAATCCTCCATCTCTTGAATTACAACGTCGTCTTTTTCATTAGGAAACAAGTGGTCCAAAATCTTGTCAATGTTGACAAAAACAGCTCAGAACCCTATAGTTTAAGGTTCCACGAGTTTCTGAGAACATTCGGTGGATTTGCATGGTTCCTTTTAGTGGTAAAATATTGCTTGGAATAGTCGATGCTACGTTGTCTATGTCTTTGTCTGCCACCAAAATAATTTAATTTTGCTGGTATCTTTAAGGGAGGAAAAGAATTCTAACGCATCTCCGATATCTTTGCCTCTTGCTACAAAAGCATCAGCTTGGCGTTTCAACGCTCCACCAACACCATCAGCAGCTCCCTTTCCATGTCCTGATTCAAAAAAATTCCAAGATATTTTACGAAAGTTGTTTTGTTCAAAAAACCAGTACGCCATTAGGTAAAAGTTAATCTTTTGCTTATACTGGGTCGCTGGTCCATCAGAAAAAAAATGTACAGTCGTTACAGTTGGATGATTTGTTTGAACTTCAGAGAGAACTGGGTGAAGGTGAGCCCAGATCGCAGAAGGTCCATGGTTCTGATTAGACGACACAGAGCAGTATGAAGTAACTTGTTTTGTTTGTTCTTCAGCAGAAAAATGGTACATCACAGCTGTATGCAGGGTTACTTGTTTACGAGAACCACCAAAATGATGACACTGGACTTCGGAGTGGTACTTGCAGTTAAAGTTTTCACTAAAATCTTTATGCAAAGCTATTTCACTCTCCGTTAAACCGTCGATGCACTGTCGATAAGCTTTATATTGATGTTTTATATTGTAGATATGGGTTTTGAAAGTTTGGAGGACGCTCTCAAATTTATGAATCACCTCTTCGACTGTAAGCTTTTCAGTAACTGGTAAATTTTTTGTGATCTTCACTTTTTTCCCAAATTTTTCCACTACTTCCCTTTTTCTTGTCCACTGTCGTAAATCTACAATAGATTTCAGATTAGTTTTATCGTAATTTATAGAGCGTTTATTGCACTCAGAACAAATTCCTTTCATACATGATTCTGAATTAACAGAACATACTAGTGTTTCCAGGACTGCATTCGTATCCTTTTGCATAATCACTTTATTCCTATGTAAAACATCGACAACATAGGTCATATTTACATGCAGCTTGCATAGGCAAGTGTCCCTTCCATCGACAGAAGGTGGTTTTACGTAAAATGGTCTATGTTTTGTAAAGTAGCTGTAGTGACATTTGACGCTACTATTTTCTTTTAAAAAGACTTTGTACAGATTTTTCATGGAGTCCAATAAAAATCTTTTTGCACTTTGTTTTTTCTGTGCGTCACAGTCTCCTTCTTCCCAGCTGTAGCTCTCGTACATCATCACGCATAAAGAACTGTTGAATTTTCTGGACAAGATCAGTTTTTTGTGGCAGAACGCTTTTATACCTCAAAGGTCTGTCTACACCTAAGGTGTCTCTTACTAATTGAGTCTGCAATCTAGATTCTTTTATAATGCTCGTTTGAAGTAAAGATTGGATAAGGCGTTTTTCTTTACGACTTTTAACAGTTTGGTATCGTTCTTTAATGGCGTTGGAAAGGACACTATATTTGTTTTCATTCTTACTGTTGTTTTCATCTTTGTTCTTGCCATCTTTTTTGGATTTTCTGTACAATCTTTTCTTGTATTTTCGAACTTTCTTCTCTAATTCTTCTATTTTATCTTGTAATCTAATATTATCTCTGTATAACTTTGTTCTATCTCTTTTCATTTTCTCCTCCTTCTTGTGCTAGATACTTCTGAATTAGTTGGTGTTGCAGAATAAAGACGCATTTGTGGATCTACTGGTATTGGTAATGAAGCCGGAGTGTTCAACAGTACGTTTTCAAGCATTTGTTTCTTCTCCCTTCTTTTTTTATTTTGTTGTTGCCATTTTCTCTTCATCATACGATGTTCTCTCACGGTCATGTCAGCCACAAGCTTCTTACGAGCATGATATCTCTCGAGATCTTTACGTTTCACTTCAGCTACCTTTTCTGGATCATTTTTTCGTTTCTCCCGGCAACGCCGCTGTCTTTCTGCTGCTGTTAATGCCTTCTTTTTCGCCATGATATTATCTGGAATAAGAAAATATTTAAATAAGTATGTTTACATTAGAAAAATATTAGATAAACTTCATATCGAAACAGTTACCATAATAAGAACTGATCCTATTTCAACAGATTCTTATATTTCATGAGATAATATAAATATTGAATTCTTAGCAATTTTTTACCTCTCCGTCACGTACTTTACCACTCCGTCACAATTTGTTTGTTACGGAGTTGTAGCGTGACAGAGGGGTAAATCTCACTTACAAAAACGATAATATTTAAACGTCACCACAAAATACAAATCTAACAGGTTGGCATGAAAGTGTTTATTATTACTTAAAAGTTAAATAATAACAAGTAACTATAATTAATACATTTATGTCCAATACTTACGTGACGAAGTTGTCGCCGAATAAACACATGCACCTTCTTGCTCGGCTTCCGGGCGACTAACGCGCGATCTCTCGGCCTGATAGAGTTAATCCCCGCGAGGGGGAGGGGAAACTAAACATCCAATCGAAGGCGACGAAGGCGAGCCGCGTATGCGCGTCGTTCGTACGGAAAAACACGTGACCGAATATACCTACTGAATCAGTCTGTAGTGAAAGACGAGAATTAAAGATTTTTTAATTTTTTTATTTAAAGTTTCAAAAATTTGTATTCACTATAACAAGATGGCCTATATCTTTCAGCATTAAATAATACTTTTATATTTGCTACTGTCTGTATTATTTTTCGTACTTATTATGAATTATACACCAGATAACACTGTCACGCGCGATTGACGGCTCTGTAACGTATTTTTTAGAATAAAAATATAAATTATGATTTATTTTAAACGTGTATAGCCGTTATATTTTTAGTACAGAACATAGTGAAACATGAATAATAAAAAAATACCGATAATTATTGATAATATTATTTTATAACTGATGAAGACACCTTTATGTAGGTTAAAAAGAAGAACAACCCACGTAACAGCTGCATCTTTTAACCTAGTACTAATTTAAATACACATAACAATAGCAAGCTCCCTTTGGAACAACCCCACAATTTATACGTGCATTTAAGGCCGATATCTGCTCAGCAAACAGGGGTAGAATCTACCTGGCATAGAAATATAAAAAATACACGCGAGAAGGGGCTGGTGCGTTGTCGGCCGTATCGCATGAACTTGGCAAAACAGACAAACAGATAAAACGTTTAAAAGAATACCATAAGTAACAAAAAATATTCGTATTATATATTAGCACTTACCAAGCGCTGATATCTGGTCACTCAAAATAATTTTAAACAAGAACCTGTGCACTCACTTCATTAACTTCACTACCAACAAATGTAGAACATATTTTTGTTTAAACATTTTTAAATTGATAAAAAACATTTGCCACACTTTAATTATAGGAAAAAAATACACATTAATTTCAGTAAATAGATATATTGTATTATGACAAAACGATTCACACTTCACTAAATGTTCTATTCTTGTAGAGCGTTAAGCGCGCGCGTCTTTAAATAACACTACACTCGAATAAGGCCAAGATGGCGCACGCGTTTTAAAATTGCGCGCGAAAATCAAAATTTTCGAAGTTATACTCGTATGTCCCTAAAATCTTGAGTTTAAAAAAATATATTTTATACCCGTTGAATAAAGCCTAAGTCAAATAGGTATATATTTTTTATTAATATCTTTATTTTAAATCCTTTTATAATCATATTTGAGATTAATAAGTAACAAACAAACAATTTCTGAAGCTAAAATAAATCCATCGTCTATTATGACAATGACCTACCTTAATTTACAAAAATACATCAATGCATTAAGATTTACAAAAATAATTCTAAAAAAAAAAATTTCCATTACCAATAATAAACCATACTAAAAGACACATTATCTATAGAAGTTAAAAAAATCGCCATCAAAGCTTATAGTAAATCCCGTTCCGTACAGTAAAATTGGGTGGTGCGTGACAATGGTCTAAGTTTGCCTGAATGATGAGTTTCCCTTTGGTAGTGATGACTCTGGCCTTGCACTGAGCTGACGTTCTCATGGAACAGTACCAATGGATGGTGGTGTTCAACTCCCGGCCGCAATAGAAGCTGTAGCCATGGATAATTATCGTTTCATGTCCAGTCCATCTTCGCGCCCATATAACTGTCAAAAGAAATAAACTGTGAATTTAAATTGGTATATGTTTCAGTTATGTAGTTTTGTTTTAACTTATATCAGATGTCAGTCTTGCAAACTATTGTTAGATTGCAACCTTGATGACAGTATCATGTCATTGACTAATAAGAAAGACATTTGCTTCCAGCTTTTACTTGTCGAGGGGATATCGAGTTAGTGTTGGGGGACTTTTAAGGTATTCAATCAAAAATGATTTATAAAGACTAGGATATTGGGAAATGTAAGTTATTCTTATGTTTGTTACAAGAACACGATCTATTTGAATAAATTCAAGAAAATGCAGGAAACATTTTGAATATTTACTTAAGCCCCAGTGTTATTAATAAGGTTTAATTGCAAAAATAACTTTTAAGTCAAATTTCATATTTTGTTTGACGACATTTTTAGGATTAGTCTTCTGTGGGATGCTTAAATTAAAAGAATGAAACAAGAGTAAGAATAAACATGAACTATCTGTGGTTCCGTTACACCTGTATGAATGAAATTTTATATTTTGATAATAAAGTCATTCCGTCATAATCGTAAATAAATTGTTCATTAGGTACATTATATTTGCTATTTACTGGCAAAACGTAAGTAAAATACAGACATTTAATTATATTTTTTATTCAATTACAACAATATTCTTTGGTACATGTTTGATAAATAGACATTTATGTTAATTAATTTAATTAATATTACTGAGATCTGGATTATAACGCTTAAGTCAAGTTTCTAATCTAAATAGATACGAGTACAAATAAGTGTTAGTAACAATAATGGAATAAACATGAGCAAATATCGAGTCAAATTATTTTGGCGCACTTTTCATTATTTTTAAGACTCAGATATTTGGCGCACTTTTCATTATTTTTTAAGACAAATATATTTAAGACTGATCCTGCTGTTTTTTCTTGTGATAGTGCACCTTGCTGTAATTCCTGTTTTTCATTCGAATTTTTTCGCGTTCGCTGGGCGACCGTTCGCTGATCTTTAAAATTTTCCCTTGAGCTTTCTTCAGATGGTACATGTCCCTGTCTTTTTTCCTCAACTCTTCTGCAAGAGCCGGATCGTTTTTAATTTTTAGTTTCCTCAGTCTCTCGAGTTCTTTCTTGTGACGGAGCAGTTCCTCTCGGGATTTCTTCTTTGGTGTCGTTTCTGCAACAAAAAAGTTCGGTTAGATATGTTAAAACGAAAATAAAGTAGATAGTTGTTAGCTCATGCAAAGTAATACTAATATTTAAAGTAATCACATATTTTTCCACAGGTACCAAAGTAAATATTAACATAAAAATTTAAAATTAGAATATTTTCTTCATTGATATAAGAATTTATTAAAGTAAACCTTTAAGAAATGTTTCTAGTTGGTAGTATTAATTTAATTGCATATTTATACGTATTAACACATCATAATACGCTTATTTTATCAAAAAATAACTATAAATATTGAACACTGACAGTAAAACACAATAACTTAATTAAAAAAATGGGCAAAATGTCCCCCATCTCTGGAGTAGATGATAAATTGTCATTTCATTATTTCAATTTAATTAAAAATTTGTACGCCTCGAATTGGCAAGACATAGTGTAACATTATTTCTCATAACGCTTATCATCATCATTACAGTCTAAAATGTCTAATTCTGAACGAAGGCCTCCCCTAATGATTTCCACGTGGGCCGATCTCTAACAGTTGACATCTATCTGGTACCGGTGTAGACAGACTTTTGGGGGTCGACCTACGCAATTAAATACAGAGTTTACCACCTAGTAATTATAGAATCTTATCTAAGTACACAGTCTAATGTAAATGCCATTCCGGATGGTATATTTTCCTGGCTTATGATTGTGTGTAAGCGTAGCACTAATGATGACGTTATGTTTATTGGTTGTAACGCGTGCGTTGCAGTTCCTGGTGCAGTACCAATTCTTAGTACTACATCATCATCATCAACCTATAAAAGCTATGGAGAGATTGGGTCGTAAGACTCCTCGCGGGCCCAATGCCGACAGGTGGGTAATAACTACTACCATCCCAAGATTGTAGTCAGACCGACGGCCTAACGCGCCCTCCGGAGCACAGAATTATCTTTCTTTTCGGACAATCAGTTGATTCAACCTGTAAACAAACTAGAAAAATCGCATAATCGGAAATGTTGCTTTCCCCGTGGGATCCCAACTCAAGACCTGGGTTTAAGCCAAAAGCTGTTACCCTCTACACCATGGATGTAGTTGATTAATAGTACAATTGATGAAAATTGAAAACATACCAAGTACACATAAATTGTATGTTATAGGTAAGTAAGTACATGAGCACACGATTCACCTCATGGTAAGTAATATCGCGTCACTTACTAGTATCTAACTGCAGAGCAACGAGTATTAACTTTATAAAAAAGAGGAAATAGCACTCACTCACTCACACACACACACACACACACACACACACACACACACACACACACACAGCGCGCATACGCACACACGCACACCCACAACACACACACACACACACACGCACGCACGCACACATACGCAGTCACACAAATACGCACACACACACACGCAACGCACGCACACACACACCACACACACACACACGCACACACACACACACGCACGTTAAAATAAAATAAAATTTATACATGTACTTCATAAAGCTAAGTGTATTACACTTATGAGATACAAGACATGGACAATTCTAAAGCTTGGTATACATGGAATTATTAATAACATAATTCTTAGGAGGATGTTTATGGTCCAAATAACACCTTATAATATATCTGTTCTTATCAACGATGACTCTGGATCGACAGCTGGAGCCTCTAGTACACCACCACTGATTTGTCTTCATGAATTTCCGCTGACAATAGTAAGTATAACCGTTAACGATTAGTACCTCTTTCCCAGATGTGTTTATAGCCCATTCAACTGGAAACCAATAGCAATATAAGAATATTGTTTAGTAAGTACAACATAAAACAAAAACACTAAAAATAATTATTATTTATAAAATATATTTATATGAAGTTTGCTATGACTACATATTACCATAATGTGGACCGCTAGTTGTACTTGACTAAAAATAAAATTAAAAAAATAAATAAAAATCCTGACTGCTAAAAATACCCACTGCAAAGGGAAATACAGTAAAAATCTTATATCTTTTCATGGTTTTTCCGTTGGGCGATAAACACATGAAAACAATATTTATTACAATAAAAAAACTACATATTCTACTACTATTAAGATACTCGTATATTTATAGTTAAGTTTCGAAAATATATTAGGATTTGTATCCCGCCTGCAATACCATGGAAACAATATAACGTTTATTCTATATGGTAAGCATGTTTTTGTTATTTTTAATTTCAGTCGTTTTAGTTAACTAACAGATATTTATTAGACAGCTAAGAGCAATTGTAAACGATGCGTTGTATCTAAAAACAGTTTTGTAATTATTCATACTATTTTAAAGACCTATTCAATGATACCACACTCGATAGAAATTTTTTTTTTCAAACTTGCACATGGCATTCAAATTCCGCTAATGAATTATACTTTTAATGTACTTAGTGTCATTCGCTATATGAAGACAAATCTTATAACACCTTACATGTTAAAATCCGTGTATACCAGCAGGGAACATAGATATCTACATACAACCACTTGAAAAACATAACCCTTTACCCTTCTTCGACAGTCGGGTAAAAATAAATAAGAAAAACAAATCACAAATGCTTTTCTAAATTCGAGTATAATTCAAACACTTAGTAAATACATAAATACATTCATATTCATATTTTCTTGGTAATGTAGTATTGCGATAAATAAAATGTATTGTGTCAATACATGTTATATACAGTGGCGTGCACTCCAATATGCAAATAAGCAGTGCATACCCTAAGCGTCCAGACAACCTGGAAAATCGCCAACGTATTAAATGATTCCCACTTATTCGCCCATTTTTTTCTACAGATTTGAAATCATAGGCTGTCATACGTACCATAGGCTGTGAAACCATCTGCTGTCATCGACAGCACTAAATTGAAAAAAAATTAAACTATTGTTTTTGCGCTAACTGTCACTTAATTTACATATCGGTGTACGCCACTGGTTATATAGGTACTGAGATTATATTAAATCTCGTATATAAAATTCAAACAATCAGAAAAAACGTATAAGTACTAAACTAAATACAATATGACCAGATAAATTTAACCGCCAGGATTCCAAACAAAATTAAAAAAAAATCTGTTGGATGTTTCTGTCAGCGGTAGCTTAAGAGTTAAGTGATTAATTAACTTACATTGAAAATGCGACTATAATTTTAAATACACAGAGTCCCTTATTACGTACTTTCTCGGTGGATGTTGATGATTCAGGTACGATTTGATGACGCGTTTGTGTTTATCGAAAATGACCGAAGCCTTACAAAAGGAACCGATTGTGCAGGACCATTGATCCGTTGTTAGATTTTTCCGCTGGCAGTAGAAGCTGTATCCGTTAACGATTAGTACCTCTTTCCCTTTCGGATTGAGGGCCCACTCCACTAAAATGAAGACAGTACAAATGTACACATTAAATTAGCATATTCAAATTAAAAAATAATAATTTATCAAAACTACTTGCCTAATAATATAATTACTCGTATATTAAAATACACATTTTGTTATTAGGATAATATTGTAATGAAAACCGACATAACCTTAAATGCATTGTTTATTCTCACTAACAAACATGTACAATCAGACCGAACTACCTGATTATCATAAAAGAAAGATAATTCTGTGCTTTGGAGGGATAAAGACAATTGTCACCATCCCTACTCATATCGTGGGTGCTATAACATGTGGCTAAATACAACATTCAGCAGAGATAAGGTTAGCAGCTTTCTCAATATTTTAAATGTAAACTTGAAACATCCTAAAAAATAAAAAAGCTTTACAATACCTTTCTAAGACAAATTTATTGTTATCTTACACTATGAAATTACACTTTCCGGATTAATGTACATTTGTATCTAGATTTTATAATAGGTTCCATTGCTGATGACATGTGATGGTGGTTCGTGTAAATGATGCAAATCAGCAGCCACCACTTCACCCAGGATTGTCATGATGAACCGCGCCTTGCATCCGCCCCATCTGGTGCATCGCCATATGTTACTTTTGGTCCCTTTGATGCCGCAGTAATATGTATACCCGCCGATCATTGCAAGCTGCTTCCCCGATTTATTCCATACAAATGTAACTGTAAGTGTTTTCGTATTAGTTTTATATCAATTTTGACATTTTGAGTTTTAAGCAGGTAAAGATCTTAGGCCTTCGTTTTAATAAAGGCTCCAGTGACTGGATCGTTGCAGTAATTTCATGGTTTACTTAAAACTTCGCTATAGTGCTAAATTTATACAATTAAACCAAACAGGATGAGTAACACTTTGAGTTTAGTTAATTCTAGAATGGCTTTTAAATAAAAGATTTTTTGGTTTAACTTGCATCCCTTATTAGACATCAGCAAGATAAAAACACCATTAATATTGTAATTAATATATTAAGGTTAATAAACATTTGGCTTACTTATCAGTTTTACAGTTAAGATTCAATGATTGCACAAACAGAAAATATATCAACAATTCTTGTATCCCTAATTGATATTCACTTGCATGATTTAATATCGTAGGCTATTCATTTAATTACAATAAAGTGGTTTACTCTTTCTGGACAATTTATATATAAAACCATTTTGTATAAAGATGTAGGGTGGTCCGTGCGTATGTTCCAGTGTTGTGATCCTCAACAGCTGTCCATCTGGAGTAGCTTTAAATCTCGCTTTGCAAGGATAGCCACTAGTGCACCTCCACATACCAGCTTCTTCTTTGTTTATTTTGTTACAACTGTAATACGTATACCCACTAAGCATAGCCACACGTCTGCCTTGTTTGTTGAAGGCGAATGTTACTGTAATAAAATATATATTTATAAGAAGTTGTTTTGTCCCTAGTTTTATTAATCAGAATGTTAAATACTTTAAAACTATTCACATTGTTGTGATTTCAATATATATATATATATATTGTCTTTAAAAACCTTACCTAAACTAAAGTTTTTTTGTACTTCCTTTTATTTGAGAGTTCATTCATGTAGGTTATTTGATGAAATCATTTAACTGAAGTGTCATTAATCTAACAAGTCGTAAGTGAAGTCCTTTGTCAAGTAGTGAACTTTTTAGGCTGTAATGATGTATAATATTCTGTAACTTACAGTCATAATGTCCTTAAGAAAATATCCGACAATGCCAACACTTAGGCACGCACAAGTTACTCACGAAAGAAGAAGATAAAATTAAAACAACAGTATTATATGAATACTTGAAATGGTAAGTACTTTACTCAATATAAATTCAGTACATATAGTTATTCATTTTCATTACAAAAATTACTGCAAGTTAAAATTCGTATTCATTGTCATTACAATTTTTTTTGTCGTTTATCTTTAAAATTATTTTATACTTATCTGCTACGAGTATAATACATGTATCTACGTTTTAATTTAATTGTTGCTTATATAACTTATTAATTTTATTTATAAAAAATAATATTATTTATGTGTTTTGTGTACCCAACGTGGGTACACAAAACACATAAATATTTAACAAAGTTTTTTTTCCATCGTGTCTTTTATATATATTTTTGCATGTTTAACCCTTTTACTACCAAAGATACCCTAAGGCGCCCGACACAATAAATTTTCTATTGTGCCTGGATACCCGGTAATTGATTGGTTATAATGGCACTCAATATGGATTGCCTTTGTTTATGCTAGTATTTCTATCAGTATTTACTCTAGTAGCTAAGCAAGGGCCCTTTTAGGCCAGATATAACGGACCACCCTATTTCAACCAAAGAGCACTTAGTCGTTTACAATGTAGTTTGCATTGTTCTATTTACAAATATCCTAATATATTTCGTTATGTTTCTTCCGATCGTGTCCATTTTGAACAAGTTTTCTTTAATCTTAAGAATAATTATTATTTTGGAAGCTAAGCCACGACAATAATGATACTTATACTTAACTATTATTCCCTTGATATTTCACATAAATATAACAACATATTTTTATAAAACTCCCCGATAACTACTTCAGACAAAAATACAATCCTTTCATCGTCCTTTTTAAAGTAGGTGGTTCATGATTATGATCATTCTTCATACTTATTTGAACAAGTTGATCGGTGGTGAACAAGGAAGCCAAGCAGCCTTTGTGGTACTTGGTACAGTACCATCGCCAGCAATTTTTCAACTTTATTTGGCTTTTGCGATTGTACGTATAATCGTTGAGGAGCAGCATAGACGTACCAGACACCATCTTGATTAAATAACCTGCACAACAGTTTTATGGTTATTACAGACCTTTTAGCGTGGATTGAAAAATTTGTGTTTTAATTTTTTTATTCACGTTTTATGTGTTTCAACAAAACATTACATATAAGTGATAGATATTTATTTTACATTTTGTATAACTGGATTAAACAATTACTGTTTGATGTGAATATGAGAAGAGTAGCGTATTCGTCTTGTTAAAATTTAAAAATATCTCTCATTTAGACTTCGTCGAAACATTACAAAACATAATCGTCTATGAATAATATCACATATATTTCTTATGACAACTAAAACCGGTTTATTATATTATATAAAAAATAACAGCCATTTAGAGTAACACGCGGGCTACTTTAACAGTGAGATGGTGACCGGTAAATGGGTTAACCCTTTTACTGCTATAGACAGATATAACCGACAGACACAATGTATTTTCTATTATGTCTGTTAAAATATAAATGGAATTAGTTCAGATAATGTCTTACGGATAAATGTAAATGTACAAAACATTTTGTGAAGGAAAGCTTATTTAGTGCAACGTTTTCGTTGAGGTTTGTGTATATAACAAATGAGGTGTAAGAAAAATGTGGTAAGATTTATTATTGACTAGGCATTCCCCGCGGTATTAACCGCAGTAAAAGATATTCTCCCGCAATAAAACAAAACCTCAAATCTCTTCGTTATGTCACGTTAAAGAGCGTACTCGTACTCGTAGCTCACGCAATAAGCGGCCACCGCGCGGAATATTACTTTATTTTTCTAAATAACAAAGTTTTTCGAAAATAAAGTAGCCTAAGTTTTCCCTTATTACATCAGGTACCTACCAAAAAAAAAGTAGCGTCCAAATGTGTCCAGCCATTTCAGAGATTACTCGGAACAAACAAACAAAAATGGACCAAAAAATTACCATATGTATATTTACATGCATGTAGTAAAAATGGTCATTTCAATATTACAAACAGACACTCCAATTTTATTTATGTATATATAACGGAGTTCCACACAGGAACGTGCTTAACCGTTTCACCGCCGTAATCGGATATATCCGACAGACACAATCTTCTATTTTGTATGTAATTAAAGCAATTGAAAATTTACCATTCGAGATAGGTTACGTCATCCAACTAAGCTGAGTAGAAGGTGCTGGGTGATTGTGCTCACCGCGATATTCACTTGGTATGTTGTCCCTATTAGTGACAACCCTGGCACTGCAGCCCGCGTTGTATCTTACACAGTACCATAGTGAATGATTTTTCGCCTGCCGCCGCCTGTTGTACACATACTTGTGCAATACTAATGTGCAACCCCCCCTTTTGAGTTGGTTGTAAATTATAACACCTGAAAATTGAATCATTTGTTAAACACGTATATTCGTTAATCTACTAGTATTACATGTTAATTTGACAATTAACATGAGCGTCAGTGGCTCATTGGTGAGGACTGTTGCCTTCCGGTCTGGAGAGCGCAGGTTGAAAACCGCCACGTACCAATGTCTTTTCGAAGTATCCAAATTATATAATTTGTATAATTCGAAACCTCACCGTAACAGCGTCGGATAAACTTACATATGTAAGTTATCCGACGCTGTTAAGGTGAAGGGATGTTTTCCTTGTGTGTGTGAGACAACCTACGCACGCCTACAAAGAAATTCATTGGTTGTGCGTGATGTCAGCCTTTCCGCACTGTGCCCGCGTGAACGACTAAGGCCTATACACCCTATACGGGTAGGCTCGTGTCCCTCGGTGGGACGTTTAATGAGCTGATGATGTTGAGGTGATTGGCATTAAATTCGTTCGCACGAATGTGGAAAACCCTGCTTCCAAAATCATATTATTTTAGTCTGCATTTCGCCCGGATATATTTTAATCGCGTGCGAATCGTCCCGTTTAAAATTTAGTAGAACGCTTTTCGCACACATCTTGAAAAGTTACAATGAGTTGAAACAAAAAATACAATCACGCACAAAATTAATCCATGTTATTAATACTTTAATATACTTTTTAATAGAAAAGATATAAAAAGTTCCGATTTAATAGTTCCATTTTTGTATATTGTGGAGGGTTGTAATATATTTGTTCATTAGATTCATAAATAACCTACTAACCAACCAAATCTACTGGTTTTCGGCGGCAAACCGGTGCACATTCGTCAAGCGAAATAAGTTGTGATTATGATTGTATTATTTATAAGCGTTATGTATAACTTTTTTTTGTTGTTTCTCTTGTTTTAATTGCAATTGTAAATTATTTTTTGTTACTTGGTATCCTATATTATCTTCTTTGGGATTCCAGCAAACGTTCTTCCTTCCTTGGTAAACCTTGCAAATCTATTGTTTAATCGTCATCAGAACATAAGTGAATTCCTTGCAGTTTAAAAATCTGTAGTTCCATATAAACGAATGTTTAGAATACACGGTAACCAACTAAATACACGGTTTACTCTCAATTCAACATTAGGGAACATATATATTTAATTATATTAATACATACTTTTATTAAAATCGAAATCCTAACAAAAATAATGTTTATTTACATATCACCTTTTCAAAATTCAGTTTTGATGAGAACTGGTTCAACTGATAAATATACTCAAATATCTAGAAAACGTTTAGAAAGAAAAAAATAATTAAAATTACCTAAATTCAAAGCTGCGAATATTAATCAAAATCAAAAATAATAAGAAAGCAGTCCCGGACCAAGAATATAATTTATTTAAACGTATCACATAGTTGTACCTAATACATTTAAATCTAGAAAAAAACGTATCCCAATGATGATTCAACGAGTCTCGGTGGCGCATGCGAATGCGTCCCCATACACATATTGGCCACAAGATTCTTGTTTGTGAGGACTACAGCCTTGCAGCCCGCATGGTATTTTGTGCAATACCACCGCCAGAGGTCGTTCTTCGCCCTTTGTCGTCTGTTGTACACGAATTCGCCGAGTTTCATCCGGTATCCCCCTCGCACCATGGGAATCATTTTACCTGAAACGGGTATGAAAATTTTAATTATAAATGATATTTTGGATTGACGTTATTATAACTTGATTATAACAAAAAACATTAAAAGATGAAATTAATGGTTAGCAAAAATTTTATTCACAATAAAATACATTCATTAAAAAATCGGTGGGGGAAAAAAGGTGAAATTGTTATGTTAACAAGGTTAGCATTTTTATTATTCCAGGCAATAGCTGTTGGATTCAATTAATTGTTTAAGTTTTGAGAGCTAGACGTTATTGCTGGAGAAGGGATCAACGGCCCAAAATCAACCTTTATTATACGCCATTTTTTGTTACAGTTACAGCAGATTAATCTTACGGGAGCTTTTGCCCGCGTCTTTGTTTTCATTATATTTATCTTATTATTTTCTTATTCTAGTCCGCCATAATAAAGTTTTCTGTTATTATTTATTCGATTAAAAGTGTTTTTTAACACTTATTTCATATTAATACATCACAACACACATAGAGAAACACGCACCCAGGTTCACATTACCTATTCGCATACACACATTCACAATATACTGTTGTATGTTCATTATAATAATATTATAATAAATAATGTGTTTTCGTATTAAACAATGCGTTACAACTAATCCTACAAAAAACTACTGAATCACATACTGCGTTTATTTTATTTGTATACCACAGTACGAGTAGGTAGACACCAAAAATGCATACTGAACTTCTTATGTTATGAGTGTACAGGCCGATCAGGACGCTCACCTGATGGTAAGTGATCGCCTGACCATGACAGAACGGCATTGAGGGAGACCAACAACTGATAGACAGTTATTATTCCTCGTCAATGTCGTACTGCGCCCGGCACCAGAAACAACGGATGTAAGGTCTCTTACACCCGGTAATTTCACTAGCTACAGTGCCTCATCCCGAAACACAAAAGTGCATAACACTCCTGTTTCACGGGACGATATCTGGCACTGAGATGGTACCTATCTAGACGACTCGGTATCGAGTCTACCACCTAGTAAAACTGATATTTTGAAGAAAGAATAAAAGCTTAGCAAGTTATTTAAGTGTTAAGAGCTTATTAGTTGAAAAATAAACGAAGAGCAATGCGTATGATTTCGCGGTTGAGATTGCGACAGGAGTCTTCTTATCCTAAAGAGCCAATGAAACTCTAACATGGATAATACATTATACGTTAAGTCGGTAAGCAGTTTAGTCCCAATTCGCACAACCGACGTGTTGACGGCCGCTTTCCTCATCAAACGTATACTTGCTTGCCCGGTGACGATGACAAGACCATTTTATGTCAACGTCAGAAGTCTGTTAGAAAAAACTACCTAAAGCTTAAGATAAACTCCGTTTGCGCTTTTATAGTACTTCGGCGGTGTATGGTCATGCAAACCGCTGACTTCCAAAACTATCAGGTCTTTTGTCGTGACGACAGCAGCTCTGCATCCCCTGTGGTACATCATGCAGTACCAGCGCAGTCCGAATTGCGCTTTATGCGCACGGTTGTACGTGTAATCGCGATAGAGTAGAACTTTTTTGCCGGTATCCAATTTTATGAGTTCACACACTGAAAAAATATGAAAGATTTAGCTATAAAATAATTCTAGGTAAAATGTCACAATAATATATAATAACTTTTGTTTATTTTTTGGACATTGAACTTAAATAGTATCTTTGAGAATAGAGAGTACAGGTAAAAAATACGACCAAAAATAATTGGATTATTTTTAATAAAATTATTGATAATACATAATTTAGCTTCACTTAAATCAATCAGTATCTATATGTGTAAAGATTCAAAAAGTTATGAAAGGCATGAATTATTTATTATTAAATATATAAATATTTTTTCAGAATACTTTTTATTTAACTTATGAATTATTCTTACTAGCTAAAAATCTTTAATAACCATTTCAAAACTACATATTTCATAAAATTTTGATCACATTTCGTTCGAAAATTGTTTCCAAATCCCATTAAATTAATGTATTAATATATTAGAATTATAAGTTTAATACAAAAAAGACTACTTTGGTAGGTAACATGTATAATCTTACCGCAACACTTTCCTAATTTTAAACAATTAACAAAACTTATATTGTAACACATCTGTATGAACAAATGGAATGTCTTAATATCATCATGTATATATTAATGTTAACATTAAATAGTATAAAAATATATTAAATTTTAATACGCACCTACCGCCATATTTTAATATAGTCGGAAAACTTAACGCAACAAACAAGAATTAAAACTAACTATAATTAATACTTTTGGATTGGCAATGTAAAATATGCAATATTAATACAATAATTCTTAAAATAAATAAATCATTTACCCGAATAAATACAAGCATTTAGCTGACTAACATTACTATTGGTCATTGGTATGCAAAAATTGGCTTAATACGTCGTTTTTATCTTGATCACAATATAAAATATATTTTGTTTAATTATAGGCAAAGATAAACGCGTGATCAATGAAATCTTAACACATCAATGTAAAATTACTCCAATTTCATCAATTTATGCTTTGAATATAACTAGATGAAAAGTCGCTTACGACCAAGTTTCGACCATTTAGTTTAAAAAATATAATTTTAATATATTATTATACTTAAATTTTATTCAATTTTTCATGTCTTTGAAAGCTTTATGTCAATTCCTACTATCACATACTTGTAATTTTTGAAGGTTAATCTAGAAATTCGCAAGTTTTCTTATAATGTTAGGCTCTACTTACATTTTAATAATTAATATTATGTCAAATATAACACGAATTTTGAACACCACTTATTAATTCTTTAAAATACATTAACTCATGTCGTAAAATAAAACCATAACGAGTCAATAAAACTGACATAGAAATTGCACTGTAGCACACAGTTGGAATGTTTTAGAAACCTTAGAGAACTGCAACTTCATTTGCAGGGTTAACTTTTAAATGTAGCATCTAACATTTGAAGATAATGAAAATCCATGCCGTGATATATATATCATACAAAAGTATGGGAAAAAAGACTGTAGTATGCAGGAATGAGCTGTTAATATTATTTGTCTCTTGATATGTAACTTAGATTTTGCAATCAATACAATTGCATCCACTATTCTGTTATTTTCTGTACTAAACATGGTTACGTGTAAATTTGTTACTCATATTCAATAATGCTGACAGTTGAATTAATGTTTTCTAGCCCAGTACCATTACAATCTGAGTGTTGATAGTCTAAAATAAAATTAGAAAAAACATACTTCGGGACATATTCAGGCGAAATTTTCTCCCAAATAAAATCTCAAGCGAAAACATAAACTTAAAAAGAACCTTTATAACTCTGTAAATAACTGCAAACTTAAACAAAACTATGATCAAAATAAGTGTTTGAAACACTCAATAACGTGTTGTATGGTGACCGTTGAATGAAAAAATATTTTCTACAGTTTTATGAGTGAGAATGCAGTCCCGTGGTCGACACGACAATTCCATCAATGGTAACAGCGGAAGCTTTGCACTTATGCTTGTGTTTTTTGGAACATGTCCACCTTATCCGGTCGCCGATCAACGAACGCGAGTGTCTAAAGTACTTGTGGCCCCCTATGTAGATATTCGTCGATTCTCTGGCGAAACGAGCACGAAGTATTGCCGTTACAATATCTGTAAATAAATTAACCACTTTAATGTATATCGCATATAAATTTCACTTAGCTAACATTAAGAATAATTGTTTTTACGATCAGATTATAGGTTTAGGAAAACAAGAAAACATTGGTATTGAAATATGTATTATGATCACAGAAAATAAAATAAAGAATATGGAAACATATCTACGTATATTCTATACAATAGAAAATGCAGATGATTTTTCATCATCTTAAGAATGTAAAAAAAATTGTTTAATTTTGTTCCTGGCATATTTGCCATTTGGTATAGTTTTAAACAGTATATCAACATACCACTTGCCCTTAAAATTCACCTTTTGGGAATTTAGTTTTTAACTTTGCAAAATATCTCATGGCCGTGATCCATATGGTATACATATTGCGGGGGTTCATGTGAATGGTTGTCATTGAAATGTACGACATTCTGTAGGTGATCGGTGCGCGCTTTAGCTTTACAACCCAAGTTTCTCTTTGTGCAATACCAATACTTCGGACTGTACTCGGAAAATGTGAATCCGTTGATCATAAGTAGATTCTTCTTACCGTACCGGCTCTTTATCCAGTGTACTAAAATATGTATTAAAATTTTTAGTCATATTCGCTATCGTTGAAACTGTGAATAATTTTTTTTTATTAAATAGTGGATATTACACATACCTATATTTTAACATTTTGGGTTAACTTGTAAATTTTATTTTACGTATTTTTTTTAATATATTTGTACACTTTATGCAGTATTCTTAAACTACTAACAGTGCGTTAAAATGATAAATTATACACTTTTAAGAAATTTATTCACTTTGTCCTGTACACCTAATAATTAAAAAAATCATCATCATCAGCTCATTAAACGTCCCCACCGAGGGGCACGAGCCTACCCGTATAGGGTGATTAGGCCTTAGTCGTCCACGCGGGATAAGTGCGGATTGGACGACTTCACACACAACCTTCGAATCTCTTCGCAGGCGTGCATAAAGGTTTCCTCACGATGTTTTCCTTCACCGTAAGAGCGTCGGATAACGCATATATATTTTCGAAAATTCGAAAACACATTGGTACGTGTCGGGATTTGAACCTCAGCCCTCCCGGTAGGAAGGCGACAGTCCACACCATTGAGCCACCGACGCACTTAAATCAAAAACATGTTTCAATGTAATTCAAAACAATGGAACCTTCTAAAATTAATGATTATATATTTTTATGTTTATTTAAATTTTTGGTAGACAAAGAGACATAAACTCGTAAGCAACATATTAACATACATACTTAAATATTTTCATACAGTAATATGTATAATATATTATTTTAAAATGTTGTTATAAATTGTGAGAACACTTAATAGACTGTTAATATCAAATATAAAATACAAAAAAAAATTCAATAAATCACAAAATATTCAGATTCTGCAAACTATAGGTATTGCATTAAGTTATTGAAGCTCCAAGAATGAATTAATACCTTAATTTATTTTCGACCAACACGGATCATTTACAGTAATTCTAATCAAATAAATTTTAATTTCTACAACTCAGTCAAAAAATAAACTAACTACATGCACAATCTCACTCCAAAAGTGTCCACGACAAAATTCGACCCATCACGTCAGTTGGGCAGAATTTTCATTCGGAATCACGTCGCTCGCTACATGTCATTATACCATAGTAGTGCGCTCGTGCTTTTGATTATGACCCTTTTTAACGTTATAAATATAACAGTAACTATAGATATGTGTCGTGCGACTCGGACATATTTAAGTTGACGTTTCTCCTTGATTGTACTTCTAGTTCGTTTATTGATTATCTAAGTTTTACAAACAAAATAATTTAATGCTAGTCAACAGGCGGTTAATATTCGTTCATTACTGTATACATTCGTTAATTACTATATGCATGTTCTTAACAATTTGGGAAACTTCAGTCTTCGAAAGTTAAAGACTTTTCTATTTCGCTAGACACATCACAATACGTTACGGTGCAAAAGCATCAAATACACTAAGGATCAAAGCTAATGATTATGATCGTCAGAGATCTTCACGATATTGTCATCAATCGTCCAAACTTTGCATTTGCAGCCATGGTTCCTTTTGTTGCACCTCCACATAACCTTACCCTTGTTAGCTCCTTGTTGGTTGAACGTCTTCCCATCAACAACCAGTACTCTGGACCCATTACTCTTATACACAAAGTTGGCTGAAAATTATACATAATTATTAGTACTTATATATAAAACTTAAAAAATATATAAAATATTTTTGAATCAAGCAAAATAACATTTACTTACGAAAAAGCTAATAGAAAACACATTTTATAAAAATCATAATTGTTTATTGCAATTTCAACATGATCTCAACTTACATAAGTCGTTGGGGCTTTGTAAGTATAAAGCATGAAAATCAATTCATGATTGGTTATATTTTCAAGACAGTGAAAAAGAGCTAGAATGGTCTTTTCGGGCTAGATCGTTAAAAAATGAGTTCACCAATGCTAAAAAGTGCTAGATCTAGCTACAAAAGGGCTAAAGTGGCAACACTGACAGTCGATTATCGAGCGGCAATACTGCTTACAACATTCCAGACCTCAGATTATAGTGACCCACCATCACATTACCATAAAGCTGCGAATAAAGTAACCTCAATAGTTTAATTAATTGAACTGTCCAATAGTGGACATTCGGTACATAAGAATGAATTCGGTACATAAAAGTGAATTCGGTACAAAATAGTACATATAACTTTTTTTCCTTTTTTATAGGACAGGGGCAAACGAGCAGACAGATCACCGGATAGAAAGTGAATACTGCCGCCCATGGACATTTGCAACACCAAAGGAGCTACAAGATGCGTTGCCGGCCTTTTAAGCAAGAGTACGCTCTTTTCTTAAAGGTTTGCAGATCGTATCTGTCCGGAAAAAGGTTTGCCGGTCGTATCTATCTGTTTTGTGGTGCGGGGCAGAAAGTTTCTGTTAAAACGTACAGTAGTACTTTGCCAACTGTCAAGGTGGTTACATACGTTTTTAAGAATGGTTGTGCGGCGTAGACTTTATGATTTTCTTATCATACATTATTATGTAAGACTTGCAACCCGTGTTTCTTTTATTACAACGCCAGGTCATCTTCTTGTTAACATTGTTTCTTGGATTAAATTTGTTGTACCGATGGCCGCCAACTGTTAATGCGAGGTTTCCGTGCGCAGTTGTGCTGAACACGACTAATTCTAAAACATAAATAATCATTATCCACAGATAACCAGCTATCTAGTCCATTGCTGAGCTGGTAATTTCAACTTTGACAACTTCGACTACTCATAAGGGCACTCAAAATGCATAGTAATTTCAACTTTGACAACTTCGACTACAAAAATGTCAAACCAGAAATAAAAATATGTTCATCAATCTTTATAATGCAAGGGCCACACCAACGGAAAATGCCATTAAATTTCGATTTACTATTAGGTATTGAATAAGTAGTATTAATAAAGAATTAAATATTATTTATTTCAATAAACCTTTTAATCACCGCAGATGGATTTAACAGACCTAAATGTTTTTTAGTATTGTATCGGAAATAATTATTTACAGTAAAAAAGCATATATCTATTTCCAAATATTTATTTCTTGCTTCACTTTTTTATAAAATTCTTACTCATATATTTACAAAGAGTATCTTTATAATATAAATTAATATCCACTGACATTCACACAACGTTATCTAGCCACAAACTAAGCATTAGCCTGTAATATGGGAACTAAATAACGGATAAACATACATGAATACTATACTAATATGTGACACAATCAGCTTAAAACACATTGACATTAGATCAAGCTAAAAAACACGTAACATTATACAAATACAATATAATTTTAAATTTCATTTACTTTATATTATTAATTTAATAGGAAATTATACCTATCATGCTGCACAAAACACATTTTTAAAAAAGAGTAACTACTGATTTTCCTGCTGGATTCTTCTCAGTAGTTCTACAGTCCGAAACAGTGCAATGGTAGCTTTATTCAACATTCGTACGTGTCTTTAAGGACTCAAATCGAATAAAGACATTTTGATGTTGACATAATAACAGTGCAAATAAAAATAACTTCCAAATAAATTTATCAAGCATGATTGTGAATTGTAAATTTGATAATTCTATCATCCGTATGTGATGATTATAGACTTGCACCCCAATGATATTCTGTATATAAGGTAGATACGTCATCCGTGCCTCAAAAACGAACCGCCGAAGAGAGTACAGTTTGTACTCTTTTGTTTAGGTAAATGTGTTCGAAATTCGAAATATGTACATGTGTGCTGTACTGCATTCGGAACACTTTTTTCGATTGTTTTGTGAGCATATCACGAATCTATACTTTTACATCATTGTTGCACCCCATGTTGCTCTTAATGCAGCGCCATGTTATTTTCCTATCAATGGTTAAGCTTGGTTGCCGAATCGAGTTATACAAAATACTTACAGGTACTAAAAAAACTATTTTGTGAAATTACAAGTGACTAGATTATACTTTCAAAGGTTAACTGCCAGGGCACCTAACACAAAAATTAAGATTAGTATTTATATTTGATCTACAAATATACACCACATAATCATCCCTAAAGTGGCGTTTCATCATCTCTGCCTACCTTCTGGGACCAAGGCGTGAGCTTTATTTATATTTATTTATTTAAATATACACCCACAGCGAAAATGCAATTGTGAAATCTTTGTATTATTCAATTATCTTACTGACACGTTTTTGGTTAATTTATTCTAGTTTTGTTTTAACAAATATTTTATCATGAACCCTTTGACCGTCAGAAAACCAGACAATATACAAAATGTACTGTCGGCTATATATGTATGTAGAATAAGATAGCGGTAAATAGCCTAAATTCAAGTGCATTATAATTAAAGGGACAACCCTTGCCCGTCGCAGATGCATATATCCATCAGACGCATTGATTTCCTTATTTGTCTTATATCCTCACGGTAAAAACTTTATGAAAGTTTTATATCAGTATGGAAGTAAGAAATTTGCACAGTGACATCCAAAACCCCAATTTAATATGCGTGTGATATGAGAACTAAGTTAAATACCTACAGAAAAATCACAAGCACACAGACAACTTCAAATTTGTAGCTACTGTTCCGGGAACTATCCCAAAATCTTTGGTGTCTGACTTCACAACTGACTTTCATAAATTCAAAAACAATAAATAATCTTTTGTTTGTACGTATGTACGTAGGTTCGCACTTAATAATACGTTTTGATTACATCAACACCGCACCTTTACAGTGTTTCAATTATATTACACTATAATCTGCCTTGCGGTGATGCCTGCGGCATTATGTTTTTGCTAGTAAAACGTAAACTATGCGTTAATCCGGAGTATCAGCTAACTCCACACCGAATATTATTAAAATCGCTTCAGCCGTAAGCGTGTCACAATCATATACACTCACAAACTTTTTGCATCTATAATATAAATGTCATACATTTATTTTAGGGATGATTATGTGGTGTCCATTTAACAATCCGATCATCGTAAGTGATGACGTGTGCCTTGCAACCAGCACCTCTTTTATTGCACCGCCAAGAGGTCTTCTTGTCTGTGGTCTTGTCTTTACCGTACCGATGTCCACCCAACATTAACGCCTGGTTGCCGTACCGACTTGTGAAAAATACTGCTCCTAGAATAAAATTATTATAAAAACATTCTCAGACATCGCACTTCTATCTGGACTTAAAGCAAATAGCTAACTTAACGTACTAACCTAACATCGCACATAGTTTTTTTTTAAATTTTAAAATAATTAAATTATCTTGAAATTGTTCACCCACACAAACATTTGCGAGGTGCGAGAATCGAACCCGTCGTTTTAGGTCAGGGTAGTACCGGCTAAAATATTTCCAATTAAAAAATACATAAGAATAAAAATAACTGATAAAACTTAATGAGCAGGATTCCTTGTGGTTAGACGGCTGAGCTATAATGAGTAAATCAATTGAAAAAATATTTCAAAGATAAATTCTGCAGCCTTGTATAAAACCAAACACTTGGTATGATTCCAACCATGCCGTTAATAGTCCTGGCCAATAAAACAAAATACAAAAATAATCTTAAACAAATGATACACTTGTTTTATATTTCAATGTTCTTTTATTGATATAATTCGATAAAATAAAATTTACATTGATTAAACAGCATAAATAAATGTTCAATATCAATAATTCCTTTAAGATATTTGATATAAAAAAATAATAAAATCCAACTAACAATAAATGCAATTCCTGTACAAAGTATTCTCAAACTTCTCATTTTCAATGCTTCTGTACAACTATTTAATAATAAAAGATTTTTACAATAAATCAACATTACAATAAAATTTGTCATTCAATCTCAATTTAAAAGCAACCTGCAGAAATAACTTTTATACGCGACGACAGTACCAATAAATCTCACATTTCATTATCAACTTAACACTACCAGACGCATTAGAAAATCTATTCTGCCCGTCCCACACCGTGGCGATTACCGGGTTAAGTGTGGTTATGCGAATAACTAATCCGTGCTAACTCTTCGTTAAAAGTTACAGCGGTTGCTTTGCACCCAGAATTGCGCTTTACGCATCTCCAGAAGACTTTTCCCCTGCATTCCCGGTCCTTATTGAACCTCTGTCCGTGTACTATTAGCACCAGATTGCCCCGAGTGGACCGCTCAAACTGGAACTCTAGGCCTGAAACGGTTGCGAATATTAAATTAAGAAAAAGTTTATCATAATTAAACAAAAAATAAAAACGTCACGAAAAATCTATTTAACAGAAATTAATCACAATGTGACTACGAAAGTTAGAGTGCTGTCAGCCTATTTATCCAATCGAGTCGAGAATCTTATTTGTCTTTACAAATATTAAACGATTCATTTATTTTATTACATTTGCTTTTCATCTCATCATCTCATTATACGTCCCCACCGAGGGGCATGAGCCTACCCTACTAATATAGGGCGTAAAGGCCGTAGTAGCCCACGCAGGCCCAGTGCGGTTAGGCCGACTTCACGCACAACCTCTGAATTTTTTCGTAGGCGTGCCCAGGTTCCCATACGATGCATTCCTTCATCGTAAGAGCGTAGGATAAACATATATATTATTTCGAAACTTCGAAAAGACATCAATACGTGGCGGGATTTGAACATGCACCCTCCAAATAGGAAGGCAACAGGGCCACCAACGCTCTTCAGCATACATTTGCCTTTACTTCTTTTATTTTAATGCAACTTATAGGTCGGTCAAATTACAAAAGTCGGTACAGAACATAAGCACGTATGACATAATTACAGTCTTACAGACGCACTTATAACCTTTTGACCGCCAGGATTCCATACACAATTGAAAATCTATTGTTTGTGACGCTTTAAAGCGTCTAACTCGTACTTACATATTGTGATGATTATACAGCTGAGATATAAACAGTAAAGTAACTACGCAATATATTCAAAGACACTTAACGCGAGATGGAGCGAGTTATACTTAGATCGCCCTATCTATCTATAATTAGAAATTATATTTTTCGTAAGAGAGCAAAATATTTTATCATAGCTCCCTGGATTAGTTGAAGTTGCATTGGGCGTGTCACGTAGATCTATGAAGTTGTTTATGGTGCAGACGAGTTCTGAAGAGATGACCGTATCGTGGCAAGCGTAGTGCTCTCAGGCTTAATGGACTGACAACTTGCGAAATGTTGCTGGTAGAGGCTTAGGTAAAATGGAGGAGCGGAATATCTGACGCAAAATGAGGAAGATCTATGATGGAGATGATCGTCAAGTTACGTTAAAGAGCGCAGACCACGAGACGCGTGGCAGCCGCACGGAACAACATTACTTTATTTTTTTCGAAAATAAAAGTAGCCTTAGCTTCTACTTATGAAGTGCCGTTCGAAAATGTCCAGCCATTTCAGAGATTTCCCGAAAAAAACAGACACACAAAAATTTAAAAAAATATTTTTTTTGTTGTATGTACCGTACACACGTAGATGCATGAAGAAAAAAATGGTATTTCAATATGACAAACAGACCCTCCAATTTTGTTTGTATGTATAGATTTCCCAAAACCAGAGTGGATTTGAGAATAAGTTATCCAGAGTGGAAAAAGTAACAATATTTCAAAATCACTAGTATTCTAAATTTGTCCAAAAACAAAATAATGTCACGACTAAAATGTTTATTACATTACGTTATAAAAATAAAAGACTATGTATAATCAACTTACTTTATTGTTTCCTGTATTTGAGTTTCAGTACAATGTATGGGGTAACCCCAAAGTATATTAGTTATTTTTCAAGTTTAATTTCAAAACCTTACAGCAGTTCATAGAATACATGTACTTACAAAGATTGAATAGTGTAGTGCTTATAGATTCGGAGAAAAAAGAGTGTGACATATGGACGGACACACAGAGAGACAGACTTGACGAATCTATTTTCGTTCTGCCTTTTGCCATTTGGCTACGAAACCCTAAAAACTGAAATTTAATTTCAGTTGTATTACAAACTAGAAAAATTTTTTTAGAACACGTATGGCAACATCCATTTACCGATTCTTCATTAACAGTAAAAACAGTTTTTCTTTTTAATTCATAAATAACAGTTACATATGATCAAACGTGGTTATGCGTATGTTTTTTCCGTACCAATTGCTCCTTAAATGTGACCGCTCTTGCTGTACACCCATTATTCCGCTTCACACATCTCCAGAAAAAAATGCCATTTGTCTCCCGATGCTTATTAAACCTCTGCCCATCTACTACAATCACTGGATTACCGCGTTTAGAGCGTTCAAACTTGAACTCTTTGTCTGTAATTATAGCTGACATTATACATTTCAATCAATCAATAAGCGTACAAAGACTCACATCAGGCTACAGGCCTTTCTACGGCCAATTAATCACCCACAATGGCTGGTAAGAATTAACATGCCATGATAAGTTAGAAGGTCTAACTTGAGATAACAATTTTGATCACCTATCTGATAACAAAGTGTTGTAATAGTAATTGACCAGAGTCGTCATCAACCGAAGACGGCTTAGTTTCGAAAACATTTAGTAATTTCAATATAATTGAATTTCATGTTATAAAAAAAAGATATAAAGTAGTGTTTCGAACAATATGCCCCTGGATATTATGTATTTTTTAAGTATGAGCATTAAACTTCGAATAAGCCTTATTCGAAAAATTGGTCTTATTGAAATTATTCTAATAAACTTGTGTTGAATTATGATGATATTCGACACATACCTACTTATACTCGGGATTTGCTCGGTAATGGATGTTTAATGGCTAAATCAGTGATGGTGACGTCACACATTACATAGTTTAAATAAATTACAGAAAAACATTTTACTGACGTAATTTTTATTGTATACTCGTAAAACATGAGTTCTACATTTTATTGACAATGTATGGGTTAGTTTTATTTACTTGGACCTATTTTTATAGTACTAAGTAAAATACAGAATTTTGAGGTGTAAAATTAATTATTAACAATATTAAAAACATCACAAGTTTATATTTTATTTAAAACATTACAAAGAATAACATTTCAAAAAGGGTGCGCCGGTGGCTCATTAGTGTGGACTGTTGCCCTCCAATCTAGAGGGTGCATGTTCAAATCCCGCCACGAACCAATGTCTTTTTTTGAATTTATGTAATTATATGTACCTACGTTTATCCGAAGGTGTGTCTTACAGTGAATGAAAACAAACATCGCGAGGTAATCTGCGCACGTCTACGAAGAGATTCAAAGATTGTGGGTGAAGTCGGCCAATCCGCATTGGGCCCGCGTGGACGACTACGGCCTATACACCCTTTACGGCTAAGCTTATGCCCCTCGGTGTGGACGTATAATGAGCTGATGATGATGATAGATTTTTTTTTTTTAGTTTTCAGTATCCTTTATTCATTGTCTCATCCCTGTACCCGAAACACGGCGGAATAGGTGAGATTAAGATGACAGGCAACTTATTATACGGTAACTCTAATAACAAACATAGTATTATCATGTAACAATAAAGCACTTATTAACTTTCGACTTTTTTATCAAATCAAGGCAAAAATCTTCTCTAAGAATTTCATATCACTTTGTCTTTGACAAATATTAAACACCTAACATGTTTCAACGAATTTGAACAGTCCTAATATTTCCTACTAAGACAAATGAAATAAATTGCAAAAGCAGTAGGGGTATTAAAATACCTATAAAATAAGTACTAAACAATTGCATCTCACATCACTCCAAACCATTAACTGACTTTGTTAATTTTCAAAATCAGTCCTAACAAATTGCACTTCAATCCGCAGCCTGTTACATCAGTGATTATGTTCTACATTATTCACGTTTATTATATTATTGTTAAAGGTAACGATGCTGCACTTGCACCCCATCTTCCTCTGGGAGCACCGCCAGATGCGTTTGCATCCGTCCATGCTGCAGTAGTGATCCATGTGGAAGCGGTAGTTATCGATCACCAGCAACGGGTGACCTCTGCTTGTCTGCGTGAACAAAACACGGGGTCCTGAAATAATATTGCGGTTAACGCTTGAACTGAATATTTACTAGGTGGTAGACTCGATACTGAGTCGTCTAGGTAGGTACTACCACAGTGCCAGATATCATCCCGTGAAACAGGAGTGTTATGCACTTTTGTGTTTCAGGATGAGGGCATTGTAGCTAGTGAAATTACCGGGTATAAGAGACCTAACATCTGTTGTCTCGGGTGACGGGCGCAGTGCGGCATTGATGGAGGATATTAACTGTCTATCAGTTGTTGGTCTCCTTTAATGCCGCTCTGTCATGGTCTGGCGTATCACTTACCATCAGATGAGCGTCCATACCGTCCTGCACACTTATAACATAAAAAAAAACAAGCTACGAGTCCATATTAAAAGGATTTGGTTGTGAATCCCCTAGGTCAGTACTAAGAGGGCAGCTTTGTATGAGACTTGCAGTGTTGTACAAACATCCTGACTACTGCTTAATAGCAGCTGCCCAATAGCAATGATGACTAAAGTTACCTAGTATTGAGAGAATAAACAAATATTCTGATTTCTTAGGTATTATCACACATAAATAAATATCCATCAACATTCACACAGCCCCAAACAAAGCATTTTCAAGCTTGTAACATAGTGAAGATACAACTGATAAACATATGTACTTCAATTATTTATTTGTAAATAGATAAATATTATACATAGAAACACCCTGACCAATACAAACAGACATCATGCACACAAATGTTTGTACTGCCCGGGGATCGAACCCGGAACACTTGGGGTAATAATCGGCTATATTTTAACCATCACACCAAATGGGTCTTCGAAAAATAAATAAATAAGTTTTAAGTACGGTATTAATTTTACTACCAAGGAGTGAAACAAAAATCTGCTACTCGAAATTTCAGACTTTGTAGTAAATGTAATAATGTCACGGATAAAGCTTGTTTAACGCCATCAAACTTAGTAGACGAAATTTTAGAACTGACTCACAAAACTTTAGACAAATAGAACCATGTGAAACGCTTTTAAATTTCATAACTGTTGTTAAACAATAACAATTAATTTGTTTTTTTGTAGGTACTACAACGAAGATTTAGAAGAGTTTGGAAAGAAAAAAAAACGCAGTTTCAGTCGTAAAAATTGGTGTATCTTTTACTATAAAAATGTGCTTGAAATTAAGAAAAATAGGATAAATATTATCATCATCATCGCTGATCCTCTTTGGAGCTCTACAATGATCTTGTCATTACTGACTTGACAGTGATGACCTAGTCAATGTCATGCAAAACATTAGCACACTATGTCGACAACAATCAAATCACATGGTTGTGCTCTAAATAGGATCTCACAATTGTATTGTTTATAGTAATTACATTGGCTCTGCATTTCGCGGTGGTTCTCTTGCGGCATCTCCATTCCCCCTTCAGCTGACCCTTTATATCCCTTTCACGTTCCTTCACAAATGTTTGACAACCTATCACCAGCATATGCTTACCTCGGTTTGAAATAGCAAAGAATGGCACGTCTGGAAATCAAAAGGATTAATAAAAAAAAAATAGCTAGGGTTGACGACATGTTTCGATAGTTTCAAAAATAAAACAATAGTTCATATCTGTACTGTCAAATACTTTAATCATTTTAATACACACAAATATTAATAATATTAATATTGTATTACAATATACTGACATATAATGTATTACATTTGAAAAAACAATTATATGCTCTAAATAGATTTTTTTCTATATCCTGATTCACATTCGACGACCCATTTGGTGTAACTTTTGAGGCGTTGCTACCAAGGGTTCCGGGCTCGATCCCCGGGCAGTACAGACATTTGTGTGCATAAACATGTCTGTTTGTAATGGGTGTTTTCTATGTATAATATGTATGTATTTAGAAAAAAATATATATAAGTATGTTTATCCGTTGTTTAGTACCCATAATACACATAATAATAGGCTTCACGCTTAACTTGGGGCTAGATGGCGTTGTGTGAATGTCTGTGGATATTTAAAAATACATACTAAAAAAAATTGTAGTGGATACGTATTATCTATTTTTGGCTCAAAATATTGTATGTTTATATTAACACTTTATGTACAGCGTAGGTAAGTGCTTATTAATGATATGAAGATATTAGACCACAGTATCCATTACTTAACTGTCTACCCATCAGCCTAGCACATTAGTTTGCTCCAGGCCCTTAAATCATAAGTACTATGGTTAATAAATATTTTTATATATTTATTTGAATAATTAAGGAATGTGTGTTTGCCTTCGACACGCGAAGAAGAAGAATAATTAAGGAACCACGCTGTACCATCTTACCTTATATAAAAGATTGATATCAAAAATATAAATAAACAGACGAGTATTTCCGAAAAACTAACAAAAATCTAATCTATCACAAATCATACTAAACGTTAAGGCCCGTATTCTAAAACAAGATTCAACGTTGATATTTAATTAAATTGAGTTAGAAAGAGATGGCGCTATTTATCGTATAGAGCGCTATCCCTTTCTAACTGTACTTAAGTAAAGATCAACAATTGAAGTCTCATTCCAGAATACGGGCCTAAGTCTTCTCTGTAATCCGACTTAAATCAAACGTAGTTCGTAATAGTTCGATTCGATACGTCTTTGGATTTAATCCCGGTGAGACTGTGTTTTGAAAATCTTTTTTTTTATCCTCTATAGACAGACATTTGACACCACCATCTCACCTGATGGCCAGTGATGATGCGGCCGAGGATGAATCATGCCTGCCTAGAAACAGCCTATTCACTCTTGCCTTGAAGACGGCCAGGTTGTAATGATCGGGGAACACATAAGGAGGCAAAGAGTTCCATTCCTTAGCGGTGCGCATTAGAAACGAGGCACCATAGCGCGCTGTGCGGATGTGTGGAATGTCTACCACATAAGGAAAATCGTTGGTTTAGATCCATTTTAAAAATAATCGTTGGTTTAGATCCATTTTAATAATATTCATATTAAAAATAGGCTGAATCAAGCCATTTTCTTTTACAAATGATTATGCTGATGGTTACTTCTGACTATTTCATTTTCGATTGTGATAACATTAGCTTTGCATTTAAGCGTGTTCCGTTTCCGACATCGCCACTCTGCTTTAGCGCCCTTCTGTCTTTCCTTAACAAACACATGTGCTCCAACTGCCAGTAATAACTTGCCTCTTCTACTGTTCCTGAAGATGGGTACGGCTTAAAACATAATAATTATCTTAATAAAAACATTCATCATTCCGAAACATTGGCTGTTCCGAAGTGTTCTATTACAATTTATATGAACTAAACTACATTTAAACTACATTTGATTTAAATGAGTTTTCAAACTACATATGAAATTAATAAGTGTACAAACTACATTTGGTATAAATAAGTTTACAAACTACATTTTCGAAACCCATAAGTGTTCTTGGGACAAAATTAAATATGGAATATTTTAATTTTTAAAAAGAATACAGAAGGTGTTTATAAAAAAAATTGAAGGCAAAGAAAAGAAAAAGATTTTTGTATCACAATAGAGATTTATGTAGAACTGAAAATGTTCTTAATTAATATACATTATTCTTTCAGAATTATGCTTTCGAATAAATAAGCGTCATAACAATAAATATTAAAGCTGTAAAATTTATAATTCATAAAAGGGAATGGGCCCCATTGGACCTTTATATTTCGAAGTCTAAACAAATTATACGTACTTCACTAAGATAAAATTATATCCCTTCATCCCGTACAGAGCTATACTCTTAGTACCTATACATTTTATGGACGAATTGAAGAGGCTTACCTATATCTTTATTAAAACATGAAACACGGAATTGCAGAAAACCAACCAACCAGAAAAAAAGTATTAGTTAGTTAAGAAATTTAGGCCACTTTTTTACAAAAGGTTGTCCTAATTATATAGTTTTGCATTTGACGCCACTTTGCCCAATCTTGAGCACAGGCGATGCCATTAGGACGGTGCCCGCTCACCTAGATAAAATCCTATTCGATCATTAATTCAAAATTGTTATTTTCGAGAAACACAAACCCGGAAGTAAGTTCTACAGCTTCGCAATGCAAATAAAAATGTGATTTCAAAATGTTTCATACACCACTAAGTTATATTCACTGTGGACGGATGGCGTTTTGCTAACTGCCGGGTTGTCCGTGAATATGGGCTAGGTGGAAACAAGGTCATGCAGTTCCTGTGCACACTCTCCAAAATGTACACTCTAAAAAACCGAAAGACTTGCTTACCCACTTGTAAATGTTATCGAATATCAATGATTGTGATTTTCCATGCTTCTAACGATTCGGTCTTCCACAATCAGTACGTTAGCTTTGCACTTTGTCACCTTCCTTTTTCGGCATCTCCACTCCACTTTTGACCCTGTCTCTCTTTCCTTCAAATACGTCTCTCCGTTGAACACTAACGCTCGCTGACCGCGCATGCTGCATGTAAAAAATGCCGTACCTATAACAAACATTTATCATCTTCAGCTAATTATACCACAATTATTTCGCATTTACTAAAATCACTTTAAACTAGATCACGAAGAAAGGTCAATCAAACATGATCGATCCGCACTACATATACGTAGTGTTGCTTGCTCTATTTACAACATAAAATTATACATTTAAATTTTGACCTCATCGTGTCACTGAAAGAGTACAAAATCAAAAGCACGAACACACTTCTATGTCATTAATGATATGTAAAACTGAATGAGAATTCTGCGCAATCGATGCAATGGGCATAATTTTGGCGCAGACACTTTTTGTTTGAGGCACAACCTCAAACAAAAAGTGTCTGCGCCAATAATCTAGTTAATTTATTGTTTATCTAAGTTATATATTATGTTATGGTGAAAAATATAAAGTATTTATATAATAATCACATGCACATAATACTGTGAAAAACTGATTCTATTGAGGACATGGTAGGCTGTCATGACGATGATGAATACAAATATATATTAGCTTTCTATAATGATCATTCCTCTAATTACGACCAATTCCGCAAACTACTCGTAAATTTTATCTTTTATCTTACTCACCTATTTAAATAAATAAGATCGCAATACCTTATACATACAATTAATACATTTTGTTTTAAAATCTTACAAAAAAACGTGTCCAGACGTGATTACGACACCACATCTAATCAATCCTAGTTACGATTTACGGTAAAATAAACCAAAAGATTGAGACAATAGGAAATCATTTCCCATACTATATTATCAATTATCATGTACTGTTTTAATAATTATACATACCGCTACATTATTAAGCATATTTTCACAAGAATTTAAAATAATATAATATTGAAGTCCAACTCAAAATACAAACCTTTAATTAAATAAATATTTTACAGATACTTTTGAATTGTCACTTATTTATTAATTTTTGTATGTATTTGTATTACACCGTCGAATTTAAATATAGTAACTTTGCAATATTCCTTTTATTTCCCCCTTTCTTGTTTATATATTTTATTTGTTGGTTGCCCAGAAGAGATACTGTCTAGGCAATAACACCGCCTAAATAGCATTTTCTTCGATAACTTTTTATTATATGTTTTCTTGTGTGCAATATTAAAATTGTATCCAACTATCCGGCCGTTCAATTATTGTATCAGCAACTATTTTTACTTTATTTCTTTCAATGATTGTGCGTCTGCCGTAACTTGATGATGACGTTGTCTATTGTCGTCACAAACGCGGGACATCCCGCCGTTTTCTTGACGCATCTCCATCTCACTTTGACTCCTTCGTTCTGGTGCACGGTGTATCTGCGGCCAGCTATGTTCAAACAACGCTTACCGGACAAGGTAAAACCGAAAAAAGCTGAAAAAAATGATAAAACATTAATTTGTTGTACTTTACAAAAGTAATCAATACGTATTCATTCAAAACCATTGGATATTTAATTAAGAAATTTAGTTTTACTTGTATTATTTTTTATTTTGTAAATAAATGGTGTAACGTTAATAATATTTAGAACATTAATTAAAGTGTTTTTAACTAACTGAAATATCTTCTTATCAATTGTCACAAACCTACTTTTCACTACCTATTGCTTTTAAATAATTAATATGTTTTGTCAATACCTTAAACACTAATCAAAATTAACACATACTTACTTTAACAAAATTATTTTAAAATAATTAAAAACATAACAAATTTAATGAAATTTTAAGTAAACATATATTTAACCTTATAAATTCATTTTCCTGCCTATTCTAACGAACATACATCTACATGAACAGTTAACATAAAAAATGTTTAAAATTATAATAACTATACATAATCAAATATATAAAAAAAAACATTATAACCATTTTTGAGAATCTATTTATGTTCTATCTGTTATAATTTTTTAAAGCCAATCTCGGCTTAATTTGATTTTTACTAGGCTTTATTAGGTTCAATTATAGGTATATTAACTCTCAGAACCGAGTATTAAAAAAGTTTCTACGCCCTGCATGGGCTGCAAGATGCTATTCGTATTTAAGGGATCTTGAACCAAATTTCACTTAATGAGACGCCATTTTCTTCAAAGCTTGCTATAAAATCAATGATAATTAATAAATAAGAAAATATGTCGGCTAACACTGAATCATATTTTTCATTCATAACATGGGCGAAGTCATTTTGATTGTATACCAATACAATTTGCCTTTGCCCTAAGTTTTACAAAAATCCAGGTAATTCATTATGAATCGAAATGACTTGATACAGACTGTTAGTGTTATGCTCGTGATGCTTCAGTCGGAATAGTAACACGCTTGGATCACTGCGCGTCGAGTAATACCCCAAAAACCCTTTACGATGAAGGTCACTGGTAAAAAACTTATTTCTTTGGGATTATTGATTTGGGATCTGTGGCATATGTATCATATAATAAGTACATCAGCCTACTCAGGAATGTGTGAAATTGTTTACTCATCCCCTAAAAACACTTACTTAATATTTTATATCCTTATCTTTTGCCAGTCATCCAATTAAGTACATAATATCATTGCAGTAATCACAAAAATTACAAAAAAACATAAACTGTGTTTGTTATCGGATTTTATTAATCGTAGAGGAGGCAAACGAGCATATGGATGGTAAGTGACAACGCCCGAAAAATTTTTGTAAACACTATAGAAAACTATGTGAATGCGTTCCCTTCATCTTTACAATCATATCGTGGCTAGTTAATATTGTGACCCTGCATCCGTATGATCGTTTACAGCAAACCCAGTGCCCTTTAAGTCCTCCCGCCCAAGTCTTGTTCCTCACAAACACATTGCCGCCGAGTAAGAGTTTTTTCCCTCCCCGAGACGTGGCAACGATTACTGCTTCTGGAATTTTAATACAGCACGTACAAGAATAGGATGTGATTACGCTGGAGGTAATGAAGTTCATGATAAAATTGAGTAAATAAAAATAATGAAACAAATACATGACACATTAGGCAAAGAAGAAGAAAGTTTATACGAGTAACGAAAAAAAGTCACATAATAAATCTCTTCTTCAAAAATAATAAAATAGTCAATCCAATTCAAATAACAGTTTATTTCCAATATACTCGGCAATTATAATTTACGTGTCCATGTTTATTTTTTACAAATTAAAATCAAACCTCTTAAATTATTAATACATTTTTTGTATAAACACCCTTGGTTCACACTATATATCAGATTTAAAAAATATAATATTTTTACATTCTTGTACTGAAACACCAATCATTGAACTACAGTTTATATATAAAAATTAGTGACAGTGAACACTTTAATACAAATTATCATGTCAGTATTGTGATGAAGATGCTATTTATTGAATATTTTAATGACTTGGTCATATAAGAACCGTGGCAAACAACCTTGGATTTGTGCTAAGCATTTGAATCATATATAATTATGAGATGTTATTATTACTTAAACCACATCTTAATGTTATTGCTTACACAAACCTTTCCGTGCAACTATAAACCTAAACTCAATACAAATAAAATACACCCTGGATGATATTTACAATATTTTAAACAAATATTTCTAAATTATACAATGACCTGTGCCTCTCTAGTATTTGCAAAATAAAAATCTTGGAGTCCAAATTTAATAAAAATTTTTACTTACCTAGTTTGTAATCTAGTAATACTGAATAGTATGGATACAGAAAAAAATGGTTTATTGCGATGACTCTATTACAAAATAAAATACGTAGTGTAGTAGTAGTAGTAATAGCCTCTCAACCATTACACAAATGAAATATTAATTAGACACTTAACACTTAGATATTATTATGTTTATTGCATATCTAGAATACTCGTCTCTACATTTTATTAATAATCTTGTAAAAAGTATAAATATATTTTGTGAAATCTGTAACAATTGTGGAAATATTAATGAATGAAAGTTATTACAATGCAAACATATGAATTACAACGTTAATTTTACTAATACTAATTAAGTAAAATAAACTGATACAACCCCAATCTATATCTATATACTAATATATAAAGCTGAAGAGTTTGTTTGTTGTTTGTTTGAACGCGCTAATCTCAGGAACTACTGGTTCGATTTGAAAAATTCTTTCAGTGTTAGATAGCTTATTTATCGAGGAAGGCTATAGGCTATATATCATCACGCTACGAGTAATAGAAGCGGAGCAGCAATGAAGAATGTTTCTAAATCGGGGGTATTTTTCATACTTGGAGCTTCCGCTGCGTACGCTGCGTAAACGGTTAAAGTTACACAAAAGTCATGTATGAGAATATTGTTCTCCTTTTAAAGGTCTACAAAAAAGTTCGCGACAGCATATGTCTATCTTTTTAGGTTAGCTCACTATAACATATTTTTTGCTAAAAAAATCTGTTATTGACCCCGAAACCTTCAAGTTGGAGGGAGGGGAAATCCTATGTATAGTGATAAATGAAAGTACCGTGTTAACCCGAATTTAATGCAAGCGAAGCCGCGGGCAAAAGCTAGTGTTAATATAAATTTAGAAGAACTAGTATCTACATATTTTATATAAGACTAGATTAATTAATAAGTAAGTAAAAAAATAAATGCATTAGCGCCATAGGCGCAATATCCACAAATAATGTATCAATTTAATAATAATTTAAAAGCTACACAACCACTACCGTGATCTAACTGACACCATTGTTTTCAAGTTTAAAAGTATAACCAATCTTTACTTCCACATTATATTGAACTTGCAGGTATGAGGTGCCTTGTCCAGCGGTAGGCACAAAAAAAGATAAAAAAGTCCTATAAAATATAATAATTTTAGTAAAAAAGTGTGTTCGCTAAAGCTATAATTTAAAAATATAGTATTTACCTAGCTTATAAATAAAGCATATACACCGGACACAATTGGAATTAAGTCAAGCTGTATTTTATTGAAATTATTATTACTTCTTAAATTTAAGTCTTGACTAATTATCTTATTGACACTGTCTTATACTTTATTATTCTTAATTTAGTCTTGAGAAGTTCTACTTGTTCAATGTAAAATATATATTTGTTTAACTTGTCCTAATCCAGAGACATCGAAATGTTTTTTTTTAAACACATTACAAGAATACAAATTCTTCAAAGTATTTACCTGAATATTTACATGCTTTACCAAAATTATCTCCTGACGATTCATTGATGATTATGGCAGTTCCTTATTTCTACGACGTCGTCATTCATAGTGACTAGCTGGGCGTTGCACATCCACCTTCTTCTCTTGACGCATCTCCAGGTGATTCGGCTACCATTCCGGTCAGTTCTCTTGTTGTACCTATGTCCTCCGAGTTCTATCACCGGCTTTCCAAATATTGACTTTGTGAAAACTGGTTTCAGTTCTGAAAGTATGCAATCATTGTTTAAAAGTGTCTGTGCTTATATAAATGGGTATTGTTTTTATAAAGCTAATGGTTTATGAAATTATAGAAATAAAAAAAGTTGTACAGGATTGTGTTATTTATTAGTAACTAGGCCCTCCCCTTTCCCGGCTTCGCGCAGCTGCAATGCTGATATTAAAATATGGAATATCCATAATAAATAAATATATGCCATCGCAAAATTTCTGTACACCATTTCAAAATGTACGAGTACTATACTTGGTACATTATTTTGATAAATCTCGTAGGTTTCAGCATGCGTATACATGCGCATACAATCGAAATGAAAATAAAAGGTACCACATAGAATACAAAGATTTAAAAATATTATTTTTCTCCACTATTTCATGGATGGTATTGTACATATAATCCTTCCTCTTCAATCACTCTATCTATTTAAAAATCCCTATCACAATCCGTTACATAATGATATGTATAGGGACAGAGAAAGCGAGTTTGTTTTATACTATGTAGTGATCAGGCAATTATTTAATTCGAAATTATGCATGCCTATACATAAAAAAAATATTTCATCACTGATTTAGAGGACTAATTTGTCTTTAAATTTTATATAAATATTATTTTGGTTGCAAATAATAAACAATTTATCTAGTTTATGTGTAAATGCTACTTTTTCAACAGTCTTAGGCAAAACTTGTATATTCCAATCTTCAGATATTAATAATAATGACTAATGATTATGATCATTACGAAGTTTAATGATATTCTGATCCAGTGTGACCACTGTTGCCCTGCACTTGCTATCCTTTTTGACGCAAACCCATTTCATTAGAGGCGTCTTGCTATCACTCCTCAAATTAAAGCGATAACTGTCTATGATCAAAACAGGCTTTCCGTGTCGAGTGGTACTATAAATCGGTTGCGGGAAATCTGAAAAAGAAATATTTACTTTTCATACAAATTTTGTTCATCACCATGAGCCCATTAAACTTCCCCACCGAGAAGCACGAACCTACCCGTATAGAGTGATTAGGCCTTAGTTATCCACGCGGACCCAGTGGGAATTGGTCGACTTCAAGCAAACCTTTGAATTTCTTCGCAGGCGTGCGCAGGTTTCCTCACAATGTTTTCCTTCACCGTAAGAGCATCTGGACATACATGTAAATTTCGAAAATTTTAAAACACATTCGTACGGGGCGGAATTTGAACCTGCGCCCTCCCGGTTGGAAGGCAACAGTCAACACCATTGAGCCACCGACGCTCTAATTTAAAATTTGGTTACATACCAAAAATACGTTGCCTTTTCTCTTTAACAGCCAGAATATTTACGAGTAGGATCTTTTATGTGTTATATACAAAATAAAACCACAATCAGTATACCCAGAAGCTATACTAAAAAGTGGTCCTGGTGTTGAAGTTGAAATGTTTTTACATTTCAGACAGTAACTTAAATATAACTTAACTGAAAACTCTGACTGACTCAATCTAAATTAATGGACTTTGAATATAAGAAATCAAGCAATACTTATGAAATATAAAATTAAGGATCACAAAAAAACAATAGTTTCAAATGCATTGTATATTTCAAAGGCTTAACGACACATTTGGCCTAGATTTACTTAGAGTCCTGGGTATGGTATCTATCTAGGGTATACTTGTCTAATACGATAAGGCTTCCTTAAAAATATAATAAACAGCACAATTAGCTCCTTAATATAGATTATACCATAATGCTTATATCAATAAAACATCTTTTAAAAAACCTACAAAATCGTAAAGATTTATATTTTAATCGTGTCGTGTAAAATAAGAAACAATAGATAGGTACTTGGTATCTTCTAAAGAAACCTAAGAAATCTCATCCATAACCCACTAGTTATATTACAGTTTTTGTTTATAGCTACGGACTAAGTGATGAACCCGTGTTATGTCGAGTTTCCAAATTGACATCGGCATTTCTCTTACTACATAAAATAAATAAGACATTAAAAATTTTACGTGTTTGGTAGCGGCAGTGAAATCTGTGTCATTCCAAATAGCTATAATAAATTTACATATTGTTCATTTATTTGCTTAATGTGGCTTATATCCAGTCAAATGATTCCATTGTCAACCAATATTAGCTCTGATAAATACTGTTTATACAACTAAAATAATAAAATTCATGTCATCATCATTGGCCCTTTAAAACTGTTACATAAGCGGACAATAAGGATAGTCCTTTCAAAAAAATTGACACAAATTATGATGCCCACCATAATATTCTAATATATATTAACTATCTAGTTTGACAGCCTGATATAGTTACTGGGAGTATATTGGTATCTATCTTAATAATAAAAACATTGTATATTTTCATAATTAATATTCCAATAAATTACTCATTAAAATTGTTATAGTGACTAGAAATATTCAAATAAAGTTCATTGAAAAGTTAAATACAGTTGATACATTATTTTTTATGGGTCACTGACGACCCAATTTGTATTCCACTCACTTTGGAAAACCCGCGTCCAGCCGCTGGTTTAACATCTAACGTCTTAGCAGTTAAAGGAAATAATTTATTTCTCATAGGCATTTTGACATCATGATTATGCCAACCAGAGCTTTTGATGATGGTTCCATCGAAGGTCGTGATCGCGGCCGAGCATTTTAACGTTTTCTTCTTCATACATGCCCAACGAATCCTTTGGCCCCACTGACGCACTTTGTAGTAATGTATATTTCCCACAATTATTGACGGGTTACCCCAGCTTGTAACTCCGTAAAACGGCTCTGTACCTGATGATAAAAATGTTATTACAGCTTTTTGCAATTTTATCAGACACTTATCGAAATCTAGTAATATGAAATAAGTGTTACCAAGCTCTTTTGATCAAACAGAATATGCTTCCTTGAAAGTGCTTCTTAAGACATAAATAATATTTTATGGAAGTATAATATGTAGTTATTATTATTATGTTCATTAATATCATTCTAATTTGAATCAATAAAACATTTTTTGTAACCATGTGCACAGGATGGTCGAGACGCTCACCTGATGGTAAGTGATACGCTTGACCATGACAGAGCGGTCTTGATGGAGTCCAACAACTAATAGACAGTTATTTTTCTCCATCAACGCTGCACTGCAACATATGTTAGGTCTCTTATACCCGGTAATTTCACGGATGTTTAACTTGGTTAATTACGACTCATATGGTGTAATGGTCGAGACGTTGGCTACTACACCAAGGTTGCCGGGTTCGATCCCCGGACATCGATTAACATGTCTGTTTGTAATGGTCTGGGTGTTTCTATGTATAATATGTATGTATTTACAAAAAAAACTATTTAAGTATGTTCATCAGTTGTTTAACTACAAGCTTGCGCTTAATATGGGGCTAGATGGCGCTGTGTAAATGTCAGTGGATATTTATTATAATTAATCAGATAAGATCAATAGTTCTACGTAGGTAAAAAAATCAAAATTGTTAAATGTTCATTTTTTATATTAATAAGACTACACAAAAAAGGAATTGAATAAATATTCTCTCGCAGAGAGATTGCCAATGATGTGTGTATGAAACCACAAAATATAAAACGATAATTGATTAAAATAAGTAATTTAAATCGACATAAATATACTTGTAATCAGGACGAAAAAAAAATTCGGACAGATTGTCATTATAGCAAATGTGTCCTCGAAATGACAGCTGCTGTCTATGATTTTTGACCAATAATTTTCGGATATTTTTGGTACATTAATTTGAATGTTTTAAACTAAAAATATGTAATCGAATTGTCATTTGACTACGAAAAGTATTTCTTATTTAATTTCCTTAGATTACTTCAGTTTTTGCTCCGTTTCACTATGCGAGCCATGTTCTTTTCAGTTTATAATCTCTGCGTTGTTGACAGATGTGAGCCAAATGCTTTAATTATTTTTAATTATTTAATTAACACACTTTTGTTGTTAGCGAGACTACGTCCATATTGTTTTATTCGTCCATGCTTTTAATATAGATACTAGAGAGTACGCACAAAAAGACATGAACCACCAAAATAGAAAAACATTGTATTCTGTCTTCTTACTAAATTTAAATTTAAAAAACTAGAAGTATAGACTGTGAAAACACAGGCTACTTTCAACTTTTCACCAAATACACTGTTGTCGTGCAACTGGATGACAGTGTTGATTCTTCATCCTGACTACGATGCCCTCGCAGGTGACCGCAGTGACCCGACATCCAATATGGGCCTGGTTACACGTCCAATGCACCACGGACCCCGTCCGATACTTGAAGTTAAACCTGCAACCTCCAGTCTCCATTAACGGCTTGCCTCGTTTCGTTGTCAAGAATACCACGTCTAGATTACCTAAACACCAATACATTAGTTGAGTTTTTTAACCTGGAGTATTCTATTTAAATTCTAATATAAGACTTAACTATAGTAGAAAATTAATGCACATATAAAGACTAAATAACTAATATATAAATGAACTATAAAAACAAACGGTCTGTAGAATATTAAACAGTTAGACTGATTTACCTATTCGTAATTTCACCACTTGTGATATCAAAATCTGATGTCACGTAGTCCAGAAATGAACATTACCATTCAACTTGGAAATAGCTACAACAATATCACAATTTTATATTCTTCACTCGATCAAGTGAAGAATATAAAATTCTCGAAGTAAGGTAGTGGAATCGCTCAACCTTCACACATCAAGTGATTTCACTACCTTTAATTGTCCTAACCTCACAAGTGCACTAGAACCATGTAAATGCAGTAAACACAATTAGCAGCCATTGCATGCTGTAAACGATCTCCTAAGTGCAGCAGCTAACGCAATGGTCATTCATGGGATGGGTGACTATAAATATCATGTCGTGTCCGTGCTCCGCGAAACACGACAAACCCAACGGCTTTTTAATTGATAACTTCTATGCCATGGGCGTATAAAAAATACGGCGCAGTCTCGCTGATAACAAGAGTGTGTCAAAATTCAGTTTTTTGTATGACTTGCAAAAATTAATATTAAAACATTTGGCTTGCATCTGTCAACAAAGCCGAGTAAATAAACTGAAAACAACATGACTTTACAAGTGCCACAAGTAGTACAATTGTGCCAGAACCGAAGTGATAAAAAGAAAAAAACAGGAATTAGGACTTTTCGCATGAAAATGAGCATTTAGATCACATACATATTTCTACTTAAAATATTTAAATTATTATATATCAAAAAAGTCAGAAAATCATTTGCCAAATGACATAGACAGCAGCTGTCATTTCGGAGACACATTTTATGTCTTAGGGGCACTCCTACCGTACAATTTATGCATCTATGTGCCAAGTATAAGTTTTGAGTAGGTGAAATGTATAGAAAAAAAACGTATTATCCGAAATTATTTAAAAAAAACTCATCCAACTAGCTAAACTCCTTATTAAGAACTACTTTAACTGCGAACGGTTCCTTAACCTATATCAAGCTACCAATACTCGACTAGACGAAGAAAGATTTATTACGACAAAAATACACCATTACACAAAATAGTCGTTTAATAATATGATCATTTCCTTATAGGGACAATAGAGTTACAAATTACACAGAACAAATCTTTAAATACTGAAATAATAAAAAAAGTATACCAAAGGCACTAATTTCTTAATTTAAATGAACCTGGACACGAGAAGTTCTTACTAAACATAAACTCAACCTAATCTAGTCTATAAATTAATATAGTAATAACATAGTTTATTTTCATATTTAATAGATTTCTTCAAAAGGGATCACTTAATACTTTCAAGAAATAAAAGTTATATATTATAGACTACTGTAGTGAATTTCCCAGAAAGTTCTTTTGTTAAACATTATTAAACATAAATACGTTCTTACCAAGTATCAGTGTTAAGATACCCAGGTAATTGATTAATTAATTTCATGAATCATTTGGAGTCACTTATACAATCCAAGTAAACGCTGAAAGATATCTTACGGTGGTTTACAAACTCTTGACACCAGAAATGGTAGGATACTAGGTATAACATGGGTATATATGTATCTGAACATTAAAGTTTTCCTACAAAACAATGTAAACGAATCATGTACATAAACTAATTAAATTGCAATTAAATAAACGATATCAAAATATATTTTTATAAACAAAGACTTTAATTCCTATTTACCTAACATTTACCACAAAGAGTATTTATTTTTAATTTCATTTCATAAAATTTGTTACGAAGTTTGACGTAAGTATTTATTATTTTTATTAAATAAAAATTAAAACATCACCTAAAAAGTTGGCACCCTGCCTTACTTCTTTAACAACAACAATTAAGTAGGTGTTGATTTTCAACAAGCAGAAGTGCTTATAAAACTTGATATTCTTTCAAAATTGTTTTTGAAGTAAGTGCTTGTCATACGCCATACAAACAGGAACACGTATCACAATATTTATGGATATAACAATTTTACAGCAATAACATCATCATCATCATCATAAACATGTCATCCCGGAGAGTGAACCTGGTATATTATATATTTGATTGGCATCGAATGAAGAAACATCGCAATTATTATTGCATTCACATCACGAGCACAAATATATTTGAAGACGTTTTTTTATTTATATTTTTTTGTGACTAATACTTGTAGTTATGATCAAACCAAAAAGGTGTGTCAATCTCGCATAGATTGACACACCTTTCTTACCTTAGCTATAAAATAAGGTGTAATGCAAAAACCATCTTATTCTTATTCATGATTATGTTGAAGATTCAATCGCTCCACTCTGTCCTGAGTCAGTCGGATGCTCGCTATGCACCCTTTGGAACTCCTCTTGATGCAGTGCCACCAAGACTTGAAGCCGTAATAGGAAGTCCTCTTGAACCTCTGACCGTTCACTATGACAACAGGATTGCCTTTTTGTGACATGCTAAACATCACTGAAACACAAAATGAACATCGATAAGTTTAATTTCAGTAATACGTTATATAGTTTTACATCACAAAGAATTCGGTATTTCTTATATTTTATTAGATAGGTAAAAAAACAAACAGTCGATTCAACTGATGGTACATGATGCCGCCATAGATCCTGATAACTCCATTTAAGACCAATGTGATTACCTGCAGTGTTAAATAACCTGTATAACCATAGACGAAGAAAATTATCACGGACGATTTTATTAACTGTAATAAACAAAGTTTTATCCGACGAATCAATGTGAAAACATAAAATAGAAATTAATAGAATAGTAAAAATAAATAGGCACATGAACTTGCTGAACATATTTTTTGAAATTTTTTGAATGCCGGTAGCAGGCGTCTGACAATTCATTTCAGTTCAATTTCTTAACAGTCTAGGACTAAAATCCTTGCACACCTATCGCCATAAATTGTACACTCGATATTAGTGTTTTTCGAGTGCAGAGTTCGTTTAATTTCTCCATGCAGATTGCCTTTCTGTTTCACTCGAGTAATAATGTTTTAGAGGTTTTATTTTAAATGTAGCATGGTGCTCGTCGAAGCACTGACCCGCACACATGCCGGGCTGGTTGAATACCCCCTACACGTCTACTCTAGAACCTTTCTTGTAGCAGACTACGCAACTTTCTTGGACCTCTAGATCGTCCAACTCTTTTCAGTAGCTTTATAACATAATGCCCAGAAACTGTAACATACAAAACACAACCCCGTATTTTGATAATTCGACTTTTATTGACTCAAGATATAGGAAATATTCATCAAGCAATAGAAAAAAATTTTTTGTTATTCGTTAACAATTTTTCAATAATGTTTTAATGTACTAGAATAATAATATAGATTAAATTGGTTTCAATGTTAGAAGTAGACCGTAAGACGGTTTGAAACTGCCACCAGGGTTGCTATGATTGTTTGTATATCTGACTAGACGCCCGATAGCAAAAACAAAAAAATACGTAATAGGAATAAACATTTGAATAACTACGTTTACAATTCGTCATTACACGTCCCCACTGAGGTGCACGAGCCTATCCGTACAGGGTGTAAAGGCCTTAGTCGTACACGCGAGCCCAGTGCGGCTTGGCCACCTTCACGCACAACCTTTGAATCTCTTCGCAGGCTGCACAGGCTTGCTCCCGATGTTTTCCTTTACCGTAAAAGCGTCGGATAAACGTACATATAATTTCGAAAATTGATACGTGGCGCTATTGAACCTGGACCCAGATCGGAAAGCAATCATAACGGACATAATATTTTTTTGTCCTTCATTATTAAGTATAAACATTACTGCCATTTCCGACGAATTAAATGAAATTCAATTTAGGTGTATTGTCGAGAGTAAATAGGTTTCTTCTAGGTCAGCGTGCTTCATCCTAGACATCGTCGATATTTAACACCAGACAAGGCGTAGTCAAACGCTGACCTACGAGTATTTATGATAAAAAAAAACTTAAAATAAAAATAATACAACCTTAGTCATTCCCAGGGCATATTTATTAACGTATGTTAACTATAAACGAATTACACACGGCCGTGCACGTGTTCATGCTTTATGTTTACAATCGTATTATTAAATGTTGAAATAATCACTTTACAGCCAATAGGTGCTTTATTACATTTCCAGTAACGTTTTTCACCAGCTGAGTTAATCAAATTAAATCTGAAGCCGTCGTAAACTAGTAAGGGTGTTCCGCGAATCGTACGCATGAATACTGCCTGTTTGATGAGACCTGCGAGGCAAAACATAAAATAATTGTTATCAACATAATGGGACCATTTTCATTTCTCTAAATCTTATGTAATATAAACTCACTAAGACTATTTTTACTTAACGAAGTCACAGGCGCAGTTTGTATAAAAATAAAATTAGTTAAAAATGCGTTAGTAGCCTGCTGTGTGTTTATGAGTTTTATTCTCTTTAATAATATTTTTATCCCATGTGACCACAGTTTTCTTACAACCGTAACATGGTTGCAAACCCAGTACTTCTTTAAGGGCCTATAGCAGTGCTTTAAATTAGATCTGTATCCACCAACTTATAAAAGCGGTTTGCCGCGTCTTGTTTGCAAGAATACAGGGTGTGGTGACACAGCAAATAATAAAATACATCCTTCAATTTAACAACTATAATGATAAATTAAAGAATAACATAAAACTAATGCATCGAATTCCCATTGAAAGAAGTTTCAATTTAGCTGAATTCTAAAAAGTCATTGAAAAATATAATATTGAAAAAACTTAATGTACGAATATCTAAGTTCACTTTTACATAGGGATTGCATAAGCTACACATAATACACGGAGCTTTAATTAAAAACTAGTAAAACACAAACTTTCACTGCACTTACTACATAGGTATACTTATATAGCTAAATGAAATAATTTCACATAAAAGAGTGGATAAAAACATGACTGAATCATATATTATTATATATTATATACAAATCAATTGAGCTATAATCCTAAATTCAAAACATATTAAAATTAGACTCATGCTTTCTACATGTGATTGTGTTCGTTATTTGTTTTAATGATGACGTCATCATACGTTGTTATCGACACCTTACAGCCTTGAGAGGCTTTATTACAGATCCAATATGTCTTAGGCCCCATAATACGCTTGCAGTTGTACCTGAACTCGTTAATTTGTAGCAAAGGATTCCCTTTCTTCGTTTGCAGTAGAATCGGGCCTGCAACTTAATAAATTGTTTAATGTAAATATCCAGACACAATCATACAGCGCCATTTAACTCCTATTTGGGCAGAATTTTTGGTATGGGTACTAAACAACGTATACATACACTTACCTAATATATTATTTGTAAATACCCACATATTATACAAAGCGAAACCCTGACCAATACCAATACAAATGTTCATGCACACAAATATCTGTACTGACCGGGGACCCGGAGCCTTTGGTATAGTAGCCGACGTCTTAGCCATTACACCACACGAGTCCTCAACACTTTAACTTAAAGCCTCCATTCTATTCAATTCTATTCTATTCAACCTATCGCAGTCCACTGCTTGGCAAAGGTCTCCCCCATTTTGCGCCAGATATCCCGGTTTTTCGGTTTTCTCCTCCAGCCTACACCAGCGACCTTTCGCAAGTCGTCGATCCATCGGGCCGGAGGACGTCCTACGCTACGCTTGCCGAGACGCGGTCTCCACTCTAGAACTCATCGAACTTATAACCTCACCGACATTAAACTACTACACTAGTGTGCAGTGTAAGAAAATAACACAAATTATAGAATGGTCAATTTATTGCAATATATAGCACGAATAATATGATAAATACAAAACCCTACTGATCAAAGCAGAACAAAGGGTTTACGGGGCACTTTATAAGGCACACATAATATTAATATTAAAATTGGCAAATCTATACCTAAAAGCGATTGTATTGAGTCAGATGTTTTCTACGGTAAACAATTGGTTAATAAATACTAGGTTGGTTTATCATATTTACCGACAATCTGTTGCCTGCGCTATAAAATTAATAAATTACTTAAAATTTAAAGAATTAAGTAGAAGTACGAGTAGTAATCCAGTCTCAGAAAGTTATTTGCTTGCACTAAAATCAAAACCGTTTTTTTTATTGCACATCCCCAGGAATTATTCGTCCGTATTTTTAATACGTCCAAGGTCAACACATTATTTAAGAAGAAACACCCGAAAAATAAATGCAAAACGATATAACAACAACCTAAAATAGTTACTTCCTGTCGACTTAGCTAAAGCATTCGACGCTTTGAACTCAGAAATTCACAAATTTATATATTCTTACTTAAAACTAGTGTGTATGATTATCAGTATTTAAAACTAACATATCATCAACAGTTATGAGCTTCGCAGGGCATTTTGCAGTTACTTTTTTTACACACACCCAAAATGCTTTGGGGCCGACGCTTTTGTAGTGTTTGTTGTAGCGATGTCTGCCTAGCAGGATTACAGGCTTTCCAAATCGGGATACGGAAAAACGTATATCTGTAAGAAACATACATACGTTAAGAAATGTAATGATATTTTTTAATTTATTAAGTAATACTAAGCATTTCTTTAAGCCAAGCAAAAATGTACTGTCTACTTTACATGCTATTTTCCGAATAATCACTCATGCCAATTTTATGAAATATCAAAGGCAAATTAAAGACGTACAAACGTTTTACTTATATCTACGAATTTAAGTGTCTGACAAAAAAAACTTTACCTAAAAAGTGTATAGCGCTGACGCTGTTTCCAAGTCCCCGCATAAAGCACACAGGTGGACACATAAGACACGAAAGCAGATGCTCCATGGATTGCGGAGAAACCACACAGTCGCAGTGTACATGACTGTTCCAAAACTTTACCATATTTTATTTTGTGCCTTGATTGACAATAATATACGATTTGTAAAACCAAAGCGCACTTCATCGGTCTGATACTACTACGAAAGAAAGGAGATTGTTCGGTAGAAATAAACATTTGACGACACACGGCAAATGTAAAAACTAAATTGGAATCATTCAAAGTTTTATTAGTATAACTTAACTATTTAAAACTGCATCAAAATTTTGTGAGTTGATAAAATCAACATACATACAACAATTACACTTCTTTGTATTCATCCAACACGATTTCTTATTATTGACTATATTATTGGAAGTTAACTGCATAGTCGCACAGAACCAATAAATGACACAATTATTAAAACACTTTATGCCGATTATATACAAGCCATCACACATTTTTATGCGAACAATGCAACGTGGCCATGTAATATCCTCTATCTTCAATAAGACTACAGGCAAAATCTTTCATTTTGAAGGTCAGTGATTATGTAATGTTTTTTCTTTGATTATCATGTCATTGTAAGTTGTAATGCTGGCTCTACACCCCGTGCTAACTCTGCAGCAAACCCACAGGATCTTTGGTCCAGTACTCCTATTATTTTTGTTGAACCTGTATTTACCCAATTGGATAGCAGGCTTACCGTAACGGGTTGTAGTAAATTTAGCAACTGAAATAAAAAATCATGTTACAAACTATCGGTGTACAAATTATAATTTTACATTAATTAATAATTTACCTGCTGTATTGTGAAAAAATCCCTTAGTTGAACTTTAGACTAGCACTTTGTATTGGGTAGAAAAATATAGCTACGGAACAAACAGGTATAAAACAATATTGGCTAAAAAATTGTTAATTCTATAGAAAGCAAACTAATTTTGGAAAAGCTTTGAAATTTGTGCAAATTAAATTTAGGCACTATTTTTATTACCTATATATAAATCTACAAATTAACTCTTTGAGAGCAGAATTATTAACGAATGAAACCTACTATTTAACCCTTTTCTACGTTCCTTTTAAAATACAACGTTGGAAAATAAATAAGTTAAAAGTATAATTGTCTCGTATGGGCTAATTTATATTTTATAAAAGCTCAGTGGTTTTGATCGGTACCGACATATATAAGTTGATTTTTTTTCATAAACACGTAAGCGTAGCACCGGGGTTTGTTCTTGCTGCTTGTATTTGAACATAACCAGGTAGCTTGCTTGCCTCTGCTTCTGTAATTCTTGTGGAATCTATATTGGCTAATCTGGAGTATAGGTCGACCATATTCTTAAGGGATTTTTTGAAATTTAATGTTTTTGCCCTCTTATTTATTATTTCTTAGTCACAGAGATTTTATCTTGAAGTTTTGCGTTTATTAAGCCTATACAATTGGCACAAATAATAAGATTATCTTTTAATACTATTTTAAAAAAAATACTCGCTGCAAAGAGTTGCCTTGAATTAGAAACGAACAGGATTGAAATATTTTTTATTTCTTTTCGCACTATACTCGCCAATATATCTTTAAAGCCGACCATAAGCAATATACCCAGTTCACCGGCAATATTTTCGAATCGATCCAATTGTTACATGATAAAAATAAAATATGTTTAAAAGAAACATTTTTTGATTCTGCAATTATTACCCGTGATGACTTACATTGAGGTTTTAAGATGTTTATACGTATGACGTAATATATAACTTTTCACACTTGTAATAATAGCTCATCGATTGACAACATTCACCTTTAATATCAGGATCGTTTAAATCACATTATACAATACAAACAATTATAGTGCTGATATTTGTCCATGTGTAACAACTTTATAATTTGTGTCTCAACAATATCTCTGTCAAGCTAAAAGTCGTGGCAATGCTCAAACCTAGAATCTATAATAGTGGTTCCATAGACGGTAACTGAAGCCCCGACAGCCTATTCTCCTCTTACTGCAAAACCACACAGCCTTAGGTCCAGTGCTTCGATTATTTTTGTAGAATCTGTATTGTCCGATGTCCAAAACTGTTTTGCCGTTTCTTGACGTAGAAAATTGTGGCGTTACTAAAAGAAATATAAAAAGACAGAATTAATTATGTTATTGCATTGTAGCGATTAATATAACAATGTAGATGTTAACACATCACTCCTGTACATGTATGTAAGTATACCTCAGGTACACTTATATACATGTGTGCAAATCGATGCTTTACGTTTGTGAGAAAAAAGTAGTTCCACTTACTTATTTGTATCTAACTCCATATGGGCTCGTAGATCTAAAATTATCTACATTAATTAGAATCTGAATAAATTGGATCGGTTCAGGTTGCCATTTGGCCCGGCCCTTAATAAGAAACCACATGAGGATTTATCTGATTAAACTCAGGGCCATCGACATCGCGCGAAGTATTTGGACTCTGAAGTAGAATTGGCCAACAAGCCAAGTCTTCAGAGGATTAGATAGATGACGAAACTTGTATGTGTTGGAAAGCATCTCGTACACGCAAGCATAGTGTGTATTTTAGGAGAGTTATGCTCTCAGTGGAACAAATAAAATAAAATCCCTAACTATACCAATACCGGCTAGCGGTCCATTCCGCCGTTGCATGGTTGGACATAAAACTTTTTATATCTATTAAATGTAATAGCTGATTTGAACAATTCAAAATTTATCGATATAAATTAAATCGGTCTTGAAAACCATATGTTTTATTAGGACAAAAACAATATTATAAGGATTTAAACAGAAGATTGACATGGTCTTATTACGGCGCATATACCTATCTAACCACTTTTAAATTGTAAGGAGTGGTTATTATGAAATAAATCGCCTATAATCAAAGCCTGGTAAATTTATTTTCAGACAGAAATTTAAACAATATCAATTATTTGTTATGTTTTATTTAATCAGCATAATTCTCGACGCGCTGGTTTAATACGAATTAATATTACACAACCGCACAAAACATTGGTATATTATTTTTCACCTTAACTTACTCTTTATTTATCACATAGGTATTATTATACTACATTATATATATATATATATATAATACATTTATCATATTTTTATTGCTTATATGGCCCTCCTGTTAAAACTATTCATAGTATTCAATTTTGAGACATAAACGTCACCTCCAATATCAACTACTATGATGAATCCATCTAAATAGTTAACTCACTTTAGCCCTGACATGAAAAACAATACAAAATACACTGTAAGACGGATCATTCCCACATACCAGGGTAAAAGTAAATTGACCCTTTTTGTCTAAAAAAGGGTCAATATACTTTTACCTTTGAACTTTTCACTGACGTTAAGTCCAAAACTAACGACATATTTATCACTCTGATAAAGGTTTTGTTTTGGCACTCACATAAGTGTAAAGATTGATCTTTTTTAGCCGAACACAATGTTTTCTATTGTCGTTAAACGTATCTCCACAGGACAGGCATGGCCTAGTGTGGGGTCAATTTCATGTATACTGTGTATTTTAAATTGGCAATAAATATTTTTCATTTTCATTGTTTTTTTTTACTTTTATTGTTTTTCATTTTCATTGTTTCAAGCCGGCTAAGAGTTAATGATTGTGTTTATTACTTCGTTTAACGACATTGCTATCCACCGTGACTATGGATACCCGGCAATTAGAGCTCGCCCACTTCACACACCGCCACACACCGACGCCATCTTTCGGGCGATGTCTGTACTGATTGTACCGATGCCCGCCCCAATCTATCGCCGGCTTGCCGAACCTCGAAGTTGTGAAGACGAGTCCTGAAGACGGAAATACCGTTACATACTTCATGTTTTAATCCTTTAAATTTATGTAATATTTACTTATCTTTCAACATACTTTACCAAATTAATATTCATGCAAAACACTTTTTATCGCCTAGTAGGCAATTGATCACGAATGTTTCATATAACTTGTTATCCTTTTAATGAGCTGCCACAACACAGCTCTTTATTCTATTATATATAAATTATTTTCTTACTTTTTGGTTTTAAATTGTATAAAACATTATTTAAATAAATAAATTGAAATGAGTAGTATAAAATAAAGTATTAATAGTGGCTCTTCTTTTTATTATAAAAAAACATGTGAATACATTGGTTTTAGTTTTCTTTTTTATCAATACCTATACTATGTGAGTGTCATTTCTCACATACCTGTATTGTTTTAAAAGCACTTCTTTCCAAGAAAGACATCTCGACAAACTGCTTCAATCGCCTCCAGTAACTTATACGTGTTTGGAATCTCAAATAACAGCTCTCCCCGCAATAGCCGGCCCTGCAATAATAAATATATATCTTACATATATATTAATCATATAACACATAAAAAACTCTTTAGTGCCCATTATACCGAACTGAATTACAAACAAAAACAAATTAATACAAATGTTTGAACTTATAACAAAATGCATAACTTAAGTACAGTATGTTCCTTAGTATATAATTCGATTGACACATATAATTGAATAACCTATTATATTTAAAACACACATAAATAACATACAAATTAAGTTTCTATACATGTTATGAATATTCCAACTATGTTTTAATTATTCCAAAAGGATCTTTTTAAGTCAAAAATGCATTTTTCTCTCTTCAACCCACATCAACTGATCCTATTTTGTCTTATTTTTTAGTCTCACAATAAATACCATCAGATAACTTTAAGCTACGGTTTATTTCTATAATATTACTATATATATGAGCGTCGGTGGCTCAATGATGTGGACTGTTGCCCTCCTACCGGGAGGCCTGAGGTTAAAATCCCGACACGTACCAATATGTTTCCGAAATTATATGTACGTTATCCGACGCTGTTACGGTGAAGGAAAACATCGTGAGGAAACCTGCGCACGCCTGCGAAGAGATTCAAAGGTTGTGCGTGAAGTCTGCCAATCCGCACTTGGCCGTGGGCGTGGACGACTAAGGCCTAAACACCCTCACGGGTAGGCTCGTGCCCCTCAGTGGGTACGCTTGATGTGCTGATGATGATGACCATATGGTATTCAGTTAAATACCCAATGTTTACGAGACCAGTATAAACATTTTGATAACACACACCCACACACAAATGCTCAAAACAAATAATGCGAAACTGGCCAATAATAAACAACAATGTTACCAACCTACTTTCATAGTGTTACCACACGCAAAGTGTCCAGTTGTCAAAGACTGAAGACCTGTAGTAGCCTTTATCAGTGTGCTAGATTCTTAGTCTCGTACAGGGAACATGCTAGAGATTATACCAAATCTAGTCCGAACCAGTGATCAGTTTTATTATTCACTTGAGACCCTTTAGACGTATACTACGAAGGTAATTAATAGGTAGAGTTGTTAATATTGGCACGACATTGGCTTTTTCAAAAACAACTAACTTGGTATAGCTATATATTCCGAAGCTAGCTACCAATCCAAATAATCTCGTGTAATACAAACATTTGTGTACTGGAAATGCCTATTAGAACAGGTGTAATTCTGTGTAAAAATACTCGTTTTTACATCAAAATAAAATATAGGAATAAGCTTGTTATATCTGAAACTCAATGAAGCTGCATGGAACTAAAAGTAATTTTTAAATTATGTAATATACGAAGCAAAAATGCATTTAATAACTTACACAGTCAAAATATCATTAGGATACATAGAAATGCGCTTGAATTTTGTACCTAGAAAAATGTGTGTATTTCTATATGATTCTGTATAATTTTTCTTTCATCGAATCGACACTTCTTATTTAATAACATAACATTTATGGTGATTAATTCTACACATATATGGTGATGCACACCACTTATTCGAACCACAGCAATTTATTGTTATCCTTCCAATAGTGGTGCCAGGAGTTCTACACTCATAATTCCGGTTTTGGCAGACCCACGACTCTGGGCGTTTTGGGTCTATCGCTACTGCTTTGAGGTTCACAACTGGTTTGTTCCGAAGAGACGTCGTGAACGATGATATTGCTGAAAACGAAACGTGAGCAAATTATTAAATGTCCGATTTTACAAGGTATTAATGACATGAAACACATTAAAAGAAAACAGTTCACTGGTCAGGACTGTAGCCCAGAGACGGAGTACACAGCGTGATTTCGGGACTTTTTAAAAATATAATAAGCTATAAAAATATAAAAAAACAGAGTACTAACAAACTTACAATTAGTTATTACAGCAAACGAGCTCGTCGGTGTCAATGTTTAACCAGACTACCATGCAGCGGTTGTCACACAAAACCGTAAATCATGACCTCAATCAACCAATTTATTGTTTCTCACTTCATGGTCCAGGCAATACCACACAGCACCATTTACCTAAGATACCACCCTTAGATAGTAACCGGTATCAATGACTTACCGTACTTTAGTGTTTAGTGTGTGTTTTTTTCAAAGCGTTGTCTAATGGTCTCGAGATAATCATTCATATATCGGATGAATGTCGCGCTCATGAAGGTTGCTTTACTAGGTGGCAGACTCGGGACTGAGTCGTCTAGGGAGGTACCACCACAGTGCCAGATATCGTACCATGAAATAGAAGTGTTTTGCACTGCTGTGTTCCAGAGCGAGGACACTGTAGCCAATAAAATTACCGGGTATAAGAGACCTAACATCTGTTGTCTCGGGTGTCGAGCGCAGTACGGCATTGGTGGAGAATAATAATCTCCATCAATGCCTGTCATGATCAGGCGTAATAATTGCCATCAGGTGAGCGTCCTAACTGTTCTGTACACTTTTTAACATAAAAAAAAACTTAACGCATTGAAACTCAACGCGTTTGCCGCTACTCATCGAGCAACCAAATGAAACTACGACAAGTATATAAGAAGAAGATAAAGGGTCTATTAGTCTTATGGTTTTATTTGTTTATTTAATACTTAAGTAGCAGGCAGTGACACGTGAGTCAGCATATTAACGTCGTAAATAGTACAATAAAATGTAAACTAGCTGTGGTTATGTTCATTTCTGGAAGCGATGATTTCATCATCTATAGTTACCAAGGAAGCTCGGCACCCTGCTGACCGCCATTTTATACAGGGCCAAGTTATCTTCGCACCACTCGTGCGGCTCCACCGGTAATACCGGTAACTACCGATCTGGATCACCGGTCCACCAGTTCTGGACTTCGAAAAAATCACATCTGAAATATATATCATTATAGGCAACAAGTTCAGATATCGAGCCATTACGTTCTACCGACCTATAACCTCACCAAGCTTAAGAGTTCAGAGGTAGGTAGGTAGCCACACTTTTCGTCATTATTTAATTTACCGACTGTTTCTCACCTTGGATATATAGTAACTCCTTTTCCTCCTTTTTTAGAGAAGGTGGAAAAGACATCCGCATTGATAGGTAGCTTATGATAGGTTGAAGTTGCGAAATCCTATTTTGGAGGAACCACTTCGGGTCGTTGAACCAGTACAGTGATTAAATAAGTTAACTGCTAGTATGCCTTACTGTATGCCCCAGGAATTATAACCTATCAGTTTGACACTTTAGCCACTAAAAATAGACCCATTTCATTTCAGTTATAACCTGGACTTAAGGGAAGCGACGGATAGCTTTAACTAAGTTCTGGGAAAACTGTCTGAGCTGATGACTTAAAGTGGATATATATTATCTTAATGCTCTCGTTATTGTCTGCTCCTTCAACTCATAGAATATATTCGAGTCTGTGTGCACATTTTCAAAAGACCCGTTTTAAATTACACCAAATTTATTTATGGTTGTGTTCGTTATTCCTCAATATGATTTCTTCTTTAAAGGTGTACAAAGCAGCCCGACACCCTCGCGACCTCCACTTTATGCATGGCCAGTGCACTTTCATCCTACAAGTCCGACCACGGTAGTACCGATGCGCCCCCAACTGGATAACCGGTTTGCCGAGCCGGGACTTACTCATGATAGGTTCTGAAAGGAACGACGTCGATTATTTTATCTCCAATATAACAAATGGAGAGACTCTAAAGATTGTTAACAAAAACGAACGGCGGAATTATTAACAAAATATACAGGTATCATCAATAGTAGGTAAAGTAACACAAATTTTGACGACTCATTTGGTGTAGCGGTTGAAACGTTGACTACTACACCAAGGGTTCCGGGTTCGATCCCCGGGCAGTTAAAACATTTGTGTACATGAACATGTCTGTTTGTAATGGTTTGGGTGTTTTCTATGTATACATATTATATATGTACGTATTTCCAAAACAAAAATATAAGTATGTTTATCCTATGTTTAGTACCCATTATACAGGCTTCACGCTTATCTTGGGGCTAGATGGCGCTGTGTGAATGTCAGTGGATTTATATTATTATTATTACCAATAAACAGTTCAAGAAACCTTTACCTCCCGTGCTCGTTAATAAACGGTGTTCTGGTAAGGTAATAATGATTGATAGATCTATGGCCATCCGCCAAACCGCACTGGAAGAGCGTGCGAATCACGGTATTAGAGCTTAAAGTGAAACGTATACACGAAATATGTACTACGCTGATACGGTAAATTATACCAGTTATTATTACCCACATTGTTTATCGAATATCGCTTTTTACTTTGTAACATGTTGTTGACCGTATTTTTGTTTGCATTTTAGTTTATTTGATCACATGTCTAGTGAACTATGAAGTATTTGTAATAAAACCAGTCCGCCTTATCAAGGTATATAAAATAACTTTAAAAGAAGCTTGATGTGCCCCATTTTTAATTTTGTCAATTGACCTTCTAGCATTTATGACAAGTACCTAAGGTACCAACGTTGAAATATTAAGCAAATAAATTAATACACTAACATAAACATGGAATGTATTAGTACCTATAGAAGAACTACCAATACGAAGACATTTATTCTCATTACGTATCTACGTAAGATATATTTATTTTTATCACTGACCTGATTACTGTGACGCATAGTCGCTTTATCTCGACTGCTTCGTTCATCAGTGGTAACATGTACTTTATGTACCTCAAAATCGTCCTTTCTTTTTAACCTCTCATAATTATATACATTAATAAAAGAAGAACCCAAGACTCATCGAAAAAATCTCACATTTATTAAATTGAATTAAACACTTAAAAATATACTTTGAATACATTATATATTCAATAGTTATTGAAGAAGACGATCACAGTCTAATTTATCATTAAAATAATACAAGTAAACTTATATATAAAACAGTAAAATTATGCAAATACATTTTATATACAATCTGTAGTAGTATGGGAGTAGTATATATCATTAGTATTTTATAATAATTTAAATTACTTTCAAAAGGTACACAGCATGTAAATAAAATCTATAAAAAGTATGCTATTAGACGCAGAAAATGCCAAAAACCAGGACACTAGTTAAATATCAGAGAGAGTCCGTGTACCCTGAGCAGCTGTGCATGAGCAATGTAAGTGCAGTTTACTTAAATGACTTTTTGTCAGTGTGTATTCTGGTTCTCCTTAAATCCCTATAAAAATCATCAAAATACAAGCCAGTACCAGCTGTTTTGTATTTTCAAACTATGTGCGAGGTTGTTAGCGTCTACCACTTGGCATTTGTCATTATTACTATTCACCAAAAACAAAATTTCAACTTATACACTGCATCAGACACATATTGAATCAAAACCAATTTTACAAACTCAATTAATCAAATAAATAGGACCTGAATTTAAATAATTGTTTGTTCGCACATAATTACAGTAACTGCAAAGTCACCGAAGGGTCAAGGAAAAAATAAACAATTATTTTTTATTTATTTTATTTAAATGCGTAAGAACGATTTTGGTTAACCTTTACTTCTTTCTGTCACTTTAAATTAAAATCCCGAAATAAAGACCTGCTGCATTTCACCCGAATAGCCAACTATGTTAAACGAGAATGTGCAAGCCCCATTTTCGTTATTTAATATCATTTGCTAATGACAATGGTTATTATTAGTCTTTACTATTTGATTTTCAATGGTGGTCAAGTGAGCTCGACACTTGCGCTGGGTGACTTGACTGCAAAGCCACTTCACCATGGGTCCTTGCGTCCGGCTGTATTTAAAGAATCGGTAGCTACCAATCTGTATTACTGGTTTACCGAATTTCGACGTTGTGTAAACCGGTGTTGAGTCTGAAAACAGATTGCAAATACCGTTTTTAAAACGTCCATTACCAAATTACTTGACACGTAAAAGCTTAAAGCTTATCAAAACCATTAAAAGTACGTACTTTTTTCAGCAGCATTGTCGTTAAGTGTGAACACTTCCTTGCATCATATAAGTAGAATGTTTGGTTTGGTACCCAGTTTCATGGCATTTTTTGTCATTATTAAACATAGATACTTTTCCTTATCCAATTTATAGTTGCGCATGATATTAATTTGGCTGACTCATTATGCCAAATTAAATTTGGACAAAAAATAAATATATAAAAATGGATCTCGTTTGCTTCATGTAGAAAGGTATTGGGTCTCCAGTGGGGTGGTATTGCGGATTGGCCGATTCTACGTACAACCTTTGAATCTCTCGCAGGCGTGCGGAGGTTTCCTAATGACGTTATTACCATAACCGTGTACTTGTATCCAAGACAGTACAGTGACTTATGCTACAAGATAACTCCTGTGATTTCGCTTTTGGGAACCGGTATAATATTAACGAAAAATAAAATTTACCATTAGTATACCTATAGCCTAACACTTTGTTGCTTACTTACTTATATTATAAAAAGTAGTTAAAAAAAGTGTGTAAAATAAGCATTTTTTTCACAAAACTGCTAGTTATTGTTGCTAACAGAATGATCTCGCAACCAAGTTCTTCATAATTGATTAATTATTTAAGGTATAAATAAAGAACTCAATTCCTTACCACATACCTAAAAGAAGCAAAGGAAAAAATAAAACTTTTTGAAATATTGAAAAAATATAATTATCTTAAATTTAAAATTCGACCTAAATCGATTTTTTCATCAGCTTAATTATGATTGTGCTCATTGGTAAGCTTAATGATAATTTCGTCTATGGTTGTGATGGAAGCTCGGCAGCCACCCCACGACCACCTATTGCACAGCCACTGCACTTTTGGACCCTTGCATCTGCTATGTTTGTTGTACCGGTACCGCCCGATGATGAGCACTGGTCTTCCGCGACGTGACGTCGTGAAATGTGCAACTAAAAAAATAATGTGTTCAAAAAGCTGGTGGAGGAAACATTAATATAATGCCAACGTATATATATACTGAAGCTACTTTATTTCGATAAAAAGCACAATATTATAAACTGGCTGATATTTATGTCATAAAGCAAAAGAATAGATAATTTAATATAGATACCATCTTTAAATCACAGTTATACTGGCATTACTGGTAGCACTTATATTGTATTGCGATCCCAGTTTGAGATCTAGGACAACAGCCATAATGTCACCTGCTGGCCACATTTGTGCTATGTCTTTCGTTATTGGCACTTTTCGGGAGCTCTGGTCCAATCTGTGATTAGGGGTCGTCTAAACCCCATTCATTGTATAGCAGCAGACTATGCGGCTTGGTGAGAAAAGCGGAGGACCGGGATATCTGGCGCTAAATGGGGGAGACCTATGTCCAGCAGTGAACTGCGATAGGTTGAAGAGAGATGCGGCTTGGATAAAATTCAAAAGATGAAAACTACATCCCTTGTAAGTTATTGAAACTATAAACGTGGCAAAATTGATGACAAAAATGTACAGTATGCCACCTTCACTTTATCAATGATAGTATACTAGCATAGAAAGCAGAAAAAATACACCATAGTTCTTGGAATCACTGATGTATATATTATTTTAAAAAATTGAGTGTTATGTATATAATTTACACAAATTATTATGTACTTTTTAAAAACCGTCATTATATATTATTTACATTAGTAATTATAATGAGAAAAACGTCAAATGTGCCACAGTATATATTGACTTCGTATATTTTCTACGATACTCGAATTTATTTTTTAAGATAGTATTACTACTTATCAGTCTTACCAATAAACTTTATTTATAAGTGCTAATACAAATAGAATTGCAAAAGGCACCAGTCTTCAAAACTCGGGCCTACCACACCTGCTTTTGGAGGTTCCTGAAATGCGTTAATGGTAAAAAATATACTAATCCTCCCAACAAAATACAGAAAGTGGTCTCGCTGCAAGCAAGGCCTATGTCCAGCAGTGCACTGCAATAGTTTGAAGAGAGATAAGTTTGTAATACAGCTGTTTCCTATGCCACAATGGAACAAATTGAAGTCTTGTACCTAACTCTAATTTATTTCAAACTTGAATCCTTTACTGCTTTTAGATTTGCTTTAGTATTTATTTTCCTAATGTTTATTGGTAAAACAGTCATGTTTTCAATCTAATTGTATATTTGCATATGTAGGCTAATTATTTTCATACATGATAATATATATATACAAAACATTTCGTCACATAACTAAGATACTTAGTTTAACCTATTTTTTCATTATACCTGACAAGCTTAGAATAACATCAGGGGAGCCCTAGTCCAGAAGTGGACTTCATTACTGAAAATGTTGTATAAATAACACTTATCACAAACTCAAAGGCACAATTAACATCGAAGTATACTGATATAGTTATTTTACAAAAATCACAGGTCTCAATTCAATACATAAAAAATAACTACTATGATATAACTAAAACACTGCATGTTCAATTTAACAAATTTCAAATGTACTTCAGAATACAAATTTCACACTAGTATGTACTTCAGTCGGATTCTTTATTCTTATATAAATAATAATACTTATTTTGACGTGTGGTGACGGCATATAAGAATAGAATATAATTGTCTCCAGTCCCACTCGCATTTGTCGTGATTGGCCACTATTAGGACGAGTAGCAGTGTTATTCGTGTTTTACTAGGTGGTAGACTCGATACTGAGTCGTCTAGGTAGGTACCACCGCAGTGCCAGATATCATCCCGTGAAACAAGAGTGTAATGCACTTTTGTGTTTCGGGATGAGGGCACTGTAGCTAGGGAAAAGAGACCTAACATCTGTTGTCTCTGGTGACGGGCGCATGCGGCTTTGATGGAGGATAATAACTGTCTATCAGTTGTTGGTCTAATTCAATGCCGCTCTGTCATGGTCTGGCGTATCACTTACCATCAGGTGAGCGTCCAGACCGTCCTGTACACTTATAACATAAAAAAAATCTTATAAAGTTTATGTCGTATGTAAGTTTCAAATGAGATCTTCAGCCCGATTGCCAAGATAAGCATGGAGATTACAGCAAAACCCATAAGAGGTAGACTAGGTACCGAGTCGACAAGGTAAGTACCAGCACAGTGTCAAGTATCGTCCCGTTAAATAGGAGTGTTTTGCACTTCTGTGTTTCAGAAAGAGGGCACTGTAGCTAGAAAATTACCGGGTATAAGAGACCTAACATCTGTCGTCTCGGGTGATGGGCGCAGAGCAGTGTTGATGGAAAAATAATTACTGCCTACTTATTAATAGCCTTTAACACAGAAGCAGTGTTGTATGACAACAATCAGGCGTAACACTTACCACGACGTGAGCGCGGTATTCAACCCTGCCCTTACAGTGGATAAGGCCCTAAATCGAGCAATGGACAGTCACGATGACTGATAATGTATAGAAACTACATTGTCATTGAAATATAACATGTCGCCGCAGCGGATTTACTGCACTTCATTTTGTAGACACGAATTATAAAAAAGAAATTACAAACTAAGGCTACATTTTCTTGATAAATTCGTGTAAATATGTATACTTTCAATTATGACTTTATATACTAAATCAGCTCAAAGAGATTAAAACGTCAACACAGTTGCAAAAACAGTCAAATTAGACATCTCATTTCAATTACATTCTTATATACTATCAGTATCACTTAATGCGTATGTACGTCATTCATCTTAATGACGGTCCCCTCAAATGTGGTAATGGAGGCCCGACAGCCTGAGCACCACTTAACGCAAACCCAGAGGCACTTCGGTTTCCCCATTTTGAAGCTGCTGTGTTGGTAGTACCGATATTCCCCCTTATTCATTATGGGCTTGCCTTTACGCGATTCTGTTATAAATATTGCTGCAACAGAAATTCACCAATGAATAGAAAATACCGTCTTTAAAATGTGATCGATTAGTTGAAATCAATATGCATGAAACTAATTCTTATGTGTGCGATATAAGACATGCAATTGTTTGGAGAAAATTGTAACCAGTTTTTACATCATTAACATGTAGTTTAAGGGAAGTTTTTATCTTTACAATGGAAACTCGTAGCTTTATGCAAAAACCTTATATTATGTTCTGTGTTAACAATTTTGGTTAAATGCTCTAATACTTAGTACAGTAACATTTCTATAATATTTAGTGTTAAACTTTCGATAATTAATTCAATATTCTAAATTATAATAATATATTAGGCCTAATATATTTAAATGTATTTCGGAACAATATATTTAAATGTCAAAATTACTTATGGTGTGAAAAAAAAGTATTGTAAATTACGTTAAATAATTAAAATTTATTGATTTTCCGAATTATACGCATTTGCGAAAAAGTCTTAATTGTTTTTAAAAAAAGGAAATGTATTTAGCCAATGACGGTCTTCTTTGAAATAGAATAGTTTAGGTATTCATAATTTTATTTTAATTAAATGTAAAAATGGTAAGAGTATAATAAAAATACAAAAAAATTTGAAAGACGATTCTTTAATCACAAAACATACTTTCGATATTCATTTGAAAAAAAAATTATTATAATTATAACTTAGGTACTCGAGCACACAATGTCACACTAAGGTAAAACATTTTATACATACAAGTCTTTACCATGACAAAATGAACAAAATATAAACAAAGAAAATACAAAAATTACAAGTGTAAATTTGGTATTCAAGTACAACTTTAATGTCATTAATGTCAAGGTTTAAAATGGTCATTAATAATTAGTAATAATTTATTTTAATAGTCACCATCGGAAACCATTCCGGAACGATATAACTTGGCGTCCATCAAAAAGAGAGCGTAATTTTATGTAAAGGGCCGGCAAGGCATTCCTGTGACCTGAAAGGTCCATGGGTGGCGTTAACACTTGCCATCAGGTGAGCCGCGTGCTCGTTTGCCTCCCTTTTTAGGGTTTCGTAGCCAAATGGCAAAAAACGGAACCCTTATAGATTCGTCAAGTCTGTCTGTCTGTCCGTCCGTCCGAATAATACAACCCCTTTTTTCTCCGAAACTGTAAGCACTACACTATTCAAACTTTGTGAGTATATGTATTCGAACCGCTATTAGGTTTTGTCAAGAAACTTGAAAAAATAATAATATATTTTGGGGTTCCCCATACCATATACCCATTGAACTAAAACTCAAAATTGTTTTTTTCATCGAACCCCCTTGTGGTGGTTATCAATGTGTAGAGCTTAAAAAATGGTATTGAGGTTTCTAATATCATTTTTTATTCCAAAATATTCCGAATTGTATTAGAAAGTTACCAGCCGTACTACATAAATATGCCTTGGCGGAATCGGATCACCGACTTTGTTAATTTTAGTACAAACATATGCGTTTAGCTAAAAATATATAAACCTATCGCAGTTCGCTAATGACCAAAGGTCTCCCATGTATTGCTCCAGATATACTGGTCCTTCACATCCAGGCTTCAATCTTTTTGCAAGTCATCGTTCTATTGGGCCAAAGGGCATCGAGGATCATCTTTAACTAAACATGATTATGAACGTTCCTTATTTTTACTATTACGTTATTGTGAGTTGTAATAGACGCTCTGCAGCTATGACCCCATTTGACACATACAAAGAAGCCTCGCTCCCCCTTGCTGTTACTGTGCTGGTTGAAACGGAATCCCTGGTGCAAGATCACTGGCTTTCCATATTTCGTATATGAATATATAGCACCTATAAATAAAATAAAACGATCAAAATTATACAAATAATTTGGGAAAAGGTACTTTATCAATATCAAAAACAAATTATACTTTCTGTAATACATTATTTTTACAATGTGTACAAGGAAAAATTCGATTACTGTGTCATAAATTCATAATTTGATAAAACATTAATTAATAATTTGTCGACCCATTTAGTGTAATGGTTGAGACGACGGCTCTTACACTAATGGTTTCGGGTTTGATCTCCGAGCAGTACCAAAATTTGTGTGCATGAACATGTCTGTTTGTATTACTCTGGGTGTTTTCTAAGTATACTACGTATGTATTTACAACAATGTATATTAGTATGTTTTTCCGTTGTTTAGTACCCATATAACAAACTAAATTCTTAGTTTGGGACTACATGCCGCTGTGTCGGTCAGTAGATATTTATTATTTATTATAAATGGAATTATATACGTATATACTGTCACAGGAACATAGCAAGAACCGCAAATTTATCAATTTCCTAGGAAATTTATAAACCTTCGTAGGATTGTACACTATATATTAATTGTATTACCTATTTAACGCTGAAATTTTCGTAAATGTATTAATTTGAAACGTCTCGTGGTACAATATATTCGGAACATACTAAAAGTTTTGACCAATCACAGAAGAGCGTTTACTAATAATTATGAAATTCTGAGTAACGACGGAATGATATACTATTTTGGTTATAGCCACTTCCTTTACGGGTGATTCCGAAGTTGAACAATTAGCAAAAATGTAGGCGTAAAATAATACAATTTATCTCTAAAATAGAATCCTACGAAAGTTTATGCATTTCCTTGAAAATTAATTAATTTGAGGTATTTATATTTTCTGGTGATACATAATATTTTATATAACAAAACACATTATACTGCTACATCAACAGCACGTTGAGACGTTGTAAAGGAAAATCATTTGACCCACCGTCTTAAGAGCTCACAACTCTTAATAATTAGGAACATGATACAAGAATCTTTAGGAACTAAGAAACAAACACAGCATGGACATTATTCCTTCCTCAATAATGATTATGATCTATCTGAGCTTTGATTACTTCGCTATCAATGATCGCGATATAGGCTCGGCACTGACTCGACCATTTGATGCACCGCCATATTTTCCTACGATGTTTTGGATTCTTCAAACTAAACCGATTGCCTCCGCACAGCAGTATCGTTCTACCCCTTTGGGAAGTCGAAAATTCTATATGTGGTAACTTGTGACCTAAAACAACAATAATATTAGCAGATCATGAATGATGTTCCTGTGTAGATGCCCCGAAGTTTTTTTTATGTTATAGCGGGCAAACGAGCAGACGGCTCATCTGATGGTAAATGACGCCGTCACCCATGTACACTTGCAATACCAGAGGGCAAAGAAAAGCGTTGCCGGCCTTTAAGTGGGAATACGCTCTCTTCTTGAAGGACGCCAGGTCGTATCGCTAATGGAATAAGTCAGATGGTAGCTGATTCCACAGTTTTGTCGTCCGAGGCAAATTACAACGAAAACGTACTGTCAAGGACTTCCATTCATCTAGGTGGTGAGGATGAAATTTTGAGTTTTACCTCGAAGTACGGTGGTGGAATGTTGCAGCTGGAATGAGTCTGAACAATTCCTCCGAACACTCCCCGTAATATACGCGATAGAAGATGCAAAGTTATGCCACATCTCTACGCAAACCTAAAAGAACCTAAAAGGGAATAGGATATATATTGGAAATGAGCAAGGAAGCTTTCGGGCTCCGGTCACGGCACTTACTCAGCGAATCACAGATTGATTGCTTGATTGAAAGCTTGGTGTCCTCTCTAAGGTGAGGAAATACTTCACTCCAGAGCAGCTCCTTACTTTATACAAGGCACAAGTGAGACCTTTGGGATGGCTCAGCTAAATACCAACTGGAAACTTTAAATACCATTGAGAGTCGAGCCGAGAGATTAATAGGTAACAGCTCTTTACCCAAGTATCGGTTGCAAAGTCTGAGCCACCGGCGGAGGGTTGCCTCTTTGTCGTGCTTCTATAGGTTGCACTTCGGGGAGTGTGCGCAAATATTGCAAGATATTTGTTTGCCGAGTCCTTTATTTCATCGTTCAACCAGGCAGACGGTGAAGCGACATCCATTTATAGTAGAAATGCCGAAGTGTCGTACTAAGCGCTTTGAATCCACATTTATTATTCGCACTGCGAAACTGTGGAATTCATTGCCAGCTTATGTATTTCCCGAGGTGTACAATTTGGGGGTCTTCAAGTCGAGAGTAAATAGGTTTCTTCTAGGTCAGCGTGCTTCATCCTAGACATCGTCGATGTTTAACACCAGACAAGGCGTAGTCAAACGCTGGTCTAATTAATGTAAAAAAAAAAGTTACTAAGATTAATTTAGTGCAGAAGTGTTCCGGTACACCGGGTAAACTGGTTAGTTACTTACAGTTTTAATTATTAGTATAATTACAACCAAATATGCCGCTGTTAAACTTAGGCCTCTCGTTACGACTTCCACGCGGAGTGATTTAGTCGAAATCGATCCACCAACTTCTTCAGTTCATGGTTCATATCTGGTTGGTGGTCGGCAAACGTTTTTTTCCAGTTACGTATACGCCACTCGAGAACCTTTCCATCCTTTTTGCTTCTAAATAAACATAAAATTCTTTTTTTTAGTTCTTAAAGTTTCTTTCTCTTTATCACGCAAAATAAAACACGAAATTGATGACCAGAATTGATTTATTATATTAAAACTTTATTGAATAACATGAACTAACATAGCAACCTTCATTTATGATTATGAGATCCCCTTTCGCTGACAACTACACTCTCTACCGTAGTTAGCGAGGCCCTGCAGCCATGCCTCGACCATTTCGTGCACCGCCATATTTTCTTCAAAGCCGTATGCTGGGGATACTTTAGGCTGAACCTGTTACCCCGGTGGACCATGATTGCGTTGCCTCGAGGCGACGTCGTAAACCATACCGACACCATCGGGTCTGAATCGCATGTGAACAATAGAAATATTTTATTAGAATTAGAATTGCTGCTAAATTTTATGTTTGTTAAATTGGGTAAATATATATTTTTATATATAGGTACTTACATATGTTTTAAATGAGTCTGAGTCCTTATGTATATATAGTAAACTTAAACCAATTTAGCATAATTATTAACATGCAGTTTTTAATTGGATTTACAAAGTATAATCGGTAAATAAATAATAAATCAATCTTAAATATGGATATTAATGTGTGTGCATATTTAAAACCAAAGTCAGTAAACTGAAATAAATAATGATTTAAAATAATTTAAATGTGTTTGAATCATTGAGGACATTTAAAAAACAAAAAGCGTTTACTGAAAGTGTAATTTATTTTTAAAAACATATAAAGGGTTATTACCGCATAATTTTAGAGTGAGATCAGATAGATAAAAGTATATACTTTAAATGCAATAACAGATCTTCTATTCCAAAATCCAGTAAAGAAAATTAAAAAATATTGTCAGTACGGAAAGCGCACGGAATTGCAAATTTCAATTGCTAAGAACTTTACTTCACTATAATATATTGAAAATATTGGCCCTTAAGTGCAGACCATTATCATATTTAAACATTAACTTTTGGTAAATACTGTATACATGTTAATACTGTATAAATGTGACACATATGAATCAATGATTGTGCATCGCATTATAAGATATGATCTCATTGTCGACAGTGATGATGATGGACCTGCATCCTCGGTACCATTTATTGCACCGCCATCGCTTCTTCCCGGAATTTGCACCTTGCTCGTTTTTAAGACAGTACCTGAAGTGCCCCCATTCGATCATCGGATTGCCGTGCCGCGACGTTATAAATTTTGGCTTGGTACCTAAAAATATATATATTTTAATAAAATATAGCTTAACATTTCAATAGACACCAAAAACGCAACAAAGGGTACTTGGATCTCATTAAAATACCAATTTAATGTGGTTTATTTTATATTTATAGAACCAAATTTTACAAACTCATTCTGCAATGTACAATTCAAACTCCAAAGGCATGTTTTTATTAAGTAAATAATTACAAATTATTTAAAACCCTAAAAACTGATATCTTGACAAAATGCCTAGTAGTTTTCTTACATTCTTCTAATATCATAGCTTTGGGTGTTCTATGAGGGATTTTCAGCAGCCTTATGCGAGTTTTGGAGATCTTCAAAACATTTGGTTCATAACTGCAAATACCTAGTTTTCTATGAAATATTCGACGTAGTTTTACATAAATATATAACATACAAGATAACGGGCTCCGTAGTTTAGTTGTGAATTTAGTTCAAATTAATCTAAAGTTCCGAGTGGCATTCCAGTTATAATTATCTAGTACCTCTGTAATACGAGTATCTAGCGGCCGGTACAAAAGAAGTCAGAGCAATAAGCAATGAATACTTTTCTAACATTTTATATCATCAGTTATTCGAAAGTCTCTCGAATATTAGTCTTTCAATTCTTGGATGCGTTTCTTGCTATTGCTTACTTTACTCCTGTCCTTCATTTAAAACTATTAATGTAAACAACCTTAAAAAAAATATTCAAATCTATTAATAGTCTATTTTATAAATCTATAAACCATGGTTAATGAACCAGAATTTATATCAAAATAGCTGTGCCTGCACCACAATAAAATTTAGATAACTAAAACGATTTAATGATTATGCCAGCTATTACGCTTGACAATCGTGTCATCTATCGTCGTAATGTATGCCTTGCAACGAGCATTCGCGGAACACACCCACCTATTCTTGGGCCCTGATTGTGAATACTTGTGTAAACTGTACGTGTAATCGCCTAGACTGATCATCCGGTTACCGCGTTTCGATACAACGAACACTGGGACATCGTTCGACTCTGAAACATCAAGCGCAAAATGTGAAAATCTTTCTAAAATGACCGTTGATATTATCAATGAAATCACTTTTTCCTCATTTGTAATTAATATAATTAAAAAGAGCGTCGGTGGCCATTGGTGTAGACAGTTGCCATCAGAACTGGAGGGCGCAGGTTCAAACCACGCCAAGTACCAGTGTTTTCGAATTTTCGAATTCATATGTACGTTATCCGACGCTCTTACGGTGAAGGAAAACATCGTGAGGAAACTTGCGCACGCCTGCAAAGAGATTTAGATATTGTGTTTGAAATCGGCCAATCCGCACTGGGCCCGCGTGGACGACGTGTGGGATCGTGCCCTTCGGTGGGGTTAATTATGAACTGATGATGATGATGATAATTAAAAACTTTATCTTGAATAATAGTTCTTATCATATAAAAACAAAAAGCAATATACAGAGGCTATCGTTTTGGCGCTTTATTTACAACAATTAAAACCAAAAAATATGTAAGCTATATATACTAAAAAGTGTCATTCATTTTGAAAATACATTTTTCTCAGTGAGTACTGTATCAAGGACCATGAACTTAAAAAACATAACATCACCTTCTTGACAAACAGCTATAATTATGTCATACCCTACTGCTTCAACGGTGATAGATAACATTGAACACTCAACCTTGCCCAAATTTCTGATGACTTAATAAAGTATTTTTTCTTTGGTTTCTTCATTAGCCCCTTCCTACACCCGTCAGTGATTATGATCATTAACATGTTTAAGAATGACATCCTTGATGGTTGTTAGAGATGCTCTGCATTGAGTAGCGGTGCTGCAGCAAACCCATCTATTCTTGAAACCCTTCACCGAATGCTTGTGCAAGCTATAATTATATTTTCCTATCTTGATCATGCGGTTGCCACGCTTCGATCGGATGAATCTTGCGTCTGTTATATCAATTTCTGCAAAGATCACAAGAACTTTAATAGCGCAACACGTGCTACTAAATTAATTATCCTCAGGATGAGAAACTTAGACGGCCATCTGGTGCAATGGCTAAGAAGTCAGCTGTTACACCAAGAGTTATAGATTATGGGCAGCACAAACATTTGTGTGCATGTTTATATTGGTCTCTCTCTTTAATTAATACTAGCTTTCAATAGCGCCCTCGCTCGTGTTAAAAAGTATTATTTTTATCCCCTTAGGAGTGGAATTTATCAAAATCCTTTCTTATGGGATGTCAACATCATAGTAGCTTTATGCATACAAAGTCTCAACCCGATTTAAAAGGTTTAAAAGTTACAAATTTTTCATACCCTATTTTTTTTGCTTGAGTCTCCTAAGTCATAACATCTACCTGCATGCCAAATTTCAGCCCGATCCGTCCAGTGATGTACGTTACGTGATAGATGACTATGTCAGGAAGTAAATCAAGCACCTTTAGATATATATAGATGCATGTACTTACATAAAATTTCGCTCGTTTGAATTGAAGCTAGATGACACTGTGTGGATGTCAGTTGATATTTATTTACTTTTATAGGATTCCTAACCTTTATGGTGTATCTGACCCCTTAACCTGGACATATATCTTATCCTTCAAAGCTGCAGATCATTGTGACAGCAGATTGAAGTCGTTCAAGCATTTCATCATCATAATAGTGGTACAGGGCACTACTAGGCTATCGTGCTCACAATAGTTGAAGGAATACAGACTTTGATGTAATCCTTTGTCTGGGAGGATGAAATACGGGCAGATGAGACACTTGGTTCCCTCAATATTAATGGTAATGTATTTACAAATAATTGAGTATATAGCAGTGGCCTAGTAACGTATGTCGTAGAAATAATGTCTGGTGAGCAGACAAGTTCTGGAGTGGAGACCGCGTCTTGGCGAGCGTAGCGTACTCCTGTATGAGAAAAGCTATATCCAGCATTGGATTGCGATAGGTTGAAGAAAGAGAACATCTACAAGTAATAACATTCTAAAATAAATATGAATCGGTTACCTCCCCGACAGGCGTAGCTGTCACTAACAAAACATCATATTTTTATGTTCCTATTTGTATTTACGAAACATGCATTTATTAGCTGTCGCCAAATCAGTTTTAACTTACATAGCCATAGTTTTACAAAATAGCTATAAAGAGGAGTCCCTTTAACGGTATTTTATCACAAGATGTATATTTGACATTCTTACTGTAAATAAAAAATAAACAATAATGTTACTAAAAATTCTTTTCAATCTGTTTTAGAACAATGACACCACGAGATGTTTCTGTGTTCTATATTCTTGTCAGAAAAAAATGCAGTATTTTTTCTGCAGTCAATTTATAAAATCAATTCTTTGTTACATATGACACTTCTAACCTAGTTGTAGCAAAACGAGGACAATTTTTGTCGAACCAGATTTATTGAATACTGTTTCCCTGCATATATACAAAAAATATCAAAAATTCAATTCTAGCTATTTAATTCATTTTGAAGCTACGCTTATTGCGTTTAAAAATATACTCGTAGTATTTAATTTGCAGTTTGTGTTTCTACTTAAAATTTCAACCAAACCTCTACTGGAATTAAGTATATCTTTTTAACTTGACTTTTTAGCGTTCTAATATTTAATCATGGGTGGTTGTGAATATTATTTGAACTTATAACAGTATCATTAATAGTGCTGAAGACAGCTTTGCAACCCGAAGATATTTTAGTGCAGACCCATCTCGCCCTTGGTCCTTTATACCTTGCCTGCTTATTGAAACGGAATTTGCCGCACTCTAACACGGGATTTCCATATCGAGAAGTCGTAAAAATCACGTGTTCTGAAATAAATATAAAGACGTATTCATTTTTTTCCATCATGATATTGAAACGTTAAGCAAATTAAGTAATTTTCTGTAAAAAAAACTTGCATGTTATTATGTAATCAAAATTTTATCATTCAATTGTACATGAATGTTGGCAAGTGTACGCGACAATTACTAAAATAATAAAAAAATATCTTATCACTACTAACAGTTTATAGGTAAGTAAACAGTTATATACTAACAGTCTATATAAATAAACAGGTATTTAAAAATCATAAAGCAATGAATTATATCCCTTGTTAAATTCTTTTAACTTGACCGATTAGTACAAACTCCTATTTTATTTTAAATGCAGCTTTATAGTCTTAAGAGAATTACTGAGGGTTTTTATTTTGATATGTTGTCCTCTTATGAGTTCCAGATTCAACTGATTTGCATATAATGAAAAACAATGTGTAATTTTCTATCAACAATTTTATTATCACAAGATTTCAATAACAACCAAAAAAATAATAATAAAAAATTCAATAATGATTGTGTACATCAATTACCTTAAGAACAGTGCCTTCCACAGTAATAGCCTTTGCCTTACAACCTCTGGAAACATGATTGCACACCCATCTCACCTTTAGCCCGTCTTGTTTTTTCACACAAAACCTATATTTACCTATTTGTAAAATAGGATTTCCAAATAGAGATTTTGTGATTTTCGCCACGCATTCTGTAAAACAATAGGTATATATACGATATACATAATAATTTTGTCTGCTTTTGCATATAACCCCACGGCAAAAAAAATGTATTTAAAAAAAAACAATTTTAACGAATTTTATTGAAACAACAGCGTTTAATGAATTTCAACGAACCGTAAAATATATTCCAATTTTTTACCAGTTCAATCACAAATAAAAAAACGACTGTAGTACTTATACATTACATTTAATAATATTTACAAAATAAATAATTTTGTTAAAATTATAAATAGATTTTAATTACTCTTTTGCATCACATTAATTTATAACACAGGCCATATGCTAATACCTATTAATAATTTTATTTTAACTAATTTATTTAGAGCCCTAGTTACCACAAAAAAATTGTCATTCATTTGTCATTAATTAAAGTTATTAATAAGAGCCTAAGGCCTTAATTAATTTAAATTTTATTTTATTTTAGCTGATTTTATTTATTAAAGACATTGAACACCGGGAATCCAGACACAGAAGTAAATCTAGTGTCTGGCGCTATAAGGCGTCATCGGCGGTCGAAGGGTTATAAGATCTATTCTACGAACCAATCACAATTCAACTGTGAGTATGAGTGCTATTTACATATATAATTTTGTCATACACCGTGGTAACAGTAGCCTTGCACCCTGTAGATATCTTGGTGCACACCCATCTTAGCTTCGGCCCTTTATACTTGCTGTGTTTGTTGTATCTATGTCTTCCTAGCTCCAGTGCTGGGTTGCCAAAGCGCGATGTCGTGAAGATGGGCACGTTCTCTGTAATAATAATTGTTTTTATGATACCCACCAACGTAATGTATGATCAACAATTGTATAAGTTGATTTGAAGCTATGCTGTGAAAAATAGAACGCAACCGATAAAAACTATTACTATGACTAATGAAAAAAAGGGCCGGCAAGTATTTAGAATACATTAAATAAAACACAATGTTAGGATTAAAGCGTGGTAAATTCACTTCGTATTTTCTTCCCGACGTTTCGGTCACTCCGCAGTTACCGTGGTCACGAACTGACCAAAGACACTGCAAATCGTCTTTTATTTTATGTGTGCCAGTCGCGAAACTTTTGAATCCAGTTTGCCTCTGAGACAGTACCCCTTTTATGCTTATGGTTAGTACCAACACTACGTAATCTAGTAAATAAATTTTATTCTTAATATTTTAATTTTTAAGCTTAGCCCTTTGAACGCCGGGAATCCTGACACAATAGAAAATCTATAGAGTCTGGCGCCTTAAGGAGTCATTAGCGGTAAAGCGCTAACGACTACATCAGTATTTGTATTTGCGTACCTAATTGCTGTAATATTGACCAGTCACTAGAGGTACGGAGGTGTTTCAAGGCAAAAAAAATAATTAAAATAATTATTAATTACAACTATGTTTCTATTGTTGTTATTAAAAAATAAATATGTACTAATATATTAAAACTTTATCTCATTTGGTATTTAAATATATTTAAATTAATACGCATATTATAGCTTAATACAAAACTATTTAAAACCGTACCTTAAAGGTTGACAGCTTAAATAATATTTTGTTAAATATTTGAGTCTGAAGTATTATTATATTTAGCACGCTTAAAATAATGAGATCTCTTGCACATATTATGTAAACTTACTGCTATTTAACAAATATGTCAGATTGTAATCAAGATAATTGTATAAAACTCTTTTATAATTTATATTTTGTTGTTTGGCCTTAATGATGTCACTTAATCTTAAGATACAATACTAATATATTATATAAAACTTTACGTATAATAAGATAACGGAAAAAATATTTTTTAAATGGTTACATTTGAAAATAGAGCTACCTTAATCATAAGCATAGCAATGCTCGTGATATTAACCCATAAAGGAAAATATAATATAATTTCTGAACTTCTTTTAAAATGATTACATTTGAAAGTAGAACTAACCTGATTATAAGCGAAAACATTTACCTGACTTTATAAACCATAAAGTAGTAAACTCTACACGTGGTTATGGTTATAGTTTATGCCAACAACAACGTTGTCTATGGTGATGACGTTCGCTTTGCAGCCCTTGCCTGTTCTGGTGCACACCCATCTCACTCTGCTACGGCCGGAGCATTTGTAGTAAATGTTGTACCTCCACTTCCCAATCAGGAGTACTGGTTTCCCGAACTTCGATAATGTGAAAGACACCTTTCCTGCTAAATATATAAAAGGTTTAAATTCTTATTCGGTCTTTAGGATATTTCACGTGAATCCAGAAATAATGGAAAAAATATTCTAACATTTAGCCTGTTTTTCCTTATTATAAAATGCAATATATACGAATGATTGATGTTGATGACGAAATCAAAGCAAATATTAATGAAGTGGCTTATTCAATTAACTCCGGAAAATACTATGGTATATCATGTATGTTTTTCATCATAATTATCTGGTTTATTTTCGAGAAAAAAATAACTATTTAAAATTATTCAATTATATTTATTGAACGATAGTGACATATGTTTTTGTTAAATTGTTATATTACCTTAGCCTTCCCGAAGTAAATTCTGAAAATAATCAAAACTGCTCTTGTTTGATCCGTTGTTTCCAATAGTTTGTAAAAATTAATAGTACAAATAACTGAATGTTAATAAGTAATTAAAATAACTGGATTCATGAAACCTAGCACTTATTGTCTAGGTTGACGGACACAGAGTCGTGTTGACAAAAATAAATCACTATCTACATATCGTTAAATTCATAACATGATATTTTAATATACACTGAAGTTTTTATGAGATTCGTGAACAACAAAACGCGAAAATGTTAATAAACGTTTATTACCAGTAAATAAACTATTATACTACATATATTTGGCATAATCACTCGCATCATTACACTAATTTGGCATCGAATTATATTTTTCACAATATTATGACTAGATAATAGTACACTCATAACATCGTCCTATCTTTCTTTTATTAAAGGAAGGTAAAGATTTCATCCTATCCTTTGTGAAATCTCCACCCATTCCTTCCAACCTTTTCAAGGTTATCTAAGTCTGATAAACCACAATATAAGGAAGTATACACTTTACAAACTTTATTGCTACTACTACTAGCTAAACACAGACTGTTTATGATTGCGAGACCGCTGTTTTAGGCGTTCACATTTAACGCGATAAATCTAGACATAAAGGTATATAATACATTATACAACTTCTAAAATTATACACAATTAGTATATTCCCGTGCGCGACTAGGACCTTTCGCTTATGGCGCGGCGATGCGAACAGTACTAGAAAATCTTTTTTATATATTTGGTCTCCCCAAATATATAGCGGTAGCGAAGCGGTTTGGCATACACAATTTAGGAATAGGGACTGTGCGAACCCATAGGCAGCCTCGAGAATGCCCCTGCCAGGGGATTTGGTGCATTTTAAATAAATATCCACTGACATTAACACAGCGCCATCTAGCCCCAAGTTAAGCGTGAAGCCTGTATTATAGGTACTAAACATACTTACATAAGTATATTTTTTTCGTAAATACATACATATTTACATAGAAAACACCCAGACCATTACAAACAGACATGTTCATGCACACAAATGTTTGTACTGCCCGGGGATCAAACCCGGAACCCTTGGTGTTGCAATCGACGTCTCAACCGCAACACCAAATGGGTCGTAATGTAATGTGTAGCTACATCGACCGCCGATTCTGTGACAACCACGTATTAATTAATCCTTGGCGGCAACCGTAATATTCATAGGATTGTCCGGGATTCAATAGACCGACCACTCGCAGAAGTTGTATGGTGGCTGGATACTGAAGGTAGTCTGAAAAGAGGGGGAGGACACGATGACCCTGGACTCCAGACACTTGCTCTACTTCCGTGAAAGTGATAGGGTTTCCCAAGGTGGTGTCGGTTTTTTTGTTCACAAGTTCCTTGTCAGCAACGTTGTGGAAATCAGTACTGTGTCGAACCGGGTAGCGTACCTTGTATTTAAAGTCACCGACAGGTACTCCCTGAAGGTGGTACAGGTATATGCGCCGACCTCGTCACACTCTGACGAAGAGGTTGAAGCCGTGTATGAGGATATCTCCAGAGCCATACAATGTTGTTATGGGGGACTACAACGCTAAAGTGGGAGTACAAGAACGCGGCGAATCGAAAATCGGACTTCATGGATTGGGGCGCAGGAATCACAGGGGGCAAATGCTGGTCAATTTCCTCGAAATGGAGGGACTCTTCTTGATGAATTATTTCTTAATAAATGCGAGAGACCTATGTATGGTAAGCTTCAGACTTTGTATGGTTATGATGGTTATTGAGGCTGATGATTTGGTCGAGGTGAGTGATGACGGTGGCTCGGCAGCCGATGCTAGCCTTTGTGCACTTCCATCGCGCCTTACTTCTGCTGCAATCGTAGTATTTATTAAATCTGTACCCCTGGATTTCGAGCACCGGGTTGCCGAATCGCGTCGTCTTAAACCGGGGACAGAGACCTGTAAAAAAATTATAGATATATATTTATCTTTACAATTTCAGTATAAGGTTGATATGAATTTTTTTACCCTTTACCCATTATAAATTGAGAGGAGAGAAAGATAAAATATTGTGTTTCGTTTATGAAACAGCGGCGGCAAAAGGGTTTAAAACGTTTTATAAATAAATATTGTATATATATAAATACTTTCTAGTGCTACATCATTTTTAATTTTAAAAATTGTCTGTTAAAAAGAATAACTAACACTACTACAACTTAAGTGTATAAAAATAACTGTGATTAGTTATGTTATTAATTATGTTATTAATAGGTAGAAAATAGATTGACACCACTCACCCTTTTGAAAAATATGTCTACTGATTCTAGAGTTAGTGTTTCTAATTATATTATTCATGTTGGCATTAAAATAACACAAATATTGATTGGTTAGCAACATAAAGTATTTTATTTGCTACATTAAGCTCAACACATCAAAGTTATAGAAAAATATTATTGTACATAATGGTTAACAGGTAACCGCTGCAGATGTTGATGTATGATTAACTGATGGAGACAAGAGATTATACAATATAAATGTCAATAAAATAAGAATAATTTCATGAAAGAAATATATCGTCAAATTAGATCTTCTACATATTGGTCAGTTGGCAAGTTTTAAAAGTAATTATTATAACATAGATAAGAGTGAATGCCCTCCTCCCTTATAAGGGCCCTATTATTTCTTGAGAGCAGGAAAAAATACTCGAATTTAGTAGAAGCCCTGTTTATTTGTTTCATTTTTTTATGAAAGATAAACTAATAAATGAAATAACAATAATAATAAATAGAAGCATAGAAATAGTCTTTCGCTTAAAAAACACAAATTTGTTGCAACATCTAAAAATACAATATATTATACATATCAATTCATTATATTGAAATAAATCTTTAAACTCACTCGGATCATTAACAAAAATAAATTAATAAAAAATAATATATTTATAACTAGGGTGACCGACATAGCCCAGAGGATTAGCAAGTAGAAGTGGCAGTGGGCAGGGCACATAGTGCGTAGAACCGATGGCCGATGGGGCGGAAAGGTTCTCGAGCGGCGTCCACGTAACGGAAAGCGAAGCTAGGCCGACCCCCAACCAGATGACGGATGATCTGGTTAAGGTGGCGGGTAGCAGATGGATGTCAACTGCAAGGGATCGGTCCGCGTGGAAATCATTAGGGAGGCCTCGTTCAGCAGTGAACATAATTGGGCTGTAATGATGATGATGATGATGAATATATTTGATATGACTCTACCACAGGTTGTGATGTTTGTTATTGTATATAAATTTGAATCAACAGTAAGTTAACTTTATGTAGATTCAAAAAATTTTATCTTCACTTTAAAAACGTGACTTCGTCCAACCTTTTGATTTAACACATAATATACATAGCCTATACTTTAATACACAACTCAAGCATCTGATTTTATTTGTACATTACTTATTAGAAATAGTTATAGGAGTGTCCGTTAAATCACGCACAAGGACTGCTTATATATAATAAACACGATCAAAGGCAATTTCACAAATATAAGTAAGTAAGAAAGAAAGATACACGCTCACAGATGACCTAACTTGTTCATTTTTGTAAACAAATGTAATGTTTATTAACATGATTATGGTCATCTCGACAACCATATTATTCAAAATGGATGGCGCAGACACTGCAGCTAGTGCATGTTCATTTATGAACAAGAAATCTTTGACGTACACTTTTTGACGCTCACATATGTTTATTTTCATGTTCAAATACAATGTAAATTTTGGGCTATTTCAGAGGTTCATTTGCGTGTTCAAGTATAATGTTCAATTTCATGGTTATGGACGTCCCTGAGTTTGACAACCGTATTATCCATAGTGATTGCGCACGCGCTGCATCCAGTGCGGTGTTTGTAGGCGCACGTCCACCGCACCCTCCGGTGAACACTCTGATGCCTGCTGTATCTAACTCCATCTATTTCCAGCATCGTATTCCCGAAACGAGATGTCGTGAACTTCGCATTCACAGCTGAACAGTAAGAAAAGAACTGTTTTATTTATACCAAGGACGGTAATAGTAAAAAATGAATAAATGAATCGCTTCATGACATGCACATCATTAAGGTTATGCATGCGATATGTAAATACGCAACATAAACATGGGTTATAACAATGCATCATATGCACATACTCGTAAAAAACTAGTCATGTTTTTCACATTCTTTAACATGGATCACCCAGGTCTCTTTTAGTCGTTCCGTATGCATCCCACCTTACAGTTTAGCCTTATATCTTGGGACACCGGAACAGTAAGTTCTTGCTTTTTGTAGTGCTAATATAACTTATATTATTATAATATATATTTAGGTATTAGAACCAAGAAGCTCATGTGAGAAACATGTTTATTAGGTCTTCGGCGGAATTTTAAATTAGCGGAATAGATTGAAATAGATTGGCCGATTAGGCTGTTTACTAGATTGTCAAATTATTTCATAAAATATACCTGACCTGGGATTAAATTATTTTCAATAAAAGGTAACTTTTCTCAAAATTTATTAACAACAATGGCACTAATATCAATTAGAAGCAGTCGTGAAATTGTTACAATTTAACGCTTAAATCGCGATTTACTCGTTGCAAAAATTTTCCTATTTTCTCCGGAATCCTTGGTGGTTCAAAAGTTATTCAACTATTCGTCAAATTTGCTTCTTTGAGTCAACATTTAAGATACGACCTTTCCAGAACCTGGCGACAGCTATAGCGCTTTCTGACGCTACTTTCAAGACCCGTCGCAAAGAGCACGCAGATGGACACCGGGGACACGAAAGCAGATGCTCCATGGATTGAGGTCGAACCACATATGTGCAGGGAACATTTGGCTGCTCGAGGAAGCCCCACTTAACCATATTTTGTTATATGCAATATTTTTCCTACAGCAAGCCTATGATCGCAAGCGGTTAAGTGATTTCCAAGTTAGCCACGCTTAAGTGTAACAGTTGTTCTTTAGCTGCAGGCAAATCCGGCGGAGTTGGAAACTACCTGCCAAATTCACTCTCTAGCCGACCGGGGTCCTCACTTACAGCAGTCTCCAATCTCTAAAATACTTCTCCAGCTTTCCAAACGAGAAGGAGGTTGTACAGTGGGTGTCTTAGATCAAGTCCCTGTCTCTGTGTTTCCACAGCACAAACAATCTCTCTCCTGACACAAGTTGGAATTATTCCCGCCAGTGGGTAAAGACAATTTAACGGAGCCAGTTTAAAGCAGCCTGTTATTATTCGGCAGGTCTTGTCTAATGATTATGCTGCCATTTGCACTTAACAATTTCATCGTGCACTGTGGTCAGAGTGGCTTTACATCCCTTGGCAGTGTTGACACAAACCCACCGGGCTCTGATTCCTTTGCTCCGACAGTATTTATAGTACTTGTACTTCCCCATGTGTATCACTGAGTTACCATAACGTGAAGTCGTTACGAAAACTGAATCCTCTGAAAGTCACTCATAATGTTACATTTAATCGTGCGACATTCAAAACATTTAGAGTATATTGTTATCCAAACTAATTCTATCTACTGAATATTTTGATATTGTATTTACTAATTTAAATACTAATATATACTTAGATATTTAAAATAATATATAATGAAGTGCTAGAACACTTGTTTACAGGATTTAGTTTTTAATCTTGATTAACACTGAGGTTTAGTAAAACGCATTAATTTTATCGAAGACATTATGTATTTTCTAAATTATACATTTTAAAATCAAGTTTATATTTCTCGGGAGTTCAAATCACACGACAAAGATAGTTTTAAACAAATAAATATAAACACTTCACGCCCATTTAAAATGCTGTGTAAAGATTGAAAAATATTCATACTAGTATCCTATTATTATCTCAAAAGCTCAATTTAACGAAAGTAAATAAAAAATGTGTTTTTATTGTTTGTGTTCCAATTTCGGAGGAATCGAACAAGATTGGCTTCACCATGCATTATATGCATCCGCAAAAGAATTCATATTCAAAACTCATTTATTAAAAAAATAGGCAATTTAGGTGCCCTATGAAGGCACTTATGGCTGTCTCTGGTTACCTTTGAGCGACCATAGCGGTTATGGTTTCGTCAATTAAACGCTCCAGCGGACACACAACTTCCGTCATCAATATCATCATCATTCCAGCCATTGAACGTCCACTACTAGATATAGGCCTCCTACAAAGCTTTCTATCTGTGCTGGTTTGAAGTGGCTTACATATACATATCTAGCGTTTTCCAGCAACTTCAATTAGATCATCATGGAATGATGACCTTGCGAGTGGTCGCCCCAAGCTGCACTTTTTGCGATTCAAGGTCTCCATTCAACACTTCTGCTCCAACAGCCATTGGTTTTTCTGGGTATGTGGCCTGCCATTGCTGATTTGGTTTGTTATTGTTATACGCGGTTCTTTTCTCAATTAATGAATATGTTCGTTGCTAGCCCTGATTATAATATCATCAGCAGTCTTGAGGGTGGCTTTGCAGCCTGTGCTCCTTGCCTTCGAGCAGGTCCAGAGCGCTGTACGACCATAGCTCCGATGGTATTTGTTGAAGCGAAAACCGCCGATGGTGATCACGGGACGGCCGAATCTGGACGTACTGAACACTGGTTCTGGAACGAGGGACGTCTATTGTATTATGCAACACAATTAGCTCATCGAAAACGAAAATATTAAACTAAACTGAATAAAAATTTACAAAAAACTAATCTTAGCAAAAAAATACCGATTAAAACTAAAAAACACATGGCACTGACATCAAAAATGTAAGTCATCTTTCTAACCTATTTACAAGTTATAAATCTGACGAGTTTATCTAGTGCTTGGCACCTCCGTCATCAAAAATGTAAGTATTGTTTAAACATTTTTGATTACCAAGCTAAAAAAATAATTTTTTGCTTTTAAAATTGACGTCGGTATTTTTATTCCAATTTTGAGAAATTTGTATTAAAAATAATCACTGTAATCAATATTCAATAATGAAGAACTAGGTACTCCTAGTCGCCTGCGAACTTTTAAAGATCCCTCGATTTATCAGGTTACCCGTCAGTTCATATACGACGAAGATATCCGCGAAGTAGAAATCTCCTCATCCTTCTTCTTTGAAGTCGAGTAAAAACTTAATAATATTATAATGTTTGTTCGGTTGAACGCGCTACTACTGGTTCAAATAGTATTTATTTTGACAAAATGGGCTCACTCTATGACCACCAATATGAAATAAAATTGATTATTATCAGAAAACAAGGTTTAATCAAATTAAAAAATCTACAGAAAATACCAGGCAGAACGGTATGCTACTGCGAATGAAATAAAGACTTACCTATAATAAAATTACGTTTACCCGCTTTTGTACTGATAACACACCTTCCCTATATTGATGTATATATTAACACCTTTTCAAAATTAAACAAAACTGTATTGTAAAATAATCAAGCCGGGTGATAAATATAAAATCAACGATTTCGACAAACCTTCTCAGTGCAAGAACCTTAAACCTGATTAACAAAAAAAAACATAATAGCTATGTGAACAAAACTACGTGACGGTGTTTCATTTTTCATGTCCCCCAAAGGTACATCAGAAGCTATAGAACTTATTGCCCAAATATCATAAAGAAAACATTCCTAGATTTTCATATACAGTTTTAATTTCAAAATCTTTTCTCAAAATTACACAAGCCCTTATAATTATTCCAATATTAAACCAAAATGCATTCAGAATATTTGTTGTACACAATATGCATACATAGACAAATCACACTACTAATCATCAAACATCTACATAACTATTTTTTCCATTGTTATATAAAGGCTTAGCCTAACTGTTGAGTTGGTGATTTCTATTTCGGGGTGCCGATGGAGCTCCATCACAGTACAGGGAATAATTATTTCAGGACCGAATAAACTGCTTCTGGGATTTTTACTGAAACACGAATAATTGAAAACACGATAAATTGATTGGAGTTGTCCCTATTCTTCTGCTAATGGTTGAATATTAAGCAATCAGATTTACTTGATTTTTTGGCACGTACTGATACACATCAACATAATCCTTAAAACGCTAATGATAGGATTCTAGATCTCATTATATGTAGGTCAGATTTTGAACTGTGAGGTTATAAAATCACATTCTTTAAGTCGTTGTGACAGCCATCATCCACCTCTGGATGTAAATGTTGGAATCAGCAGAATTTCTACTATTCGAGGTAAAGAGGAGCTTCGGTACCGTTTTCATAAAACTGATTATGCTAACTGTGTTGCGAGCTTCTCTTGTGGACTGGTGCCAGTACAAGGAGCTGAGCTGTGATGAATTCTTGACGATTTTCTCTGGCCTCTTATGGGACTGCATAGATAAATATACGCCTAAAACTAAAACTAAAAAGCTTATCCTCCCTGGTTCTCATATTCTTTAATAAAATTGATACAAGAGAAAAATAAATATCACAATAAATTTAAAAAATTTGGTAACCCCCGTGATTTTGACGCTTTTTCGGTTCTCAGATCAAGAGTCAAGACTGTTAATACTCTTGACTTTAATTGTTACATAAATAGACTAGAAGATAACATTAAAATGACCTCAAAACGTTTTGGCGATACGCTCATGCTAAAAAAGATAATAAAGACTACCAAGCCAAATGTTTTACAATGGTGACTCCGCTAGTGGTGGCATCCACATAGCGATTTATTCGCCAAACATTTGCTTCTGTTTATAGTGAACCCTCTGAGGGCCCGTATGAGCCGGACTTTGATGAGTGTAGCTATAATATAAATATGATCAATGTCACTGAGAATGAAGTTGAAATGGCTCTCGAGTCATTAGATATATCAAAAGGGCCGGGACCAGACAAGATTCCTCCATTATTCATAAAAAAATGTTCTAAGGCCCTTGTTAAACCCTTACACATTCTTTTTAACAAAAGTCTCACTGAAGGTCATTTCCCCACATCCTGGAAGAAAGCTACTGTGATTCCTATTTATAAGTCTGGGAATAAGAATGACGTAACAAAATATAGACCAATTAGTATTCTTAGTTGTTTCGCAAAATATTTGAAGGTATAGTCTACAAGCATATCAGTTTCCACCTGAAACATTTAATAAGCCACAGTCAACACGGATTCATCAAAGGCCGCTCAACTTCTTCAAACCTTTGAGCTATGTACATTTCCTAAATAGCCCTTAATAGGCGAATACAGGTTGATTCCGTTTACACGGACTTTGCAGGGGCTTTTGATAAGGTTGATCATTACATTTTGATTCGAAAAGCTAGTCATCTTGGTATTCATGGTTCTCTGTTGCGCTGGCTTGCGTCCTACCTCGCTGACAGATCTCAAATTGTTAGAGTTTACGGTTACGAGTCTATTCCATTTATGTCAAAGTCTGGCGTGCCACAGGGCTCGAATTTAGGTCCATTGCTGTTTGTCTTGTATATAAACGATCTCATTGACTCGTTTTCATGCCGCTGTCTGGCTTATGCTGATGATTTAAAAATATTTATGAGATTAACAATGTTGAAGATGGTGTGGTATTACAAGATAACATTGATCGTTTATTTCGATGGTGTTTAAAGAATAACATGATACTAAATATATCGAAATGCCACGTTATCTCTTTACTCGTAACAAACACCCTAGAAGAATATCATACACTATTAACAATGTTTTATTAAATAGTCAAGATATGGTAAGAGATTTGGGAGTAGTGATGGATAGTAAACTGACATTCAGACACCACTATGATCATATTGCGTCAAGGCTAATAGAGCTATGGGTTTCATAAGCAGAATTTCAAAACCTTTCAGAAAACCATCAAGCATACTTACTCTATTCTTTGCACTGGTTAGAAGTATTCTCGAATACTGTTCAGTGGTCTGGTCACCATTCTATCATGTTCACATTGATAGATTAGAGTCAATTCAGAGGCACTTCCTTAGACATCTGAGTGCCAAGTTGGTCTTAGACGCAAGTTGGGAACGTACGAGGCTAGACTTGATCATTATAAAGTAAATACCCTTCAATCTAGGAGAGAATTCGCTAGCTTGTCTACGCTCTGGAAGATTGTCAATTCTGAGTGGATTCGAGCGAGCTATTGAGTCATGTTTTACTTAAAGTAGGAGTAGCAAAAGAACTCAAAAGTTATTCTTTTTGCCAAGTTGTAATAATAATGTAAGTCAAAATGACCCAATATTCCGTATGTGTAGATGTACAATGATGTGGCAAAGGAATTGGACATATTTACTTTTCACATCAGGGTTACTTAAAAATGTATACATCTGTCTTATGATCGATCTGTCTATTACTAAAAGAAAAAAAATTGTAATTTGTCTAAAACATTACCTTTAGTTACTAATTCTAGACTAAGTGAATGTTGTGTTTAGCTATTATAGGCATACAAATTTAACAACACTGTAATAATTTATAAGTATCTTTCAATATTGATTTGTATACTGTTGCTGAACCTAAATAAATAAATAAATAAATAAAAAAAAAAAACTGCTTGGGGGCTTTGTACTGAAGCATGAATAGACTGTTTCGAGGATTTTAACTGAAGTACGAATAGACTGCTACGAGGATTTAAAACTGAACCACGAATATAATAGCAACGCAAGCGTGTTGTGCATCTCTGGTGCGTGGAGTACGGGTCAGCTTCAACAGCATCCTGACTATGATATTGAGTAAGATGAATTGCCGCTTTTTGCGACACCGCTGCACAACATCTGCGGGCATTGTGCAGCGTATTTATTATTTCTTTAGCGTAGCGTTTTTATTATTTCTTTTTCTGTGACTCGCTTGTTACTTGAGTAAAAAATTTAAAACTGTACCATTTTAAAACCTTTTTTGGGTGGACTTTTCGCTTATGAACTCTCAGGTTAAATTTATATCTGTAGTGATACTTCAGCATAGAACACTTCATGTATCCCATCAGTGATTATGCGGCTTCTGTTTTACGATGACGTTCTCATAGGTGACGATGGTGGCCGAACATCCAGAGTGCACCTTCCCGCAAATCCAGCGCGCTCGAGGACCTTGACTGCCGCTCCATTTGTTAAAACGATATTGGCCTATCTGGATAACCGGACGACCGGTACGGGACTGCACAAATATGGGCTCTGTACAAAACAATTTTAATTGAAGTAATGTTTAAAAAAGTTAAATTAACATACTAGTTAATTATAAATGTAATAAAGCAATATCAAATCCTAAAATAATCTATAGTTAAATTTTTAGGACTTTGGATTTTCAATGCCAAAAGGTTTACAAAGATAAGTATAACATCCATATGTTTTACGTGTCCGTTTTGTTCCTACTTGTAACAATTAAATTGTAAGTATAATAGCCTTCCCAATATCGAACCAGGTATCTTGGAACTTAACGATCCTTATGTGATGAAACGAATGTATTTTTTTTTATTTCCTAGAGATATATAATCAATGACTAAGGCAACTGCCTTTAAAGTAAATAACTATTTACTTTTATAGTTATAGAAAAAATAAAGTAGGTAGTAGTTATAACAGAACAATGATCACAACTAAAAAAAAGTTAGATCTTTGGATAAGGTTGGATGCAGCGAAAAAAGGTATAACCAACAATCGACAACTAAACGTGTCTACAACTACAGCGGTGAACAGGATTTTTGGCAATCAATAAGTTTATTAAGAAATTAAGAACGTATTAGTCAAATAAATGTTAACTTTTAGGAAACCCAAAACTACTCGGTTCTTAATATTAATGGAATTTAATAAATGCTTATCTTATACCAATATATTTTTATCATAGTAAATGTTTTGCTATCACAAAATGACTTTTGCATTCTAGGATAATAATACTGACAAATTAACACCAGTCAACATCAGTCCTAAGTTAATCAACTTGTTAAAGGACAATCTCATACAAGAACCTTAGATTTGTATTTAGAGCATTTATTCCCTACGACCATTTGAAAATCGAAAATCCATATGGCTTGAGGTCGTTCAATACCCGAGCTAACACGCAGTTTTCACTGCAGATCTTGTATGCTAAAGCGGTCATATATTCTATGACATACATTACCACCCTTCTGCAATAGTAACCTTACTGATCGAATGAGCTAATATAATTGTTATTGGCATCACTAAAGCATAAGGTAGGTAGGTATCTAATAAGGACCAGCGATCCGTCTCAGCTCCGCACGGGTACTTTAAATTGAATAAAAAACCATTTTTTAAATTATAAGCCTATGAAATGCAGGGTTTGTGTACTTTCCAACAGTGCAGTAGTTTCTGAGCCTATTCGGTCCAAACAAACAAAAAAATATTTCCTCTTTATAATATTATTAAAAATTCCTATTCACCTTAACACATAATATAACAGTTATAATCTTACAGTTATAACCTATGTTATAAGGTAGGTATTCACCTACCATACCACATTCATAAAATAGGAAAGCAATGGTTAACCGTTTGACTAGCAGAGACGCCTTAAAGCATTGCAAAGAATTTCCAACTGTGTTCAATAATATTATAAATAAAAATAAATATATTATATCATTGATTGTGAGTTTCTAGCGGTCAATGGGTTAAACATGGGTATGCTCATTCTGGTGATGGACAATAATCTTGTCGATAGTATATACCCTAGCCCGGCAGTCCTTGGAGCGCTCCTTGACGCAATACCACCTTTCTCTTTGGCTGACAAAAGCCGTCTTCTTCAAATTATACCTGTGTCCTTTGAACAGCATTACCGGTTTTCCGTACCGCGAAACTGTGAACTGGGCAACTGCAAATAATGAAATGCACATTATTCGTTTTTTTCTTATACTTAAAAAAAAACAATTTTTTTACTTACCTTATGGGCTGTTATCGAACAAGCCATCAAAGACTAACTGATACAATACTTGGCTTACGTTTTCAACGGATTGAACAGAGAAAAACTATTGAGATTATTTGAGATCAAAACGTGGGAAAATACGGCTATATTAATGAATTGCGCGCCTAATGGTTGATTTTCGTAAACGTGTACATGTTGCTTGTACATTCGTTAGGGTGTTCACTTTGTGACTCTATTATAGATTTTTTGCGAGAAATTTCATGGCTGGACATAAAAATATGCAAGAAAAATGGAAATCTCAGAAACATTAACATTAAATTTAACGTTCATTTGAATTATTCTCACTGACAATCATAAACTTTTTTGTGATGAAATAAAAAATATGTTTGTGTTAATACGTATAAAAAAACACAAGAAACATTTGCAATTTAATTATTGTGATCTTTGTCTAAAAAAATTATGTCGTTCGCAAGGGTGATTTATTTAGATTGACAAATATTAATGACGTTAATTTTAAATTAAAATTGAGTTGAAAGATTCCACCCGAAAAAACATACATTGCGAGTCAAATAAAAGCTTGTAATATCAATGAAAAACATGAATATGCTGAATTAGATAAGATCAAATATGTAGTAAAAACCAAAACAGGAATTTAAATAATTTTATTAAGATTACATCAATGTTCTACAAGAATTAACTACACATTATTTTAAATACTAGTCATTGACAAACACAGGTAACCTTGTTATCAAACATCATGATCTCGTAATTGTTTTAAACATATATTTTATAACATAGTATGACAACGATACACTGTCTCATAGTTTAAAGTGCCCGCTGACTGCTGACTGTGCCGGGCATAGGCCCGTGAAAATAAAAATAGTCAAGTTGCGAACTACTATAACCTATACTTTAAATTAGTATTTTTAAGTATATTTTTAACATAGCATAACACTTAAATTCTGGTACTTCAATTTGCAAAACTACTTCCATGTCAGCTGTGCTTGTCGTGGCAGTTTGTAATTAAGGCTTCACTACTTGATCGTATCTCTTACAAATGTACATTGTCAATGTCATAAGTGTATCTCTTGTAAACTGTACAAAATAAATAAATAAATACTAAGATGTTAATTAGGTACTACTTAAGTGCCAGTGATGTAAAATCCTTGCATCAGTAATTTCACCACCTTTCTCACCTTCTTACCCGTAAAATTTCTACACATAATTACAACACAGGAAATAATTGCCTTTATTTATTTAATGATTATGTTCACTATTATGAAAATATATAGCGTCGTTTATAGTGATGATCTTCGCTTTGCAGCTAAGCGAGGGTTCCTTGACACACAGCCAGCGCTTTCTAGCTCCTAAACCAGATTTTTTGTTGAATCTATACTTCCCAACGAGAATCACTGGTTTACCGTAACGTGACCATGAAAAAATGGGCACTGAAATAAAATGTAAAGGTTAAAAATCAGTTGTGAACTAGAACAGGTCTTTTTTGTGTTACAAAATGTACAGGACGGTCAGGACGCTCACCATGGTAAGTGATACCCCTTACAGAGTGGCATTGAGACCAAAAACTGATAGGCAGTTACTATTCTGCATCGATGCCGCACTGTGCATGTCACCCGAAACAACAAATGTTAGGTCTATTATACCCGGTAATTTTACTAGCTACAATTTTACTACTACCCCATCTCGAAACACAGAAGTGCAAAACACTTCTATTTCACGGGATATATCTGGCACTCTGGTGGTACTTACCTAGACGAGTCAGTACCTAATCTACCATTTAGCATTTAATGTTAACAAAAAAAGGCGAGGAACCATGCTTGAAACGCAAAAAAATATATTTAAAAAACTTTAAAACTAGCTTAAAAGTGACAACGGTTCTGAGACTTGATTGTGGCTGAAAGCCATTTTAGGTTGAGTGCAATCTGAGCTCGCCAATTTCCCGTTGAATTTGTAAAGGCCATCTGCAACCAACAGCAGTAGTCAGTTCGAAAAACAAGTGACACAACGGTTTCACAAATACTCTAGAAAAAAGGCTCCGCATTTTATTTCGAGTGAGTGTTAACCAAGACTGGGCTTGCCAATTTTTTTCACAATAAATAAAGTATATTCTGTGAAGAGTATTATAAGTATTTTGGTAAAATGAAAGAAACAAAAATACAGTATTTTATTTATGTATTCTTTAATAACATGTTTTTACAACTTCCCGCACAAATTATTAATTAACAATCTTTTTAAAAATCTTCTTACTCTTTTCCCAAACTGAAATTAAAGTAAATGAGGAGCTCAGTTTTTATTAAATTTATAGATGCTCTTTTCTATTCACCCGCCAGCTAGCATTAACCTTTTGAGCGCCAACGTTGTATACACATGACAAGCACATGCGTGCCCTGTACGCCAAGGTCATCTTTAAAGTTATCAATCAATATCGACTTTACCAATATCAACTCTTGGCAACACTATACTTTTCGTAGATAGTTTTATTTATTTTGTGTTGTGGCGTCCAGGGCACGGCAATGCGTTTATGGCGTGAAGTTCAAAAGATAATTACTGTGTGTAACACATGATAATGTGTTTGCATGCTGAAATCAGTAGTTCATATACATAATTTATTTTTGTTCAACAGGAACAAATACAATTTAGTGAAAATACAATATAATAAAACAATATTCTTGGCAACCCTGCCGAAGACCCAAAACCACCCGTCCCCCATATTTCTTTATCCCACAAAGTCAATATATTATGCTAAAACATAGTGGCATTTAATGGATTTTTTCAATTTGCTAGTTGACATTACAAATCAAATCTATAAAAATAAATAATTATAAGATAATCGAATTAGAATACGAATGATGGAGTCAAATATAACATTAACAAATGACTATTCAAAAGTATCTATAAAAGATTTATTTGAATAAAGATATTTTGGATTTGAGTTTTGAGATTGAAAATTAAATTGTCCATTTAGCTTTTAGCAGGATCAGGTGAGATTACCGTAAAATAGTTAATGATTATGTACATTGTTATAAAAATATATGGCGTTGTCGATGGTGATGATCTTTGCTTTGCAGCTAAGCGCTGGTTCCTTGACACACACCCAGCGCATCCTTGGTCCTAGGCCAGGCTTCTTGTTGAATCTGTAATTCCCAAGTAGAAGCACTGGTTTCCCATAACGCGACCATGTAAATATGGGCTCTGAAATGAAATGTTATAGTCAAAAATAATTTAGGTAAAATTACTTATTGAGTTTTAAAAATTATAAAAATCTATTACTTTATAGTAAGATGTTCAATAAAAAATATTATCAAAATATCTGAAGGGAGCCCAAATATTAGTATATCCAAAATATGATATGATATAATCGAGGGTCAAGTACCGTCTTGTTATAAGAGTAGGTGTGTACAGCCAGTAAGTAATAATTACATTTTATTTTCATTTTATCTTCTATGTTAAGAGTACATCGGTGCGTTTTGCTTGCCAAGACGCGGCCTCACCTCCAGCACTGCATCCTGTACACGACCCAACGGCGGGTAGTGTGCAGGGGACGGGGGAATCCACCATTCCTTCATTGAAAGTTACTCTTAGCCAAGTACAAAGGGTAAGTTACAGTTTCTTTGCACATACTTCAATTCGAAACAATGAAAACCATAATTTTCATCGCAGAAGATTTCAGGTAAGCATAATAATATTAATAATACAACAATTACATGAGATCATATTTATTATATCTATAAATTCAGCAAATGACCTAACAATATAAAGTGTATTCCTATGTACGTTTCATAATTGTCCCCAAAATGGTGCACAAACACACGTGTTTAGTTGGTGAAATCCATTTTAGCAACATTAATTATTTTGTCATTTAGACATTTTAAGATTTTTCTGCTGAAGGGTGGCAAACGTCACCCCTCAGTCCTGACTACAACACCAAAAATAATTGTACAAAAAAAGGAAAAATCAAACGCGTGTTTCCTCAGGAAATATAGTGGCAACATTTTGTGACTACTGTTTGCCTGTCCACAGCTTGTTAAGCTGTCCAACCAGCTTAGTGATTATGTTTGTCGTCATGAACAATTATAACATCTTTTAAGGTGATTATCTTCGCTTTACAACCGGTGAGTCGTTCCTTCACACATACCCATCGACAACGGAGGCTGTTGGGGGCCTTGTTTTTTTTTTTATTGAACCGGTACTGCCCAATTAAAATCACCGGCTTGCCATAACGTGACGCCGTAAAAACTGGCTCTAGAAAACGCGAAATACAATATATTAGGTCGAGTCACATACGATCAAATACGTTCTTTGATCCATATGACTTGTTTAGTGAACAAAGTATGTGTTGCGAACAAAATATACACGAATGAACTAACAATACTAATTTATAAGGATTTTTTATAATATACCGATAGATATTGTACTTATTTTTGTTAAATGTCCATTTTTATATTTAGGGGTAAATCACATCATCATCACATCGTTCTTTCCATAATTGAATACATTATCACTCATGAACATATTATATATTGCTACTACATAATTGTAGGTACTATCGTATCAATGATTATGGTCATCATAATACTTGACGATGATTTCATCGATCGTGATGATCTTAGCTCGGCAGCCTCCGTGGTCTTTGTTGCAGATCCATCGAACCTTGGACCCTCTGCTTCCACTCCACTTGCTAAACCTGTACTGCCCGATCTGTATCACAGGGTTCCCGCGGGTTGACCACGTGAAAATTGGCTCTGCAATAGCAAACACCGCGTAATGTATTGATAATAGTTTTATCATAACTTGCGAAAATGCAAACATGAACTAGGCACTTGTAATCGATACGAGTATTTAAAAAATATTATAATTAAAAATGGAATTCTTTACTTGTATTCTCTAATATGTAATTTTTTACAAAATTAAAATTCTCCTTAACCCTTTGAAGGCCAGATACGCCTTAAAAAGAAACAAACTATAGATTTTCCATTGTGTCTGAATTCCTAGAGGTAAAAGGGTTGAAATACACTTAATTTTGCAAATCGCGAAAGCCTAAGTCAATACTATAATTGAACTGTTTTATAACTTTAGGTGGTGTTTAAATCAAGCAAACAACTATTTAGAACTGGTTTAATTATTTTCAATGTGAATGCTCAAACCTCACCGTTGATGTTAACGACAGATGATAGCAACAATGATGTGCGTATCAGCAATTAACAAATAAGAAACTTATCGGCAAATTGGCACGTATACTGATTGACTAAAATACTGACTTAAATTTCCACTCATTACAGCATCCAATAACTAGAGTATGTAGCAGAGTTCTTTGTCTGAAATAATGATGCTGCTGATTTATTAAAATGTAAATTAATGACGAGGACTATTAATATATATAATTTAACGAAATATAATCTTAGGATAATAAGTTAATAAACACATCATTTCATAAAACGATTTATTAATAGCGACAACTTAAATAACAATGTTATAGCAAAATTAATCATAGCAAAAACATAGAAGCAGAATATAAAATGCATTGAAATAGACCAACGAGAAACATTTTCACGATTTTGAAAATAATTTATTTACTTAATATGTACTTCAAAATCAACTCAAATTTAATAAAAAGCTGATGTGATGAGCCATTAAGGGTAAAATTGTATGCTTTTGTCACTTGATCGACTCAAAAGAAAGGGATGCACGTGTGTCTAGAAGGAAAAATAAAAATAGATATCACTGGAAATAGAGCAACAAAATGCATTACTGTCCGTAAAGTTAAAAACCTCAAAATTACGTGTCTACGTCCACTGCTGATTCATTTAGGCCCTAATGACATCCTAATCACTACCAGCCGACATTTATAAATTTCCTCATTTTGATAATTTTATAATCAACGAATAACTATTTTCAAATAGTACATCGTCTTTCTGACAATGTATTTCTTGCTATTAACCTAGATTCAGTAGCGATCCTCAGTTTTATAGCTATGGCGTTGAAATGGGTAAAATTTTTAAACAAACTTATAACTTTGGCAACAACAAACGACCGTCAAAAGCATATTTATCATTAATTTTTAATGCTAATTATACGTCGAAAATGTAGTCACTTGTTTGACTAATAATCAGTGAAATTAAAACAAGGCTACATTGATACCTACCTATCTAATGTATGAAATATCTACTTAACAAAGCTTATCGCCTGTCAATAAAATTTGGTGAAATGTAAATTATGGCTCGAATAACCCTTGGATGTAGTTTGTATGTATATTGACTTTCCTAACTGGAGCATGCTTGGCTTCACTCAGCAGTTGTCCTGGCGTAGTAGCAATACCCGTAAAAAACTAAATTATTTAACATACCTAACTTATGAATAACTTTAAAACTAACGCTAACCATTTTAATTTCCATCACCAAATTTAATTCTTTCACAAAAACATCAATTACAAACATGCAAAAGCAACTAAAAAACATTTATGCCACTTAAAAACGTCAACTTATGGTAAAAAGCAACGAATAGAAATAAAACTTTGTACCTCTAATTATTTTTTTATAAAAAAGAACTAAATTCATCTTATCTTATAAAATAGCAACATAATTATTTTCTGACCACGGTTTCTAAACGAGTTTAGCTTTTGGTCCAAAGCCCTCATCCATAGTGATAGGTTTGAGCCAGCATTGAATTGTTAGACATGATGAATCCAAATTATTTGAATATAAAAAATGCATTAACCATTACGGTAACTTAGTTATTGACTTAATACATTAAAAAAAAGTATGAAAACGTCAGTGATTGTGATCACAAGACAGCTGTATTATCTCGTCATCCATGGTGATGATCTTGGCTCGGCAGCCGTAGCACGTCCGCGCGCACACCCACCGACCGCGACGCCCTCTGCATCCCGACCACTTATTGAACCTGTATTTCCCCATCTGGATAACTGGCTTCCCATACCGCGACGTCGTGAATACTGCCTCTATCACCGTTTCAACATCTGCAACAAATCACAATGTTAGAAAGGCAAACATAAGTATTTGTTGGAATCATATCAAATAACAAAAATACAAAACATATTGTAAAATAATCGTTTACCTCGTTACTTACTTGATGAATTTTATTAAAAGCATTTATAATGCATAAAACGATTTTGGTATTAATTAAACCTTTGGCGCAGTTATTCGAATTGTACTAATTTTTTTTCTATGTCACCAAGTGTACGGACGGTGATGGTAAAAGATACGACTGACCATGACTTACCTACTTTGATGGAGACCAAGAACCGATAGACAATTATTATTCTCCATCAACGTTGCACTGCGCCCGACACACGAGACAACAGATGTTAGGTCCCTTATACCTAGTAATTTCATGATTTATTCTTAAGCTAAATTATAATCGTGACACTCGTATCATTGTTACGATATTTTATTCACACTTCAAAGAAAAATAAAATTTGTTTCAAACAAAATATAAATAAAATGTAGTTATAATTCACAACACGATTTTGTGTATTTTCCATATCTCTGCTACACAATTTATTGTAATAAGATAGAGTAACATGCTCGTAAATAAATGTTCTACTTAAATTGAGAATAAATAACGTACAATACTAATTACGCTTTAGGTATAATACTGGTTTGTTAAAAATAGTGATTTCACAAAAACGTATACCGACACAAAAAACGGCACAGATCTATTTAAAAAAAAATAAGTACAAAAAATATTATAATTCAAATGTTTTGTTACAAATTTAAAAACTTGACATTGTGTTACACAATATCCAGCTTTTTTAAAGTACAAGATGACTATTTAAAAATCTCAACAGCAGCCTACGTAGTTAGTTAAATCACACAAATATAATGATTGATAACTTAAGTTTATATCACTACCTAAACTAATAATAATATAAAGCTTTATTACAGATTCTAAAAATGTATGGTTAATAATGGCGCTAATCCATTCTTATAAATATATAAGCATTTTAGAATAGCTGCGTTACCTGCGTAACGCAGAGAAATAATTTATCTGATGTATGATTAGAATAGCTCTTCGCATTCGCTCATACTGGTCACTGTAGACACATTGTAATTTACACACTAGTTACCAAATGTAGATAAACTTGCAAATAATAGCCAAAATATGTACCATAATAGTTACATTGATTCATTACCATTAAATGTGTTTATTATCTTATCATTAACAACGAGTCTAATGACGCTTAATAAATTCTAGAATGGGCTAATGAAACTGAAATCTAGTAAGTGGAAATCCGTAATAGATGTGTTTTATAGATTTCTAATTTAGTCTTGACCATGCAAAGGATAGAAAATGCATTTAGCACTTTGTACATTTGGTTCAAGTAATAAACTAAGGCTTTCGTCATTATATAAAACCGAATGTCATTCATGCAAGCATCATGCAAGGTATAAAATCAATTCCTTTTTCACGATAAGCTAGACTAATGAAGCGTGATCATTTGCATCCATAATGAATAACCCTTTTCTAATAATTAATAAGGATAGTCTTAACGAAGCTTAAAACATTTTAAAAAATCGAAATAGAGACCGGGTCCGAAAATAAAAACATAAGTAAACAAAAATTTACAATGTCAAAATACGCTCCTTGAAAACAATGATTTGAATAAACATGTAAGTAGGTAAATAACTGATTCATCAGTTAATGTAGAAACTGATATCTTTGACAATGAAATAAAAGCAAGCGATGAAGATAACGCTCCACAACCAGAAGCATCACAAATGGATGTGATGGTTCCTGGCACGCACGATGACGTTGTCGATGGTAGTGATGGTGGCCCGGCAGCCCTGCTGGTTCTTCACGCAGGTCCACCTGATGTGCGGCCCTTTGCTCCCACTCCACTTGTTATAACGATACTGACCTACTATTATCACAGGATTCCCAAAACGAGTCGTCGCGAACTTCACCTCTGTAAGAACATATCACTTTTGAATACCCGAGAAATTGTATTTCAGATAAAGCTAAGTTAAGAAAATGTGTATTGTAAAAGCAGTCTACAAAAGTTCTTGGCAATTTCGTTTTTCTTCATTCTACTACAGAAAAAATCTTCTAATGAATAATTAAAAGGAATCCAAATTAGTGCAGATTCATGTATTTAAGATACTTAAAAGAATTATTAATACTCGTCTGTTGACAAGTGGCTTTGTGTTATGATTGAGCTGCTACGTCAAAAGTATTTGAACTAAGTTATTTATTTATTTATCTTACAGTTAGTTTTTATTTTTTCATTAAAATACAGAAAAAATATGTAGGGTTTAATAAATAATTACTGTTATCATTATATCTATTTCTAAGCTTTATTTTCCGCACAAAACAACCGACTATGAAAAAATATAAAATAATGCATTATCTTATCGAAGGCTTCAAAAAAGCATTATGTTACGGTGCTTTTTAAAAAAATTAAGTTAATAATTGAAGAACTAGTTCAATTCCTTCATCATATTCCTTAGTATCCATATAATCTCATGGTTCCTAATGATTGTGCTCATTGAGGGTCTTCATGATGACGTTGTCAATCATGATGATCGTGGCCGTGCAGCCGAACTTGGCCTTGATGCATGTCCACCGTGTTTTAGATCCCTTGCTGGCGCTGTGCTTGTTGTACCTGTAGTTGCCGATGCATAGGGCCTGGGTTCCAATGCGCGTGTGCTCGAAGTAGGGGCCTTCAACATAACCAGTAAAAATATACCACACGTTCAGTTTACACCAACTTAAAAAGCAAAACATCGTGAAGGAAACCTTCATGCACGCCTGCGAAGAGATTCGAAGGTTGTGTGTGAAGTCGTCCAATCCGCACTGGGCCCGCGTGGACGACTAAGGCCTAATCACCCTATACGGGTAGGCTCGTGCCCCTCGGTGGGGACGTTTAATGAGCTGATGATGATGAACTTAAAAAGCATGTAATAAATCGTCTCGGATTGTTGTACAGGATTAATAACTTTACGCAATTTACTTTTTGGCGCGTTGTCAGTCTTCGGATGTAAAGAAAATTATCTCGAGACTGTTCGTGCTTCAGAATATCCGTATAGTCCTTGGTCCAACCAATGCCTTAGTATGACAACCAATAGATCGCGTTTGTTGGGCAAAGTATGGGAAGATTGGGCCATCAAATCTTAACATAAATTAAAATGTAAAAATAACTTCAATGTATATAACGGTATAAATTACAGTAAAATTATAATATGATTCAATTCATAAAATTTACCAACACATATTGTTTGGCACCTGTTTATGTTATCACTATTTTAATGTGTCCTTATTTTTATCGAATGGCCAATCTATTTATCAGTTGCTTCTTTTATATATTTCCAAATGCGACAGTTTTTTTCAGTGTGCGTGCAATGTGTTAACGTATTATGTTAATATTTAAAGGTTGTCCAGAGAAAACGAAAAACCTTTCGATTAACAAGTATTTATATCCAAAATAACATAAATAATTTTTCTAATCTCTTCTGTTTACATAAATAATGTTTATCTGAAAACTTTGTAAACTCTGTCAAAAATAGAAATATTTCACAAGTCACTGATATCAATTCCAATTCTATGTTTGCCCCTTCTGTAAATATGATTATGGGAGTTGAAAGTTCTGACGATGGTGTCATTCAGCGTGATGACAGTGGCCCGACAGCCTGAGGTTTTCTTCGTGCATATCCACCGCTCCTTTGGTCCTCTCGATGAGCTGTGCTTGCTGTACCGGTCCTCGTTCATACAAAGAATCCTTCGTCCACCGCCCGTCTTTATGAAATAACATTCTGCGAAGATTTCATGTTATTATTAGACTTATCAATAATTTGTTAACCAAGAATAGCATTTTTTTTATAATAAAGATCATAACATAACTGAATAAAATAAAAGCTGAAACGCTGATTACTGTCCAGCTATCGTTATGATTACCCCGATATAGAATACTATATTTTTCAGTTATAAAAATGGTTTGAAAATTGTTAACATTATTTAGTTAGATGGAAGCTTTGCAGGCTTCTAGAGATCAGTAGTCATGCGACCTATAAATTTATTGTGACACGCTCCCCTTACAGTTCTTGATGGACACTTTCCAGAAATTTATGGATTTAGTCCAGTTCTAGAGATTGAATATTATTTGGACACAATTAATGGTTGCTCAGATGAGTGCACCTCTTGTTTTGTGAGGACCCACGATCGCATCGGAAGTGCTTTAGTGTTTCTCTAATCCTTAAATGTGAACTTTAAGACCTTATATTAAATAACAATAAAGTAAAGAACCAAAGGACAAAAGCATTTTACTTGAATTTTATTTTGACCAATTCACACTACATGACATAATTACTACCACAGTGGTTATGTTGGTTGGAGATCTTGACGATGACGTCATCGACGGTGGTGACCAACACCCGGCACTGAGTCTTCCTGTGGGAGCATCGCCACGACGTCTTTGGACCACTATATTTGTGAACGTAAAACTTGTAAGTGCCCACCTCCAACACTTTGCTACCGCCACGGGTTTCACGGAACCTTACTGTGAAAATACAACACAATATTATATAGTAATTATGTCATATAGTGTGAATTAGTCGTAATATAATAAAATTCTTTTGATTCTTATATTTATTGTTATTGAATATAAGGTCTTTACCTTCATGTTTAAGAACTAAAGAAACATTAACGCACTTCCGATATATAAATAATCTTAACTTAAAGGTAGGAAACTTAAAGGCAACTTAAACTCATACAACATTTCAGACTGCCTTCCGATATACGAAATGAACTAATCAGAAAAACAGCTTTACATCAAGAACCTTTAAATAATAATGGTAAATAACTTATGATTTTTTTAAAAAACCTGAATCTGAACTTAGAACAATTGAAATTAAACAACCATAAGAATTTATTTGTCTTTTTAATTGTGATATAGGTAGGTACTACGTACCTAAATGGCGAAAATGAGAAACGTTTTTTAGCGAATCGCTTTATTTTCAATAAAGTCATTTCCTAGAATTACCTGACAATCCTTACATATTACAACTACAAAAAATAAAAGCAAACTGAAATCTTTCTCCGTAACAAAAATTAATAAGGTATTCAACCAAAGTTATATAACACATAAATATGTCATAAACATAATGTTAAAATTATACGGTAAACTCCTCTTATTTACTTAGTCATTTTAAGCTAAATAAGGCACTTAGAATCCTATATCTAAATAAATCTTACTGAATGCAGCAATAACTGCGATAGCGGTAACTTTTCAAAAGGCAGTAGGTAAACAGGAACCATTGATAAAGTATAACAAGCTATATATCAAAAATTCTCTATGCTTAATCCTCAAATATCAAACAATGTATGTATCACATTTTGTTACTGAAAAGGTACCCTTTTTATATTACTATGATACCAAGTCCTCGTATTTATCTCAATCAATTATTATTTAACAATACCCATAAATATTACTTGTAAATAAATTTGTGCTAGTAAAGTTTTTAATGTTTAGTGGTCATAGATAATCGATTCCGCGGCCCTATTAAACCTATGGATTAATTATTTAAATTTAACGAAAAATCAAATCAAATATTAATTTTTTAATTTCATTAACCCAAATCAACAGTTAATAAATTTATAAAATATATACAAAGGCAAACAAAAAATCTTCTTATATAGTTAAATGCAAGTTTAGGTAATGTCAATTTTCTCACACGGTTTTGTAATTGAATAAAAGCATTCATCTGGGTTTTTATTTTAAGTAACAAGCACCGTTATATTATTACTCCAAAGATAGAAAAATAGTAGGATAAAAAATTGCCATCACTTATACAAATTATCTAATCAAAATACAGTATTATTGTAAAGCACAAATTATAATTTACTTATTCATTATTTAATATATTGAAATAAACTGAAAAAAAGGGTTCTAATTGTGTAATAGGCCACTTCAAAAAATGCTTTTTTTGAAACTACTTGTTGAGTACTAAGCTTTTTTACGAACAAATAACAATTGAATCATGTTTCTTATCTTTATCATACATCTGATAACTTTATATTATTTTGTTAAAGTTGAAGGAATAAGTTTTCAAATTTACCAATCTATAGCAAGGAATAAAAAAAAATCCTTGGACCATTTAACATTTACTTACTTACTTAAATTTCGTACAGGACACAATACATGCTCAGTTTGCACTTTAAAATTAGAAAATAACCTAAATATTAAAAACGATAAGCATCATATTTTTTAAATTTGGAGAATCATCGTGAAAATGATTATATCATCCTCGTAAGCCTATACCACCCCACACCAAGAAACAGGCCTTCCCACACAGCACACTAATGGGAAGATCATATACACCTGCCATTATATTGATGGATAAAATATGTTATGTCTAAATATCTTTCAATTTTACCTTGGTCCACCTTCATGATAAGTTTCAGTTTCTACTTTAAAAGAACATAACCTAGATACTAAAAATTAATACACCATGGACGTATAAAAATATGGACAGACTCTCCTTTATACATACATAAAATGTGTTCCCGAAAAGACAGCTGCTGTCATGTATGACATTTTGACAAATAATTTTCTGTAATTTTGCATGTATTTATTTCAATGTTTTTAACTAGAAATTTTTTCTTAAAGCCAAATGTCATAAGTTTCTCATACAAAAACTGAACGAATTTTGACACACTTGTTGTCAGCGAGACTCCGTCCGAATTTCTAAACGACCATGCTTACCATGTGTTAATGGGTATGTTCACTATACGTTTTAACAATGACGTCATCGCGCGTGGTAATTGCAGCGCGACAACCAGACCCGTACTTGATGCACGACCAACGAACATTTGGACCCTTACTGCGACTGAGACGATAGAAACGGTATGGCCCCACCTGAATCACCATATTGCCTGCCCGAGACTTCGTGAATATCGGCCCTGAAAGACGAACAAAATGTCACAACCGTGTCACACAAAAAAGTATGTCGCCAGTGTCTTCATTTAATATCGTAAAAAAACCAACTGCTTTTATATTACCACCAACAGACTAGAGTAATATAATACCTCAATAGATATTTATGTACCTTGTTGCCTCTTCCATAAATTGTATATCTGGGTAACCATTCGAAGTGATTTTTAAAAGTGGCGGGATTGGAACTTGCGCCCTCTAGAGACACACAATTAGAAGTATATATTCAGTCTTTTTTAAGGGATATATTCTTATAAGTTAGTAATGTTTTTTTTTTCACTTAAATATGGTGGTTAATTGAAAAATCATCCTAGGAAGATAAACTAAGTAAAACAACATTTTCTTTCCTGTATTTGCATGTAATGTAAAATGTGTGCCAAGGAAATATAAATAAATGTACATTAGTGATTTTTATTTTAGTTAAGCAACACATATTTTGTACTGTTCAGTTATAATAATTGTTACAACAGTCGACATAAAAAGTGAAAAATAAAAACTAGTTTGATTTAAAGCAACGCAACATGTAATTTATAATTTTTATTTTATAACAACACATTTAACATATATAAAAAAATAACTAATTGCTCCTGTTACCTACAAACAGTGATTGCAATTATAAGTAACTTAATGCTGATAACCTGGTAAAATGTAGGCTCAGGTCTCTTTACGTCTAACAGGTTACTAACAAATATGTTTACACACCACATAATTCCAAATGTATCATATAATATATAAAATATACATTTTATTGTTTTAATAAGAAAACTTTACCTTGCTGAATTTGTTGCAGGTTTCATCTTAGGTTAAAATATACTCTGATTAGTTAGTAGCTTTTTTAGCAATTATTAGTGCCTATATCGTGCCTTGATTGCTTAAGCTTTTGAATTAGTAGACTACGACAATCAAATCTTTTGCACCTCCAGTGCATTATATGCATTTTAAAATGCCATTCTTTCTTTTTTCTGTTGACCGCAGATGGCCTTTTCCGATTCAGCAAGCAATTTTTGAACGCCGCTGCGTTATTAAAAGTTAAATACATAGCGGATACTAGCAATGTTCTAAACTGTATTACGTGTAGAACCACCGCGTTTATGGTGTCCTGTGTACAAGCATAGGTATTCAATCAAAGCGATCTAAGAGGCAGACTACTGATGGGAAAACTGTATATTTTAAAGAGAAAATTGTTCTATCTCGTATCTACGAAATTTCAGTGTCTGAAGTTTTTTTGGCTTGTGGAACTTGTGTGGTAAAACTTTAAAGGCTATTTACGGTCATGACAAGAGTCATGGTATTTCATATTTGAGTTTATTTTTCGACTCACACTTGATTCTAATTTGGAGCGATCGTATACAGAGGTTGATATCAGACCTTTTTTATGCTGGGGCTATACTAACGGCTAACGTCATTTTCCCAATAGCGTCAAAATTATCGATTAAGTGTGGATAAACCTGAAATTAACGCCCACTGTCGCGATAGTTAATGATATTACCTATTAGTGTGGCCCCAACATAAGAGTTGGTTTGAGCTTAAGGGGCAATTGTAATCAATAAGAGAATCTCAACATTCATGGTTATGGTTTAGGTTGACCCTGCTCACAATGTTCATGTCATTCAAAGTGATGATAGAGGCCTTGCATTTGGTCCTGGTCCTCGTGGAACACCTCCACCGGGTGCGGCTGGCTGTCATGCGGTCCCTGGAGAACTTCATATCTCCCACGAGCAACATCACTGTGCCGCGGCTCGTCTTCAATATCCTTACTGAAATAAAAAAAACGTTTTTTTAATAATTCAATTGTCAAACACATCATATTGGATTTTGGTTTCACTGGTTAGTTGCTCATATTCAAATTTTAAATTTATTTTTCTCTTAACAAGTGTGCACCATGAATCAATAACAATACATAATACTTACTTAAAAGAATAGCGTTATTTCTTTGGGATTAAAGTAAAGTTGCCAGTAATTTAGCCCCGTTAAAAATCATTTTGGCGATTTGCAGAATATTTTTTTATAAATTACCAAGTTTTAATTATTAACTTTGTCCTGATATTATGTAGAATCACTACTTAATATAAGACAAAGCAAATGTGTTCTGGGAATGCGAATCCTCGTTCACCCTTAAAAAAAAAGGATAACTGCCTTCTAACCTCTCATATATTTTTATATAGGAAATTTGTATTCATGCCATATACTTGTTCAATTCACTTATTGACTTCCTACAGCAAGTTTCAAACGAAGTACGTGTATATATGAATAAAACAACGAATCAAATAGATGCTGATATCATTTTTATTTTCTCTACACGAAGATGTGATTTTTATTAAAAAATAAGTTCTGAATGGGTTACTGTTTCATTTATTTGTTAATTCGTTCAAATTATAAAAATCAATAAAACAGAAAATACATTAAAGGGTAACATTAAAAAATATATAATATATATATACAAGTCTTAAATAAGAAAATAGCTCGTAAAACGAACTTAATAACCGTGAATAAAACTCATATAATATTCGCTGACAAGTCATAATATTTCTAGATGATTTCTTTATATGAGATATAGGTCTATATTTATTACCTATATCTCAAATCATCTATAAAGCAAATAATGCAGAAGTTACTTTTAGCTTCTATTTTAATCACTAAGAGATCGTATTACACAAATAAATACTATCAGCTTTTTCCCGTAGACAGATATCGTCCCGTGAAATATAAGTATTTTGCACTTCTATGTTTCGGGATGAGGGCTCTGTAGGTAGTGTAATTACCAGATGTGTAAGACCTAAACTCTGTTGTCTCGGGTGACGGCGCAGTGCGGCATTGATGGAGAATGATGTTTATCAATTGATGTTCTCCTTCAATGCCGCTCTGTCATGGTCAGGCGTATCACTTACCATCATCCTGACCGTCCTGTTCACTTCATAATAAAAAAAATCTTTACCACACACCTATCGGTTCTACATTTGTCAATCTCCCGCATACAACGCGACCATGGTAATATTATCTATATAGTATTACCGTGTCGCGATATAGGGAAATTATGACCTGAGTATAATTTTTAACCCTTTACCGCTGCCAACAGAAACAATTGAGTTTCTATTGTGTTGGAATCCTAGCGTTTAAAGGTTAAAGGAACGGTCTTCTCCTACCAAGGTTTTCGACCACACTACCCATAAGATCTGATGTAATACTAATTCATGTGGTTATGGTTTAAGCAGCTCTTAAGCACTGACCCTTCGAAGGTAAGTAAGTAGGCCTTGCACTTCGTCCTAGAGCGCGTTGAACATTGCCATCGAGTTCTGGTGCCCATATTGTAGGATTTTGAGAACTTAAAGCCTCCGGAAGCGAGCATTTCCGTGCCCCTATTTGTTAGAATCAGTGTCACTGCAAAAAATAATTGAATTTGAATTCTAATCTGATTTAGAGATATAATTAAATTATAGCAAATTAAGTATTGCAATATTAACTTAGTAAAATTGTTCTTACCATCATCATCTCTAACGTACCACTGTATTGACGACCCATCTGGTGTAATGGTTGAGACGTTGGCTACTTTACCAAGGGTTCCGGTTTCGATCGCCGGACAGTGCAAATATGTTTGAGCATGAACAAGTGAATGTCAGTGAATATTTATTATTATTTATTTTACTGTAGGACACAAGCGTTCCGGTACGGCTATAGCTATCTATAGGATTTATTTATCCAATCAGGTTTACTTCTTCAATGTAAAATTACTCTAATTAATCGGTTTTATACACCGCTTGTTATAATGCAACAAAATAGATTACTTTTAAATCAGACATGGATTACTTTATATACCAATCTTAAACTTCACTTGTCGTGAAAGTTCATCAATAGTATTGTTTAAAAAGTCACAACAAAGACATGAAAAAAAATCAAAAACATTACAAATAATTTATTGAATGATAAAAAGATTACCATCAGATTTACCTCAGTATTTATTGTGAGAGGTTTTTTGTTAATAGGAAAATAAAAATTTATCGAAAAACAAGTAACAGTAAAATTCTTCTAAACGGAGCATAACGTACAAATACACCTATTTAATATTCAGTACACTCACACAGAAAGTAGTGTGTTTACAGAAAAACACTTCAATCGCTTCCTTTAATTTTGCAGTTACAATTACCTTGTACCTCGATGGCTTCACTAAAAGTTATTTAACTGTTATTTAGGGTTCCGCTGTTTTCTCCTTGAAACTTTAAATTTCAATTACACAACCTTCTGACCGAAATTCCTAATAACAGTTCTAATTGACACAAGCTCCTGCTTATGACTATAAGATTTTTATTTACTTCGTAAATAAAAGAACCTCTCTTCCCTGACGTACCCAGCATTTCGTATATACTCCATTTTGAGTCACTAAGTCGTTGTGAATTTACCAGATAAGTATTATATTAGCGGTATCCAATGCTGGTCTATCTTTCTTCTATGGTTGCGGGTATTTCAAATCCTCCATATTATTCGAAAGAATTTGTATATTCTTCGTTCCAAGTTACGTTTTTTTTATTTTGTGTTTTAAATCAGAAGGTTTGTTTCTTGTACCTTTTTCTGACAGCACCAACTCCTTTATTTTCTAAAACTCTGACGTTCATATCCCTTATCATATTATATACATTCTTGTGCATAATACTGCTTCATTTTCAAGTATAAGTTATTTTTCATTCATCTACCACATTCAATGCCAATGTCATGTACGAGTAATAATTGTTTTTATCATTGTTTTTCTCTTGTAATACGTCTAAATACAGTCACATTTGTTGCGATGTATTGAATTAATAAATTAAATCTTTATTTATTTCTAATATTGGGAGTTATTTTGTACGTCTCCGGCAAAGGTTATGGTTGTGAGTGAGGTTGGTGCGGCAAACCACCCCATCAGCTGTGAACACGTAAGCTCTGCACCGAGTGCGCGACCTGGTGGTGCACCGCCACCGCACGTACCGGCTCGTCACCCGGTCCTTGGTGAACCGGATCCCGCCTGCCTCCAGCATCATCGTGCCTCGTTTAGTCCACACTTGCATCACTGAAAAACACACTTTATAAGAACAAAACATATATCATTATTATTTACTGTGGCGAATCAAAACACAATGAAAATCTATTGTTAGACATAGCGTTGCCAGACGACCGGAGAGCCGGATATAGTTAGGCTTTTTGACCGCCTGTCCGGCCCAAATTTGCGGAGCTCAGGGCCTGTTCGGCTTTACGAACATCAAACAATTTTCCTTATTACACAATTTATCATTATGCAGGGTGTTTGGTATTTCTACAAATATATGAGAAAAATACGCAGGCCTGTCTGGCTTTAGGTATGGCGACCTGGCAACCCAAGTTAGATACCTGTTTCCGGCATTCCACACTCGAGAGGATATTAAAAAAATACCCTTAGATATTCAAACGGCCCATCTAGCCCCAAACTAAGCGACTCACTTAAACGATAAGAATCAAACCATCGATAACTATACCTACATTTCGTTTCCTTATGAATAATTTCCTATTTTATAATAGATAACTCAGACTAAAACACCATGCTTTTATAGTAAAGAAATATCCTTTTTTTTGTGGAAATCACAACATGCAGGTGTCTAGATTTAATAATCTAGTCCCCAACGTTTCCCTTTCTCATAATTAAGTAGTTAATTAAAAGTTTGGAAGATGGTTCGCTGTTTAATATACCGCAAGTTCAATTTAGTTTATCTTGTATACTAAAATCAAATGCATTGAATTCACAGTAATGAACAGTAAATTACATTAATATTCATTTTATATTAAGTCGAGGCAGCTGTAGGTATACATTTATAAAATTTAAGAAAATAACGGGAAAAGGCATAAATGAAACTACAGAATAATAGAAAAAAATGTATACAATACAAGTTTATCTAGGATGTAAGTAGTAAAATATTGAGTTGAGATAAACATTACTCATGATTAAATACTGAATAAAAGCATGTCACTATTTTTATCCACCACCAAAACCTAAGTAATATTTATTAAAATTAGTAACTTTGTAAGTGCATGAAGTGCTATAATCAAATGATGAAAGATTAGTCGCTACAATTCATTTTTAACTACATTGTAACACTTAACCGCTACCCACCCCTAAACAAAGAGCTTACAATAATGTAAAAGTATTTATCTTAACTAAACTAACTAATATTTATAGTTATAACATTGCCCATGAAACCAATATTAAGCCTCAAGTATTTTTTAAGAGTTTTGCAATACGCAACATCAATTGATATAAGCACCGTGAATGTCATGTGTTCGTAGGAATTCCAGAAAACCGTGATTCTGGATGCATTATTCAAACCTTTACTGAGGTTAATGGGATATAAAATATGTAGGAATTGGTCTATTTATCCCCATCTAAACTATCTGAGTTATAACAATATATACTCGTCTATGTAAACATCAAAAATATTTAGTACAAAATGGCTTGAACGTTGCTTGCGAGGTGACCGTCCTTTAGCACAGTAATTTCGTATCCTCGTTCATGCTTACGAGTGTTATTTAAAATTTAAACAACACTCCCCAGTCATACGAACGATCATACAATCTAATAACTATTATTTAGTTGTTAAATCCTTACTTTAATTATTGCAAGTAGAAGCAATTCCTAATCTGGAAACAAATGTATTATCAATTCTTACTACTGCTGCCAGAAACCTCGTTATTAATATATTAGCAGTTGGTCATGGAACCCATAAATTAGAACCTTATTTCCCTTAAGATTGACATCAATCAATCATGTTATCTAGTTGATGCATTCTTGTATAATATATCTCAATTTATAATACGTAATCTTCTAAAATATTTTCAATTATTTTACAAAAAAAAAAATACATATAAATAATTGATTTCATTAATCCAAATATGTATATTTACAGATAAAGCTATGGCAAAATAAAAAATAAAGTCGCAGGCAAAAATCTGGCAACACTAGATAAGGTGATAAGACTGGAGTGATTCAACATCGAAATCCCACTAGAGTACCTCGTAAAGTATGCAGATACCATATTCAGAATCGGTTAGCGCTCGTGTGGGCCATGGGGTCATGGAATCCCCACACGCGGACAATGGCATTGTCCATTGTATGTAGAGACGCCCTGCACCCAGCTTTTGCCTTCACGCACACCCATCTTGTCCTGCTACCATATTTGTTCACGCGGTTGAATCGATACTGGCCTATCATGATCACAGGATTCCCACGCTGTGACTGTGCAAACACGGGATTCAGATCTGAAAACGAAATACCATTTAGCACCTGCACGGCGAAACTAGATAAGTTATGCCAATGTAATTTGGTACACCTGAAAATGGCGTCTGCGATCACCAACATCTGGTGGGAATATAACACGCATCTTTTGATAAATAAAGTGCTCTATGAGCCGTAATAGAGGAATAACTTGATTTGTTGCATGCATGATTGCAACGAAAGATATGTTGCCAAACACCAATAGAAGATCAGCGAGCAACAACTGAAAAACTTTACCTGGAGTCACCGATTAATCGAGGGCTAACTTAACCGGGATTTGTAAAAGGACGCAGGTTCGTATTTTACGTGAGTACTGAAGACATCGAAGGCAAGTATTTTTTTTTATTTACCCAAGACAAAGAACTACAACGTATCACGTCAAAAAAATGTTTAATCATTCAGTGGCTCACGCTACAAACAAAAAAATACAAATGACTAAATTAAATGCGTTTATTCAGAATAATTGTTACAAATAATTATAGTTTAAGTCAACATCTACATCAATAAAACTTTATACTACATAAAATACAAATTGAAACTAGAATATACGCTATTATAATATTGTTTAAAAACGCTATGACCATTATAGGTTATTGTTTGATAGCTACAAAATTCTTAGCCTAAACCAATACAATATTGTACCTACATTTCAAAACCTAATTTACGAAAGTTCATTTTCTAAGGATTTTTTTATCATCATACACTTTGAAGCTAGGAACAAAATACATGTACCTAAATACTAGATAAATATATAACATTAATTATATAGCAACTAAGCAAAAAAGCCTATTTTATTAATATGATAAGTTTTATTTTGTAATAAATTACATATAAAGTCTACATACAAGTAGACCCACTAACCCCAAAATTGGAATTAAGTGTGGACAGTTGATCACCTCTTTCCCCATATCTATGCTATGTGGGCAGGCCTGTGCCCTGCAGTGGGCCGTTAAAGGCTGATGGTGAGTTTAAAAACCTTTGACACGGAGATATACATTTACATTACTTTTTGCATCATTAAGTAAACGGGTCGACCTGTACGCACCGTAAATGATAAATGCTACCCATCACAGATGCAGTGTTGATCGAAACCAAGAACTGTATACTCGTATATGGATAACTATTATTTTCCGCCAACACTGCCCTGCGCCCGTCACCCAGACAGCCCGTTACCTCAAACGCTCTACTGCACGGCTCCCTGGCTCAGTCACTTACGCACACCATAGCTAGTGAGTGGTCTCTTTTTAACCAGACAATTAAGTAGCTTAATAGGAGAGGAATTCCACTTTCTGACCACAACTCGTAATAAGAGAAAGGTTTACAAAAGATCAAATGGGTCAGATAGGTAAAAAGCACAATTCCTGGGACCCAACGCAATATTAAAGGGAAACCGGGAGTCGAGTACGAATGTCTATGATGGTAATAACTCAATGGTTATGCTTGCCGAGGGTCTTGACTATAACGTTATCAACAGTTGTGATGGAAGCGGTACAGCCAGTTTTCTTCTTGATGCACGTCCAGCGAACCTTGGACCCCCAGCAGGCGTGCTTGTTAAACCGCCACTCCCCTATTTGAACCACCAGATTCCCTCGCTGAGACAGACCGAACTTCGGCTCTGGAAACCAACAGCAAAACAATGTTAATTTTAGTTCAAACTATATTCTGAATTTTCAAAAAATTAAAAGGAATCTACTTTGTATGACATATAGATAATAAATACTATTTTCAACCTTACTCGACTAATATGGACGTATAATATAAAATTGGCAATTAATTTTTACTAAGTGATTATTTAAACTCTCTATTATCTTCCTTTTTACATGCTGTTTCTTCTTGAAATTTACATATATAATTAAAAAAAATCCCTCGTATAATATTTATGTTTATTTAACCAATTATTCCAAATACAACATCTATTTAAACTAATCGATTAAGAATAAAGTTTAATGTACATAACACTAAGTTAGCAAATCAATATATTTCACCAAAAATAAAATTCCCTTATTATTATAAACTCTCTTAAAAGTTTGGTCAAATCTACCATAATCATATGGTACCTTAAATATTATTTAATTTAAATTATGACTTATGTAAAGGTACTTCAAATGAAGGATTCCTTGATTTTTATTGCGCAATATTAAAATAAAGAAAACCTTTATTATTATATAAAATACAATTTTTAAGGTAGAAACGTATGTTAGAAACGTGTACTCTAAAACAGAATCAACGTTGTTCAATAGAAAATATATAAACCTACAGCGAAAACTAAGAGTAAATGTGGAACGTTGAAAGAAAAATAAGGATTGTTAGATTTCAGCAGATTAAAACGAGCAGTGTTGCCAAACTATCAATAGTTGGACTATCGATAGATGACTTCGAAAATCATCTTAACTCTTAAATCTTAAAGACAGTGTCTTAATTGTCTTAGCTTAGTTTAGCGCAATATTATTGATACACTGCACTATCGATAGTATCGTAGTTCAATATAGGAATGACTAACAATAGTATCGATAGTATCGGCTTTGTAAATGAGACCAATAATCGACAGTATCGATACTATCGATAGTCGACTATAGAGCGGCAACACTGAAAATTGGCAGTAATTGGAAAAGATAGACTTTATTAATCTAAAAATTCACGACAATGCATAACATGAAGGTTTTGATGCCCCACTATATTTAATACCGGTATTTTTTATATTTCAATATCATCAGAAAACTTCAAAACTTCATATTTTACATAATATATATCAATGGTACTATGATCATGATAAGATTTTAAAAAATTCTGGAGAATTTCGGTAATACCGGTATACCGATAATTATACAGAATACCGTTATCAAATAGGGTAGAAATTACAGCTTTATGCGGTGTTGCTTATTAAACGTCCCCACTGAGGGACACGAGCCTAACCCTACCCAGGTGTATAGGCCTTAGTCATCCACGCGAGCGCAGTGCGGATTGGTCGACTACACGTACAACCTTTGAATCTCTTAGCAGGTGTGCGCAGGTTTCCTCAAGGTGTTTTCCTTTCCCGTAAGAGTACATATGATTTCGAAAATTCGAAAATAAATTGGTACGTGGCGGGTTTGAACCTGCGACCTCCAGATCGGACGAAACAAAAGAGGATTGTTTTTTATGTGTAATTTCAACAACAAGTCATTGAAACACTGATTGTTGTAAATATACGTTGCAGATAAGAAAGATAATATAATAAAACCTGATACCTATAGACTACAGATGATTGTGTTAAATGCTACTCCACAAACACACCCATGTATTGTATTGATATCTCATAAAAACCAAGGAAAAAATCTTGAATTACCCTAAACCAACATCTTTATTTATAATTAACCTAGGCTAGGAAAGACTTTATTTAGAAACTTCACAAAATACATTTTCCAAAACTTAAAAATTCCTTGCATTAATATAAACATTTTGGAACACCTACACCTTATACTCTATATTAAATTGTACGGAATATAGCTCGTATTAAATGTCATTAAATCTATATTTTCATAAAACACTTTTTTAAATGTTTGATATAAGAAACAACATTTGAACATTTAATCGTATCCACAAAAACAAAAAGATATGACAATCTTTTTGACATATCTGAAAACATGCGGCGAAACACCAAAATTATAAAATACACAAAACATAGCCATAACAATATTTAAAAAAAACTTACTTATCACGCAAATTTAGCCATGCTACGGCTTATGTAGCATTTCACTGTAGCAAACAAATTTACAGATAACAATTATTTATCTATGATAAAATTAGAATAACTCATAGGCACGGGTTGTTAAAATAGTTTGATGGATACCAAAACGGATCCAAACTTTTTGATTAATATTAACGACAAGTGTAATAATATTTGAATGTAAATAAGATTATCTTATCTTTATCGCTGAACCGATGGCCGTTGGAGCTGACGAGTTCTGGAGTGGTGACCGCGTCTTGGTAAGCGTAGCGTAGGACGCCCTCCGGCCCGATGGACCGACGACTTGCGAATGGTCGCTGGTGGAAGCTGGATGAGAAAAGCGGAGGACCGGGATATCTGGCGCAAAATGGGTAAGACCTATGTCCAGCAGTGGACTGCGATAGGTTGAAGAGAGAAGATTTATCTTTTTATATGTGTAGAAAATGTGTTACTTCAACTGTTTCTGGCTTCAGTATCATCGTTTTTACCAACGTTCATTTGTATCGGTACAACGAGGAAAAAGGTTCGTGGAAATATTTAACATCATATTGTCAACACATAAACAGTGATTTAGCTATAAATTCAATTGGCTGTCCATTAACGAATCGCAGTGACTGCCCTGTCATTGTGAAGCAAGGAGTTAATGGTTGTGCCAACCGTTGAGTTTGACGAGGCGATCATCAACGGTAACAGCGATGCATTTGCAGCCGGAGGTCTTTCGCGCGTGGCACTCCCACCAGGTCTTCGTGCGTCGAGTCAGTTTCTTCATGAATCTATATTTGCCCCATGCTATGATCGGATTTCCGAATCTCGTTGTTTCGAACGTGATCGCGTTTGGATTGATCGCGGGAGCTGCTGTAAACATATAATTCCAGCTAAGTCACGATGTATTAGGTATAGTATAATAATTTAAAATATTTTTAACAGTAACTTAAAAAATAAAATAAAGAAAAACGTTAAGGATTGATCTGAATGAACCACAAAGTATGTAATAAAATATTTTTATATCATACACTTCATCATTATGGAATTACCATAATTAAAATTTTCATAGAACAGTTGTAACAGTTTTTTAACAAAACTTTTCATGGAAGCTTGGATAAGCAATAATCTAACAAGAAGCACAATCTCATTCAAGAAGTGTCCGCGCCTGAATTCTGCCTATCGCGTCAGTTTGGCAGAATTTTCATTTATAATTACGTCACTCGCTACATGTCAAAGTAACATAGTACTATGCTCGCGCTTTTGATTTTATACCTTTTTAATGACTCAATAAGGTAATTATTTTAATTTATAATATTTGTCCTAAATATAACAATAACTCATAGTATGTCTAGGAGTCGGACATTGTTTGGTTGATATTTCTTTGTGATTGTGCGTCTAGTTAGATTATTTAGATTATTGTTTGTCAAAGTCTGGAAGTTTTAAAATATGACTGACATACAATTTGCTTTGACAGAGGAAATACTTTTTATTAAGAATTGTAAATAAATCTACAGGTTTTTGCCTTTATTATTACTAACAAACAATCATTTAAATTACGTTGTCTTACGACTAAGATGGTAGAATGTAATACGCATACTTAAATTATGCGTGTATTTAATCAGCAATATGTATGCAAATATGTTATCTAGTCTTACCACATTGGTTCCATAGTTTGATACCATTTGCTTCAAACAATAGCAACAAAGCTTCAAACCATTTGATGGAAACAGTAATTTCACTAGATATTCTGTTTCTGTTTCAAATACATACAAACCGGGATCACATTTTATTAGACAACCTGAATCGAAACAATGTTATTTTGACTAAAAACTGGTACGCCAGTATTACAACTAAAGACTAAAAAACTAAAGTTAAAAAATAAATATGTGCATCAATTGTGAGAAAATACACCGGTAATCAGAAAACCTATATTTTAATAAACGCATATTACCATCCATTTCGGTACTGACTTAAAACAACGTTTCGTCAGTTAACGATCTTTTAAATAGTCAACAGCAGTTTACTAAATTATGACTCCTATGATGTTTAAAAATAGGTCAAATTAGGGTACACACGCCAACGAACTTTAACACTTACGTCGTTTGTTCATAATTTAACTGATCTTCAGTGCGTATGTTTTTCGCTCATCTTGACAATATCCTCGCCTTCGGTGACTACGAAGGCACAGCATTTGTTACCTGTCTTGATACATAACCACCTCTTTGTGTTCCCTTTGGACTTGGAGAGCTTATACCTATTCCCGCCCACAACTAGGACGGTATTACCGTACCTGCTTTTGTCGAAGAAGTACTCCAAATAGTCAGCATCTAAAAGTTTATGGAGGTTTACATATCACATTTGACCATAAAGTGTGGGCGTAGCATAAAAATATCACAAATATTTTATTGCTAACCAGTTCAATTTTGAATAAAATATTTATGAAACAATTAATATCTCACCAAATTCTAATTGACTTGATTTCAAATATCTTATCCATCATATTGCTTTCAAAATTATTCGTGAAGCTTCGAAAGCATATTATCATAGTTATCTTTATGAATCTGGCAATGAACCTACGCCATATAAAAATAGAATAAAAGGGTAAAGAAAGAGACACTGCACTCTATGTGAATATATTAAGAAGTAACGACATATAAATTACATACTAGGACAATCCATAAATTGATTTTCCTGATATCAAAGATGTTTAATGCTAAGATTATTTAATGCTAAGATAACAGGCGTAACACATCTCAAAATAAATCCTGAAGTAATACAATACAACACACTATTATTTAATTTAAATTTATTATGTTTATAATACAGCCTATGTCTAAATAACATTAAGGTTGTATGCTACTAGTACAGCAAAACGCAACATTTAGTCTGCACTTGATTTTTTATATAAATAGCAGATAATTTGATTATTATAATTCTGTATACAGTAACGATTTTGGAACTCAACTAATGGTTATGCCAACCGTTTAGTTTAACGAGGCGGTCGTTCACGGTGACTGCAATGCACCTGCATCCACAAGTCTTCCGCGAGTGGCATTCCCACCAGGTTTTCGTACGGCGGCTCAACTTTTTCATGAAACGGTAGTTTCCCCATGCTATAATCGGATTTCCAAATCTAGTTGTTTCAAAAGTGATCGCACTTGAACTGACATTAGGACGAGCTGAAATCATAGAATTGTGTGAGTAAAATAAATATAAAATTACTTTAAAAGAAAACTCGACAGTAAGTAGTCTTAGGTAATAAATACGGCACTCATGTGTATATGGTCAAATACTTGTTCTGTATTTCCGCAATAGTCTTCGAGTGGATAATAAACAAGGAGGACTCAATATCACAATGAAATGATAAAATTAATATCAATAACATTTAATACAAGAATATTTAACAACAATTCAATTTACATATTTACATCAAAACAATATTTTGCAAGTATAAAACTAACTGCAACCATTTTATCGTTCTTATGAAGTTCATCATGATACAGTACTGTTCATTAACCTTCAACCATTACAAAGACTTCAGTTAGACAAAAGAAGAAGTCATACAAATATTAACTGGACTTAAAAAATTTAAACCCATATTAACTTAACATGACGTCTTTCATGCTGCTTGCTATTTTGTTTTACTTCATTTTATTTTATCCGATACACGTACGGTCAAATCGAAACGATTACGAAATATTCCCTCAGTGAGTATGTTCATCGTTGATGACAACAATACTTTCACCCTCAGTGACCACATAAGCATTGCACCGGGTCTTGATGCACCTCCAGCGGCGCTTCTTGCCTTGGATCTTGCTGAGTTTGTACCGGTTGTCGCCGACAATCAGCACGGTGTTGCCGAATTTGCTTTTGCCAAAATAATAGTCAAGACTGACATCTAAAATTTAGACAACACCCAAATCGAATATTAATCTAAGTGAAAACGCTTTACGACATAAATGTGACAGGTATTTGACGAGTAAAGTTTAAATATATCTTGAAATATATGACCAATAGTGATACATCCCGTCACATTACGCCTCAGGCCACGCCATATATAACCATTAAGGTTATATTCTGGTCTTCTACAATACAAAAAGGTATGGTAATAGTATTTCGTAAAACAATTTTTTTAAATATATTTTTTTACATAATATAATAAATATCAGATTTAATAAACAAATACTAGCACGGGTAACTAAGCTACTATTGGGTAGGATGCTACAGTCAATGATCGTTATAATCATCGAATCAAAATTAAATAAACATAATAATTTTTATTTAATTTAATATGACCTGTACTTTACGAGTATATGCAATAAGTTTCGCTATTATTATTTTGACTAAATAGCGACGGTATTATAAATCTGATATTACATTGGATTATTACAAACTACAATTTATGCAATAATCCACTCTATGCTCACCACAAATTGCAGTATTACATTTTGAACAATAGGTTTTTGTCATACGTCTTTTTTTGTAAGAACAAAATTTGCAACATTTTCGTTTTCTTACTTGGGAAACATCAAGAGGGTCATTACTTGATGAGGTTTGGCCTACAACCTGAAGCTCAGTCATCAAACCCAATGTAGCTCCAATTTTATTTTTCAAGTGTTTTGGTATAGTACGAACTTCAAGTCTCAATTTAAGCCAGGGTTCTACCAGTTGAATGTGAAGCTTCTTCATAAATTGTCGCTGTGTCAATATTGTTTGTCCCATTTCAGAGGTATTGTGACAGTAAATTATGTAGCTGTTTATAAAGGAAATATTCATCATAGTATAAAACAGGCACATTGGCCACCGCTTAGTTTTTCTGCTGCAAGACATTTTGGAGCACATTTGATTTAGAATGTCAACTCCGCATTTTGTACTTTCATAAAACTCAACCATGTAAGGTTTCTTTGTGGCTGAGTTCAATGAGCCCATTTCTTCACAAGATGATAGAAAATATTGAATTTTGGCATATTTCGGCTTGTATGCAAGCAGAGTAAGGGGCCCAGCATAGCAGAACATAGATGTATTATCATCTCGTGGCCCAATGTTCTTCATTTCATCGGGAATGTCTTTACTATTACCCCGCAAAGTTCCTACAATCGACAATTTATAAGGTTCCTGAAGCAACTGCTCTACCAGTGGAATTGTTGTCAACCTGTTATGCATCATGATATTCCTGTTTGTACCATGTATACTACGAGTTAGCTCCTTCACTAAATGCTCTTCTAAAGGCATACCTCCTGTTTGAGTTTCTTTACCTAAATATGGCATACCATTGATGAAATATTTGTTAGCGCTATCAGACATCATTAACAACTTAATCCCATATTTCAAAGAATTTTGCGGAAGGTGCATTTTAAACTTACAACTTCCTCGGAATGTCAAAAGGTGGTCATCAATTGTTACATTAGCACCAGGCACAAAGTTTTGGTAGCACTGTGTCATAAGCAATTCCCAAATACGTCTCATCGGTATAAAAGGATCATCTTTTTGTAGCTTTGAACGCATGGTTTTGTCATCAAAGCAAAGGCAACGTAGAAGGAATGCACATCTTTCTTTGCTCATACAAGATATGTATCGTGAACTAGAATATTCTATATTAAACAACTCATCGAGATTAAGATGATTATCTTTCAAAGCAGCACTGAGTACTAGAAGACCGAGAAGAGCTTTTGTCTCTTCTTTGCTAGTGTAATTTATCGTATTTGTATTTTTTAGATTTTGCTTTCTTCTTGAAATCTCTGTGTTTGTCCATTTCACTATTTCCTCTAAAATCTTATCAGTCAGAAACTGCTCAAATATTTGCAGCGGCTCCACTAATTCTCCAACTACTCCAGTAGGTCCTTTATTAACTACCAATTTCTCTTTTACACCTGTTTCGTCTGTAACACTCTCTTTGGTCGCAACCCAGTCATGAGAGGACTGACTTCTGACATTGTTTTGTGGAAAAGACAATATTTTTGAATTACATAGCTCAAGATCTGAGGTATCACCTTCCTCAATATAGCCTTCTATTTCGCTACTCGAAGATTCCAGTGAACTGGCATTGTCCTCTTCCAGTAATAGGCGAGTTATACATTCATCAGTTATAAATCTCTTAGAATTCACTGTAAAAAAACAACAACAATTACAATTTTAAAATCCTTTTTATTTATTTATGCAGGTGATTTCGTCAACGTCAAATCTACAGCTCACTGAAGCGACTACGGTGCTATGCTTGGTGTTATTTTAATCCTACAGATAATGTTTTCGTTATTATCTTGCTTTGTTAAAATCTTTTACAGATTTTCTCAAACTTATGTTTTGATTGTTATAAAATTATTCCAACTTGAATGTTCAAGCGGAGTTGGAATTTATATTTTTGGTTGGTTATGTTCTTCACTAACTAAAATTAGCTCATTTGAAAATTACTTTTAAAACGACTTTTGCAATTTATTAAATCATCACATTTATTATACCTATACACACATATCAAATCACAAAAATAATCACGAAACCTGAAAATGATTTATTATTAGTAATATATTCTTTGGATTCACTAGGCGAAATCGCAATACCACCAAAACAAATTCAAATGATCTATCATGTATGATTATGTCCATTCTTGAAGCATATGACCTGATGGCCGAGGGTGGCAATGCGCGCATTACACCCACCCTTGTTACACTGCCATGACACCCTGTCACGATTCTGGTAGTTCCTTGAGAATCTGTGTCCATTGTGGATGACAAAAGTTCGACCGTTCCTTTCGAAAAATTGTACTGTTTCCGCTGCAACCACCATGAATCAATTAGTACAAGCCTTTTTTCTATGTTATTCACACAAATATCTTGCTTGATACACTATCCACAACACAAGTTTAATGCACAAACTATAATTTTAATAGGCACTAATTACTTCATGCTGATTAAATAATGCGTCATGCTTTTACAATTCCTGTAATACAAAAAGCATAAATTTAGATGCACGGGTATCAAAACTATTTAAACCCGATAAAACTAGTAATCAATGACTTTTCGTATATATTTTATTAAGATAATAGACGCTTTACAACAAAGTTTAATTTGGGAAAACATGATCCATTTAAAATTTAAAAATATAGCCATAGCTTGCGCACAAGACTTCTCCAAATAAATATCAATAGGGTACTGAAAACATTAGCCCACCAACGCTAGGCCGAGGGCCATCTGCACTCGCCACTTGCCAAGCAAACATTTGAAGATCATCTGCGGCCAACAGCCAAAAGTTCATCCGAAAGAAATTAACCGCCTCTGTTGATACAGACCTCTCGTTCGTGGGATATCTGGGATTCCATACAATGCACCACTTTGGACCGAATCCAACAGGTCCAACACATCTCCCTAGCATTTAAAATAAACAGGTTAATACAGAAAATTAAAATTTTAATTAATTTCTACGGGATCTAAGTTATCTAATTGCATTAACAACCATGAGATTGAATTTGAGTTATCGCGACAATTTGCGAGCCCTTCGTCTTGATGCGGCCCTTGCAAGGTTTACGACTGCAGACCCATGACACGACACCGTTGTGGCCCTGGTAGTTCCTGTAGTAATGGTAACCAGCGTATTCCACTGCTACCGTCCGTTTCGATGTCGTAAAAAATGATGCCAAGCCTAAAACTCAACTTAGATCAGTATTTTAAGCGATTACTTATTTTGAACCGTATTCGCGACCCATCTGGTGCAAACATTTGTGTGCATGAACATGTCGCTTATTGGTCTGGGTGTTTTCTATGTATAATATGTAGGTATTTACAAAAAAAAGTATGTTTCTCCGTTGATTCCCCAAACTAAGCATAAGACATGGTTAGTTTGGCGCCAAATGACGCTGTGTGAATATCAGTGGATCTTTATTTATAATATATAATAAAAAATGGTGTTTTTTTTAAATAAATTATAAATAAATGTATTAAAAATTAGTCATTTTATATTATTCTTAATCTTATGAACAGTTCACTCTGCTTTTTCCATAGATGAAACTTAGGTAATACTTAATGTTCAGGTATACATGGAGACCTATGTCCAGCAGTGGACTGCGATATGTTGAATAGGAAGGGATGTGCTCTTTTTTTACCTTACTTAAACAAAACTGCAACTGATTGAAAAAACAATTCTTCTTTCATATATATCAGTTATGTTAACAATATACATAATAATACAATATTGTTTTCCCTAAAGTTAAAACGCCAAATAGCGCCAAAAAATAATAAAATCTTAACGACCGACGGCTTAACGTGCCTTCTGAAGCACGGAAAATCATCTTTCAGTCAGTCATCATCAGTGCTGGTGTTTATTCATTTTATTGATCAACACGTCGTCGATGGTCTTCGCAGTGGCAGGACAGTTCCTCCTCGTGCACCGCCAGCTGACTCTGGAGCCTGACGTGTACTCCCGCCGGTAACTCTTACCTCCCACGATCATGTTGAGATTACCGCGCTGGTTCTTAACGAAGGATACTTCTAGAAATAAGCGTGTTAAAATTATAATTTTCAACAAACAAAATTATAACTATCATATGCATATTCTAGGTGAATTTATATATACCTCTCCATCGTAACCAACACATAACAAGTGTAGCAAACACTTGAATTCGTCCTTGCAAACTTTAGGATGTGCCTAAAAATTGTGTAGGGAGAAGGCATTCCCTAAAATATGCATTTGAGATACCTGTCATATGGTCCCCAAAAAACTAATTTGTATCATATTAAACACCATACCTACCGAAGGTTACCGATTAACAATACATCTTCGATAACTGAACTTATGATAACATACATACCATTATAATACCAATTAAAAAGGATTCGTATAAAAAGTACATTAAAGTTAATAAGCACGATATAATTTCTCAATAAGGGCGCAGTCTATATTAAAATAACGTTTTATATACAAACATAATATCTCATACATTCATGATTGTAGCATTAAGTAGGACGATCTTAACATTATAAACATAATATAATAAGGCTCACAATTATTATTAAAAATATCACCGAATTACGTATCGCGTCGATATATCACCGTAAGCAAAGCTTCACATACCTAAGCCTTGGAAATATACAAAGATTTATAGAGATCAACAGGTAAGCTATTCATAAGGCTAAAATATATTTAACTCACTGTCAACAATGTTCTAACAGAAACATAATAAGTAATTAATTGACAACATTTTTATCTGTTTCTGTGTAAAAATATAACTAACAGGTCTTTTTAAAGGCACCCAAAAAAGCAAATGTAAACAATGATTTTTAAATATACAAATGTAAAAATGTAAATTTCATGAATGCTGTCAATTAAGTACGTAACACCAAAAGACATTACAGGTCCTTATTCTCTTCGGGGTTTGGTGGTCGTAGCCACAGGTCGGTTTTGGGGAGCAGCCTTGGGAAGTTGAGGGCGTGGAGGGCAAGAGCAGTGGCAGTGGGTGAGGTGTGCGGGGAGGGGAGGATGGTTGGCGAGGGGCAGAGGGCTTGCGTGCGCGGCCGCAGCTGGACGAAGGCGCCGTTGCCGCAGCGCGCGTGCGAAGGTGGCGCGTGGTTGTGCCCGTCCTCCGACGCGACCAGCCTGCCCGAAATCATCCTCACGCGCGCTCTGCAGCCCGTGTGCTTTGACGAACAATAGAAGAACCGACCGCCTACTTGGGAGTACGTGTATCCTTTCAATACCAGAATGTACTTTCCCTTTTCCGTGGGTATAAATTGCACATCTGCAATAATGATATGGGTTAACACATTGCTCTTTTGTTCATTTAATTACAAATTCTCCAAATACTAATGATGCAGATTATTTAATATACTTATTGCACAATTGTGTACATTGCTTCAGTAGGAGTGTTGAAGAAGAAACGAATGTTACAATAATATGATTTTTATTCTTAACATACCAAGTCATACTTGATCCTACTTATTCAATTCTTGAAGTCTTATATTTGTACTTAAATTTAAAGTATGTATTTCTTCAGACAGAAAACGCCCACATGGAGTAAAGTAATATAATCCATTCAAATACGAAATCACGATCAAAGTTTTCAGAGCAATTTTTTCAGTCGGTATTTTAATTGATTAGCGTATAGATCTCGAAGAAGTTACTGACCGTGCTGTCAGTTGATCATTCATTGTATAGCGTCCATAATTGGATGTAATTGGACAAATGGTTGTGGTCCAAGCCACATATAGGTATTAACTAACGCCGCCTTGGTTATAAGTTACTACTTAATCTAACTAAGACATAGTCGGCACAGTTAGTCTATGATTCATGTTTTGGCACCTTTTTAAAAACAATGGAATCAGTACTTCCCGAGCTATACAATCCGGCGGACTTAGAGAAAAGCCGAATATCCATTTTTAGAGCCGATTTTCTATGCATACCCAATTTTCGTCTAGATCTTGTAGTATTTTCCATTCTTGCAGATATAATTGGGCGGGGGATGGTTGTGTTCCGTGTTGACCCGTATGATCTCGCCGCCAGCAAGCCTGCGCAAGCGCGCCCCACATTTAGACGAACAAACCCAGTGAACAGAATAATTCACTTGCGAGTACGTAAAACCGTTCAGCATCATAATAAACTTCTTCCCGGACCTCGTTGGTATGAATATAGCTTCGCTCCCACCTGCCACATACCGATCCACTCGTCATTATATTCGTTAACACAGCTTTTTATAAAAACCAATAACATAAGAACTAAACCTCATATATATAAATGAGCTTAATCTCTCAACGATGACGCTGGGGCCGTGTGTTCATGCCTCAAACTACACAATTAAAATTCCAAACTTTTAGAAAAATATTACCTATGTTTTTTTAAGTCCTATTAAATAAGTTTTATTCAGAAAATGGAAATCATAAGTTCAAAGATAAAAAGGAATGTAATCAAAAAGTTTTACTTATTTCAGAATATTTATTTACAAAATAAGATCTAAACTTTAATTCCTTGTTTATTCTAGTGTCAGTTCCTTAGAATGATAACTTAAAAATAGTTTTGTAAAAAAGATGCGTTATTAAATAAAAAAGATCTGTGTTAGATTGAATACTGAAATGATAAGAGTTTGTTAAATATACCTATTCATTAAATATTTACAAATGTATAATCATCCTTGGACTAGGAGACTACAGACATGACGAAGAGGTTCTAATTAAAAATAAACAAATTTAATTAAAAAGTGATACTAATGAAACAATGTTATGTAAACACAAGCTATCATTAAACTTTTGGAACCATACACATACACGCTCCTGGTGTTAAGATACACTATGATCTTGAATTCCCAAAGTCCGTGCTGTTATATGTCAATTGGTTTTGGCAACACTTCCAACACCCCGCGTATACGAGGGTTACGCTACGAAGAACATTGCTGAACTAGAGACAGTGCTCATTATGATTATCAAACAACTATCAACGTTAAAACTATGGCATTATAAAATGCACCGATCTATGGCTTGAAATCGTCTGGCATTGCCAGATTGCTCATCTCATCAGCATGCACTTTTTCCGATCACGTAAATATGAATTATGGGATGAAGCAAACGAATAGACATTTCACCTGCGGATAAATGATAATTCAAATAAGCACCTTGAAAAGGAGGGAGAAAGAGAGAGAGAGAAAAAAAATTTGTAAGGGAAGGTCCCGACCTTTAGGGTTTCAGTGACTTAACTCACACGGCAAAACACAACGCAAGGCATATTTTCACAACGGTTTTCGTAGCATAACTCCAATTAAGCCGGTCGGCGCTTAGCGTAACATAGTTCTCCCAACCTTTTTTTATGTTATAAAGAAAATAGGACGGTCAGAACGCTCACCTGATGGTAAGTGACCATGACAGAGCGGCATTGATTGAGACCAACAACTGATAAACAGTTATTATTCCCCATCAATGCCACACTGCGCCCATCACCCAAGACAAAAGATGTCAGGCCTCTTATACCCAGGTAATTTCACTACCTTCGAACCCTTCCCTTTGCCTACATACATAAATGTGACGAGGGCCGATCCCGGCTCGAGAAACGGGATAAACTACAACTTGTAATACACTCCATTCTTGCATATATATCTCGGCGGCGCGTGGTTGTGGTCGACCGTGACGCGTAAAACGCTGCCATCTTTGTCCCTGCGGACCCTTGCACCGCACCCGCTGGCTTTTGAAGAACACCACCAGTGCACTGACTCGTTGATCTGCGAGTACGTGTAGCCATCCAGCATCATTATGAACTTCTTGCCGTACCGAGTCGGGATATATATCGGCCCGCTCTTGACACCTGACGAAAATAACGATTTAAAATTCTCGGGCACATGACAAAAGCATTGGTAATCCTCAGTTTTATTTCCACCCTTCTTGTAAAATACCAAGCCCAATGTACGAGTAAGATCTTAAATAAGGAAGTTCTGAAAAAACGAGTTCGCTATTCTGTAATAGCAGCCATCTTGGGCCGAATTTCATCAAACATAGCGAAGAGCACCCCCAAATAATTAACCTTTTACACAAAATCTAAATCAGTTCATCCGTTCAAATTTTCGGAAACTACGATGATGGAGACCAACTCATACACGCGGGCAGACAGACACGTCATTTAACACCCTGTCATTTTTGCGTCAACATGGTATAATGGCACAGTAGTATGCTCGTACTTGTACTCTTTCTATGACGCTTTAAAGGCAAAATAAATAATTTCACGTTCGAAGTATAACAATAATCTTACGTATGTGTCATGCGGCTCGGATATATTTTGGTTGTCTTTTCTTCGTGATTGTGCGTCTAGTTAATTGTTCATCAAAGGTGAAGGGTTAAAAAATTCATAAATATTGAAAAAAGTAAAGTTATAATGTCTTTTGCGATATAAAAACAATCAATCAGTTATTGGTGTCAATTTAAATAATACATTAGGTTCAATGCAACACGTTGCGCGAGTGAATGACTCGAAATACATGTTGTATTCTTTTCACATCTTTGAAAACAGTTGTATGGGAACAATATTAAGGAAAAAGTATATTGTCATTAAATATGACTGAGGACCATGACATTACCCTAATGCAACTAAACCAAAATCACAATATTTTCAATACTGTATTTATTAAACATTGCAAAAGACAAACTTTTTAATAGTGAACAGCCTTTTCATTATGCATTTATTTATTGTCCAAGCTTAAGGCGTTTACATGCATTCAATACAGCTAATTGTTATAAATACTCACAGATATTCAAAATAATACTTTTTGGTCACAAAGCGAAATAGGTATATAAAATTACTAGAAAAAAAAACAGATAATATGCAGAAACAATCATATAAATCTGAAGGCGTAGCAGCTAGCGCGATATGTAATCGCATGAATAAAGCAACTATTTTAATTCCACTTTTCCGGTCATCGAATTGGAACCGGAAAATATTATCACGAGTCCCTCTACCCATTTAGTGTAATGGTTAAGACGTTTACTACTACACCAAGGGTTCCGGGTTCGACCTCTGGGCTGTACACCTACAAACATTTGTGTGCATGGACCTGCTGTCATTGATCTGTGTGTATAATATCCATGTGTTTAAAAAAAAGTATTTAAGTACGTTCATCAGTCGTTTAATGACTTTACTACAAGTTTCAGTTGGGAATTTCGAAGGATAGATGATAAAAGAATATAAAATATAATCTTCAATATCGGTTCAATAACTTAACTACATTAAACAGGATCCCGATTAGCATAAAAACCTACATTAATGTTTGTCCTTGGAACATTATCATTGAATATTATATTCTTACGCCAAAACTAGTTTCCCCCGACCTATACAATAATTTATTTGAATCTACTTATTCCTACCCGCCCTACTGACTAGAAACATGGCACCATAAATTTAGTTTTGACCTTGACATTTCTTATCAATGAATATGAATTATCTTTATTCTTTGTCTGCTCAGATCCGGTATTGTTGATGTTCATTGGGGACAGCCTGACACTTTTCATTAGTGGACGATGGTGAGCCGATTAATTTTTTTCTGTTCAATAATTTTGGACAGTTTTGGACGTATCTCGGATACCGATAAAAATCAGAACCAAACCTAATCCTACTAAATCCAATTACCATTATTTTATTATTATATATTTAATTGTCACAACCTTTAAAAAGGAACTATTTCTACTCACGCCTGCTTTGTCGACACTAAGTTCTATTAAATAATGTTATAAAATTAATCCAATATCATTGTTTTTCTATAGGAACTGAACTCACGATGTTGTATGTATGAAAACTTGAATATCGAAGTCGTTTCTTATCCGACAAATCCAAGAACAAAAAACGTAAGACAAGACACGCGTTTATGAAAAATTATGTAATACTGTCAATACGTCACTTTGGTATGACGAGTAGCTAAGTGTGCTTAGTAAATTACATACAACAAAAAAAAAGCACACGTAAATAGGGTCATGTAAACGTTTACACGACATATGCTAGTATCAGTGTTGAGTATATTCATAATTACTCTTTAATTCGTTTCTTTTTCAATAAATAGTTTTTTGTACATATCAGTAAAAACTAATCACTGGAACAATTGTGCAATGCTACTTCGAGTCGTAGAAAGAATACGCCCGCCCATGATTTTTCAGGAAACTGTCGAAAATCTCTGCAAAAAATGTTTGCACATTTTAATAAAACATGCATGAAAGTTAGAAATAAAAAAATGTTTTTTTTTTAAAAAAAGGATTATTTCAAAATAAAAAATCTATATGTAAAAATTTTAATAGCACCTATATATAGGTAGGTATAGTAAATGTTTATTAGTAAATAATCAATATTTATTCTCAATACATACACGTACGAAGCCTTGTTTAAACTTGATTTTCGCAATCATATAACATAGAAAATATCAACTGCACGAAAACTGGAAATACAACAGAAAGTCAAGTCTACAAGAAAAAATGCTATTTAATAAATAATAATAATAAATATCCACTGACACACACAGCACCATCTAGCCCCAAACTAAGCATTAGCCTGTAATATGGGCTCTAAACAAAGGATAGACTAGACATAAGTACTTATATACTTTTTTTGTAAAACATACATATTATACATAGAAACACCCAGACCAATACAAACAAACATGTTAATGCACACAAATGTTTCTACTGTCCGGGAACGAACCTGGACCACTTGGTGTAGTAAGTAGCCGACGTCACAACTATTACACCAAATAGGTCGTCAACTATTATGAAATCATTATCAGTGAATAATCATATTTGCCATAATAGTAGTTTTTATTGCAGAATTAACCTGGAATTACGTAACCCTAAAAATATATACAATAAAATAAAATATAAACAAGCTTGCTCAGGAACCACATTCCGAGTTGCACTTAGTTGACTAACATACTCCAAATACGCGAAAAACATAAACCTCTATATTGTTGTAATTTACGACTTTAAAATAAAATTACACATATTTAACAATGCAAATCCACTATTTTTTTTAAATAATTATATGAAGAAACAGTATAATAAGCTATAATAGCTCTCAATAACAAGATCCGATAGGTGATTTAAATAAGCAAATGTAAAAACTATAGAAACGTTTTCCTAAACATTCACTAGTATATATATATTGTTAATATATAGTGTCAACTATTGTGATAAGGCACTTTTGCTTAGCTTGATACATTTGCCTAAAATACAACTTTATATAAAGTATTTGTTCGTCAACAAATACTTTATATAAAGTTGTATTTTTTTTTTGCCTAAAATACAAATTTATATAAAGTATTTGTGGACGAATTAAAACTCTTTTATATCTATTTTTAGATTAACTTGATAGCATTTCTAATTGCACACAAGAAATGACAAAAAACTGTTCCATCCCTTGCCAGGTTAATGTAAATTTTTTAGTTAAATTTTAAACTACTATGGTAGTAGGCGTTAAGACTCTTTTGCACCACTAATATAAGGAAAGAAAAGAAAACAAAATGAATAAATAAATCCTATTTAAAAATGTTATCTAGAACATTTAGGGTTATTGTATCAAAAAGTTGGTAACTCTTTTACATCAACGATTTTCAAGCCATGCCCACATTTTTTTTATAAATCTCTTCTGCTATAGAATGCAGCTTTGAACTTTCACAATTATAATATACCTGCCTGTACATTGTTTTAGTACAATGAAAATTAGGCATTAATAAAACGTGAATTCGATTAGACGTATTACGAGTATTTTCCATTTTATAAACATTGATTTATTATAACATAAGTTAATATAATGACAGCGAGGCTCGCTGTCCATGAATATTTACAAGACCTTTTGGTCTTAAAAAATATTCTCCTATGATTACCTACCTAGACATGGTTCGAACTTCAAAAATATACCTATATACGTATACCAAGACATTTACTAAAATAAAATAAAACCAAAATGTTATTATCCGGAACATTCCACAAATGTACAAATATTTCGTCAAATATTTGCCATCAATTATTTATAGGTACCCTATAGTATCGAGACATAAAAATAGCCAAGTAAAACTTAAAAACTGCCTGCTTAATGGAATGTAACTTTTACGTGATCTGTAACTTATAACCACAAAAAGGCTAAAGATCTCTCCCACAAGAAGTTTAAAGATACCTTTAAATTTCTGTACCACAATAAAATTGCGAGTCAAAGAAAGACTACTGCTCTCAACAAGATTTTTTTAGATTAAGATCAAACTAAGTTATCTCAGCAATTGAATTCATAAAAAAATCCGATGTATTATTCAAAATATCATTATTAAAAGATATTAATAAATTGATACGTTTTTTTACAAAATAAAATTTTTGTTGTTTAAACTTCTAACATGCGTCTTCATAATCAAGTATTTTCTACTGGATAAAAAAATATATAATCTCATCTTCAGCAGAAAGAATATTAAGCCCGAGTCCCATAAACTTTGTGATTAATAAAAATACCCTGTTAATTAGTACCTCAGTACATTAATAAGCATCCAAGCAAACAGACCAACAATTTTAAGATTACGGTGCATAGCCGCTTAAGAAACATCAACATTAATAATTATCTACCATTAACTAATTGTATCCATACCTGTCTTACTCTGGGACCTACACATAAGATCTTATAATAATTAAGTAGATCAACTTTATTATTTGTCCAACATTACATCTTTGATATCTTCTTTGTAACTGATAGTAAGACTTCATCCTTTGGGCAAAGTTTCTTACTGACAAAGATGGGAATCATCGGGAGACCTATGTTTGTTTAGCAAAACACGTCCTATAGGCGAGGTGACGATCATTAGAAACGTTCTATGTATGGTTATGTTGTCCGTATGTCTTTACCACAATATCATCGATAGTGGTCAACGAAGCCTTACACTTGAGCCATCTCTTCCTACCGCACACCCAACGCTTCCTAGGCACCACGGTTCCGATAGACCTTTCGTGGATGAAGTTCATTCCTTTAAATATTACCATAGGATTCCCACGACGCGACGTCACAAACAATGGCTCTGAAAGTACATTTCACCAGATGGATAATAAGGAAGTAATGAGTAATGAAGACAAATCCGCAAAGTACAGTTATGCTTATGATACTCCAAATTTACACTTGGGTTTTAAAACCATACGATAAGGCGTATGTTTATCATGCATGAGTTTTACCTGAATAAAATAGACAATTTTCAGATTGGTTAGGTATACTTCAATGTACAAATTTCATATTTATTACTATTACTTATATAAAGAGACATTAATGTCATCAAAATCTTGCAAACGTAGGTACATATTTATAAATTAATTTTATTGAATGGACAAACAAGTGTTGTTTTGCAGTCTTATGATTATAAATTACTAATTCCAAGCAGAATAAGGTTTCTGCAAATTTCCTCATGTAAGTAGATTTCCTTAGAAAAGTAGGCTTAAACAAAAACAGAAAAACAGAACAGAAACAATCACTCTTTTACTAAGCATGGATACAATGAACAGATTTTGAACAGAATTTGGTTCTTAAGTAATTCCCCAAAATTCATTATGCATGATTATGTTGTGATGTCATCCGGACGACCTCCCCGTCATAAGTCACCAACGAGGCTTTGCACTTGTGCCACCTCTTCTTACTGCACACCCATCTTTTCTTCGCCGCACCAGACGCTGCGTCCACTGAAGTCCCATGCAAAATAAACTTCCAACCTTCGTACATGATCGCTATTTTTCCGTGTTGTGACTTTACAAACATAGGCCCTGGAAATTGGTATCCATTTATTTTTTCCCTTAAATATTTTCATTAACTTAACACAAAAAAAAAAATACTTTAATACTATATAGTTTTTTTCTACCTATGTAACGCTGAAAGCTTTATTCGTAGCTATGTTTATTTAGCAACAGATAGTGATGTTTGTTGTTTGACTACGTTGTTGGTTTCCGATGACCTAAAGAGTCAAATCAATCTGATTTCTGAAACCTTACATTTCATTTTTATATATTAACACCTTGAGCGCCGCGTCGCTCGATGCTGAGCGACAAATATAGTATTTCCATTGAGGCTGGCTTCATTATTTAAGTTCTTGATCGTTAGATAGATCAATCAATAAAGAAGCCTTTTAGAAGCCCACTGCCTTTGCCTTAAACTTAGAATGGCAATTTGTATTGGACCTGGTGTGGTGGGCTGTGTCATAACAACGTCATTTTAAGGAACAAAACCAAGGCAATTTGGCATTTTCCCACATATTTGCGATATGTCACAAAAAATTCAAATTTTATTTGAGGACATGTTCTACGCATTAATTATTTCCAGGTAAACACCTTAAACTAAAAGCAATTTGTGAAGGGGCTGAAGGATATCAGCGCTCGTCATTTAACCAGTAAAGTCGTAATGGTCATCAGCGGACAATAGTAAAATTAAACACAGAATACAAAAATCACCTTAACGTATTTCAACAAAATAAAATAGAAACCACCAGTTTCATTTTAATTTAATTGTAAGACATCTCCGATACCAGTAGCGCCATCTATTGCCAAAGCGAAACCGGATTGACTCATGTAAATTATTTCCCTTAACATATAACTGTTTATATGCAATGACAATTGAATTAAACACACTTGCATGATTATTAAGTATTTCCTTAGATCATGCATTAAATAAAAAATACACGCGGCTCGGTTCAGAAATATCCATCTTGACATTATTCAACCAGTGTCGCCATCTAGTGTTGTGTTTTATATAAATCATGCACTCTGCCCTGAGTACTAATTGGGCCGCATTGCGTTCGCTCGTCGTTTGAGGGCGCTACTGGCACAATATTTATTTTTACGCCATCCCACTCTGTAAGTACGCGAATACGAGTAGTACTACTCTATTATGGAAACAGCCTACAACGTTACTATAGTAACTTCGATCTCCTCAATGGGAAGGATAACAGGAAACTTCCTTGTTTATCGCTTAGGTAACGCACCGTAATCGATATTTGAGCCATTCTTAAATGTACCACGTTGTTACAGTTGTAAATACAATCATTATGAGAGAGAGTAATTGCGTGTGTGACGTATGTTTTATAATAGCTAAATTATTACAAATATTTGTTTAGTTTTATTACTGGCAAATATGACCGTCACAAAAATTTGGTCGCTATAATAGACAGAGGATACCGTTTATTCTAACCGCAATTAACAAGGACCGCGGTTCCAGCCGCCGGAACCGAAAATAAAATATTTTTCTTCCGCCAACTGGGACCACTCATAATGATAACTGAAATAAAAAAAAATACAGTTACTTGTGATATTATGTGAAGCCATGACGACGGCCTTTGTAAATTATATATATTTTTTTAATTATATGTACTACGGTAAATGCTGAATTTGTCATAAATCACTTATCATAAAAGTACCGGGCCCATTAATCGTATTTTGTTTAACTTTAACGCATACATCTGACGGAAAAAAAACTAAAACTATTGACTATCATTTCAATTCATTGAGCAACAGTATCGATCTATACTTTCAACTTTAATTAATTGATACCTGTAATATAAGATTTATAAAAGTAAAATGTTTTTTTAACAATAGCGAGATGAGAAGGTACCTACAACAATGCCGCGTAACCGTCGCGAGCTAAGCTATAATACCTCGAATGCATTCTCACGGAACGATACACACATCTCCACTGTTTTGCATGTTTTGTTTCTTATGCCCTCATACCGTACGCGATCCATTAAAAATATTTGTGGCGTTCTTGTACCGGAGTACAATTAAACAGAATCTCATTTATTAGTCCATTGCTGCGTTATTATACATCTTTTAACTTGTCAACCCCGTGTATTTGGTATTTACTATTATAATCTCTGATGTTAATTTGTGCGTGAACACTCCGTAAAGACTTTTTTTTTTGCATATGAGGATATCTTTAATTTTTTTAGAAGAATTTCATATCAAAGATATACATTAACTTCTTTGGATAAAATGAATAATGCATATGAAATTCTTTAAGAAATAATATAATATGTAACTCCTACGCATAAATAAAGTTCTGGAAATTATCAGCCGGTATTCATAACCGTAAAAAATGCTCTGAGCATAAATATATAAATATATTATCTTCCCGATATTTGGTAACACATACTCAATATTACTGATGCCTATCGAACCGTAAAATGTGATGGAGCCAAGCAAGCCGCAGCCATGTTGTTTACACTAAAATCTATGAATTATACAGTACGCAGATGCTCGATTGATCTACAAAAAATCAACACGATATGTTTTTAAACTGAAGACATTATTAACATTAAGTAAGTAGGGTTAATATAAATAATAAATAGTTTAATAGATAGTATTCATATTCTTATAAGAAAATATTTATGAGTACTATAAAACTGTTACACAGGATGGATGGGTATGATAATTGTCATTTTAGTACGTTATATGTTTTTATGGAATAAACTAAAACCGACTGGAACAGTACAAATTAAAAAGTTGAATCATCAATATCCTGAGCTATAAAAACCATTCTTAGAAAAGTCTAGTATATTTAAATACTGTAGGCATATTTCTTATGTAGCTTTCGAGGCAATTCTAAAACGATGAATCATGTTACAAGTTTAAAACTGCGATAACAGGTGTTTAAAAATACGGATCGGATTGCCATGGAATTGTGCTAAAAAATAGATTTTTAATTTTTTGCTTTCGCCTCAGCAGCTTGAATTCTAGTAGGGACTATCTTTGTATCCTACTATCGCTTACTGATATGAGCTGTTTATGAGCGCCAAATACCTATATAAATATAATATGTATATATAAATAAAGAAATAATAAACAAGACAAACTAGACAAGGGTGGACATAACCTTTCGGGATGAAACTTGATGAATGCATCATTTTTTTATTTAAAAACCAGTTTCACTTGTCTCTTTGGCCAATTCACATCTTATTGAAATCTCTTAACAAATTTCCATATGTTTAATGCTTTCGTTTTCTTTATGTAACAAGATGAATAGGCGTTAGACCCGTAAAGTTTTTATCAAGTGTATTGATTGATAAACGACGGTCGCTTACTTTTTCCATTATTTATCAGTTGGCTCTTCTTAATTATGCTTATGCTTGAGCATAAATGGAAATCGGAAGAAAAAGTTGCCTTTCATCTTTTTTTTTAGTACTCTAGTGGTGTAAAATTTGTTTTTCTGTATAAGGTAGCAGAGAAAATTGATCTTCTCACCTAATGAAACGATTGTTTGGGAGACTACATCCGAAGTTATATATCTATTAAAGGAAAAACCTGAAAAAACCAAGCAACAATTCGGGAACTTACCTTGCTGAGTAAGTTGTGAAACCGAGTTTTATTACTAACACCGTCCCAAATTAATTTACAATTGAGTCCCTTTGACCGCCCTTGAGTTAACGCAGATACACTGACATCAGTGACAGAACTAGAAAAGATGGAAATTTAAAACTGATCCTTTTAAGGGGCATCTAACATAATATCTAAACCAAGCTTCATGTCTTTTAAATTTTACTAAAATTGCATTCAATTGTCATCCATTTTCAAAAATTATACCTATGACAATGAATTAAGCGATAATATAGGTTTTTTTCAATATTATACAAAAAAGCTTTATACATATCTGTACTGTTAACATACATGGCGCAGATAAAAAAACGTTTTTAAACATCTGCATACTATATACCTTAAACAAGGGAATATTTTTATATAGACTTCTTCTCTAAGTATTAGTAATAATATGTAGCATACATTATTGCTATCCTGCAACTCAAAGGTAATACAGTCTTATAAAGTTAACTGCGTAATACCAACGCTATGAAGCCGAAAGCAAGCTTGGAGAGGGGCCAACAAAAAAGTAATCACTTTAAGTTCCAACGTTAGTAAACTAGACAGTGATTATAGGCAGTTTGTTCACCGTAACGGTACGCAGAATGCCTGAGTAGGTAGTGCCAGCTGGCCAGGCCTCGGAGGCCGCGTAGGGCTACTAAGATTATATCGTTTCTACAGTTCGTTCCCTTTAGACACGCATCCGCTATTTGATGTTTCCGCCGTGATTTTACTTAAAATAAAAATGAATCGTGCAACCATTTTGTATGATAATCGTTTACTATGGTACTACTACGGTTGCGTACTAGAAGTTTCTCACGAGATGGAATAAATGAACGAAAAGCGTTTTTAACGTAATACAGTTAACAAGTTGCTTTATTTATTTGAACGTTTAAGAGAATGAAAATGTTTATTTCTGTGGAAAAATATCATAGTTTCCTCAAACTTAAAAATTTGTGTGATTTTTTTAATTTTGTGTACTTATTATTATATTATTATGACTAAGATGTATATGGCGGCTAATAATAATCTATAAATCAAAGCATAATCGTTTTGAGATCAGTTAAGTTGTTCATAAAAACACAAGGAAATAATGTGTTAAAAAAATTTATATATTCAAAGAAACATTTAAGAATCATTCAAAGCTCAAGTGAACCCTTCGAAAGTTACCAACGTTTAGAATTATAATTTTACCTGTAATGCACATCGCTTTCAATAGAAGGGCTAGGTTAGAAAAAACGTGGCATCACTTATAGCTTTCTAAGGGTCCCATGCCAGCTGTCCTAAGTAAAAAGGTATCTTAATTCCAGATAATAAAGTACTACAATGAACAAAGCCGGTTCGACTACCTGGCCCTTGGGGCCCGTGGCACTAGACCTTTATAAGCGTAACATAAAAAAAGTTTTAATAGAAATTCTTTGAGGCAGGACGTCTAGACATTCTTTTTTTCTATTCCCAGAAAGAGCAGGTAGACACCAGCTCAACATTCGGATCTCAACTAGAAAATGTAGGGAGCGGTAAAAATATCCATTAATTTATACTTTTAAATCCATGGCATTTGTACGTCCCTGCTGGTTTGTAAGTTTCTGTACTTTTAAGGAAAAACAACCACCAAATAACTAAACTGTTATTTCGGATAGAAATTTCTTACTTATATATCGTATATAAACAGCGTTTACCATAATACAAAAAAATATATAAATAATAGTTAGGTATACATATAACCCCCTCTTTACGCAATGTTGTTGCTAACAATTAATATTAAAATATAATGGTTGGCTTATGGGAATAAAACGCAAAATGATTCTTAATATTTATTGAACATTACCTAAAATAACCATTAATTTAGCAGGATACATTGAGTATATTTAAATCTATGGCAGGATAAGAATAACTAACCTGCCTGGACGGAAAAATACGCTAGTGCCTTTAATTTAAATTGATTACAAACTGCAACACATACCTAAAATACTTCGCATTAATTTCAACTAAAGGAAACTATTATTACATGAATAACCAATTAATTAACCAAACTTCATTCAAATCTAACTATAGACTTCGATTAATTATCAAAATTAAATGCTATATATGTGTAACTTTATGTGACTAACCTTAAATATATTAATAAATAGTTGTACGATGTATACATTTACGAGTACAACCAAACTTTTCGCAAAGGAATAAAATAAAAGTTTTCTATCACAGCCTCGGAGGAATTCCTACGAGATCACAGCATTTTGTTCAACATATTTTTGCAACTTAGTTCTATTATTAGTGTTTTACTTTTTTTTATTGCTTGTTTAAGTTGTATTTTTGCCATTTATAATAATTTAAAACTTTTATGATATTTTATTTCAAAAACCTGACATAGAGTGATGCATTAGACTTATATAATAAAGTGCTTTTACATTAATTTTATTTGTGGACGGTTGTAATATAACAACACTTCTCAATCAATTATTAAATTTCATTATTAATCATTGAACTGCAAAGCTTGACAACTACTTATTAATAATACATGTAAAAATTTGTATACCAATGCAACAACTTGAAATGACGCCTCGATAGGAACTGGATTTCTAACTGTACCGTTAATCTTTTAGATGCGAGTTAAAGCCAGAACTTTTCCGTGTCCAATATTAAATTCATGTTGATTTAAGCAACGTTGCACTGAGGAGACACGAGCATCGCCTATCGGTGATGGCCTATGTTGCAAGTCGGCGCGTGCACCGAAGACACTCTGACCTGGTGGATGACCAGCAAGCAGACCCGCGCCTCGCGCCAACTGTATTCCCAGCATACTACAATACCAACATCCTCGTCCATACAGCTGTCCCATCATCGTGATCCGTGAATCAATGAAAGTGCAATGAACGGGATTCATGACATATTTACAATGCACAAAATGAATAGTCACGATTGCATACCCAATTATTTTTATTAATCCAAATTTCTGTTACAATAAAAAAATACTCAAATAACATTTCTGCACAAAACAATGAAATACAAAGCGATTGCTGTGTTAAAAGTTCCTTTATGGCGGCCATTAAGCGCTCTGGAAATATATTTGAAATGGTGTAATGTAAAAACGACTTTATTGCTGCAATGGGATGTTATATTTTGTCAGTTATGGTGAGTTAGGGCATCGGGAGAGGAGAGAGGGGCTAGAGATTCTGGGGCATTATCGATTGGGAGTCCCATCACCAAGCGTGCAGGCGCGCGCAGGGAGGAGCGCGCTTCGTGCCACGCTAGGATTGCACCTAACTTTGTACTATGCTTCCGGCCCGCCCCACTCCATCACCGCCTAAATCACCTGACAATTTGTTATGTATGACAAACGCGACGCCATTTTTAGTCTCCTCGTATTTATTCGTAATTTTTCTCACGCGTTTATTTTTATCATGTACCGATATAATTTAAACACATGCATTACAATAAAATAAATTTACTATATAAAAAGTGTAACAATAATAGTTTATCAAATCTATTCAACTAAAATTATATAATTTTATTTAAAAAATCTAAACTAAGCTATCCACTAACACATGTGTATAAAAAATAATCGTTACTAATTAATTGTATTAAAAATTAGACTTTATTCAAATAATTAGTAATGAATAGGGTTGAAATGTTTTTTTGTTAAAATTATATATATTTTATGTTTGTTTTAATATTATTAATATTAATAAAAACAGGCTTTTCTAGTAAATTGGGGAAAATATAGGAAAGCATCAGCACCGCACGGCGGACAAGTGGAACGGCGCCCGGCGCTCGTTTGCCACCGCCACGCTATTATTAGCTTTATCAGTAAACATAGTCTTGATAGCTATTTTTACATGCAGATATTTTTAAAACCTTTTGTCTTCGGCATTTAATTTTTCTCGTGTAAGTACGGACTCAATTCAGTACCTACGTAATTAATATAGTAATAATTGACTTTTTTTCTCTTATTATCATTGAGTTATTATCATAATAGAACCATATAGTCCACTGGTCAACTGAAATAGTCTACACGCCTCCAAATGAAATACCATCAAAATAAAAAAAAATTAAACATAAAAAACCATAGACTTGACACACAAAAAGAACACAATATTAATTCATCCAAGAAATCAATGCGTACAGCAATAACGCGTCATTCCCAAATCGAGAGACGCGGGCCGCCTCGTATCATATCCATAAAGTTATAGAAGTGCACGCGGGCGTCACGTGTTAGGACTTGGAACATACTATACCATTGATTTTTTAAAGTTCCCGCTGTGGGAATATGGTGTTTGGGCATAGGGCTCCGGTGTTATGGTTTATTGCGCCGCGCGGCGGTGACGCACACAGGCGCACGGCACACACACACGCCCGCGCGCGTCCTACGTCAAAATTAGGGCATACAGGGCGTAACTAGGCTGAGCGGAGATGGCAGGGCACGCCCGATCCCGTGCCCTGCCGAACTTTCTTCTTTCATAACTTCGTAGGTTGTATTGATCCGTCACAACTGCGCAATTCATATCTTTCGGAATACATCAGATATTGCAACGCGGTATCGGGCAAAGAGAATGTTATTTAATGAGAATTTGATCACAACTCCGATATTTAGGATTGTTTTTAAAGTGTTTTCAGTCAGCGCTTTTGTATGAGTAATGTTTAGAGTTATTATCACTGTGATAAAATGTAATATTATAGGTAAATAAAAAGTAATATTAAACAAATGTGCTTAAATGTTATTATGAAGATTTAAAAGTACTTTATTGAAAAAAGTTAATATGTAATAAAATTGTTTTCTGCCAAAAACCGCAAATAATCAAAGCAATAATATTAAAACATATAAACGTTGACATCAATACAAATTTGTTTTCATATGCGAAATAGGTGTTCTCAAAGCTTGTTTACCGGAAAAATGTAACAAACATCTCAATTCCCAATATAACCCAATTACGGTACCATAACATGTGGAATAAACAAAACACTCGTTACTAACGAGGAAATATCATTGTTTACCGTTACCTATTTAGCTTATATATATGTTTCTAGTTCAACCAAACACACCGGGCTAAGTTACTATATTCCCGCTCCACTTTGACGTCGTAGCAGTCGCCCACGCGGCTTCTTCACTGTTCACCGGCGTACAAGGAAACTGTTTCTTATTTTTTCACACTTAAGGATCAAAATCAAACGCACAAGATCTATGAATGGAGGCGAGGTCGTACTACGCCGTGGCTCCACGTGAATTTCAGGGAAACACGTTGTCAATGTTTGTACGCTTTAATAAAACTTCAGACTTCCTATTACAGAGTATTTCAACGAAAATACGGTAAAATTAACAATGAAGTTATACACGTCTTAGACAATACATTAGTGATTGTTACCGCAGTATATTTTGCAAATATTAATGAAGTTCAATTTGATCTTCAACTTATAAACACAATGTTAAATTTTAATTTCTTTTTTATGATATCTTAACAATTTCTTTGTCCATAATATACAACATAACGAAAATCATAATCATTGTTTACAATTAAACAACTAAAATTACTTGCATACTGAACTAAATGAAACGTCGAGTCCATCAATAGATCCGTTTGAATAATTATATACTTATTAGAATTTTTGATCCAAAAAAAACAAGACTATAAAAGGATAAAGCTAAAGGTAAGTATTCAAATAAAAAAATGTATACAAAAATCCATTGACAAAAAAAAATTTAAAAAGAACCATAATTTTGATTAAAAAAAGTAAACAAAAATGATAGAAAAAAATGGCACAAAAAACATAAACAAAAAATTCATTAAAAATACTAGTTCAAATAAGGCACTACGTACATAGTTCTCACATAAAAAAAGCATTATCTGCAGCGCTACCTATACCTGTGGTAAACATCTTTCCGCCTCACGTATTTGCCGTCTGGCGTGAAATAGTAACTAGGAGGCGCGTGAATGTGTCTCCCGCGCACCAGAAAGAGTATATCTCCATCGCCCACCAGGGCCGGGGCCGTGATGACGTCAGCCCTGCAGCCGGCCATGTCCCTCGAGGAGCAGTACCACTGCTTGCGGCCGTGAGCCTGCAAGTTCTTCAGGTAGAACGTGTAACCGTCGTGAAGCAGCAGCGACTTGCCGGTCCTCGACGGCACGTACACAGCCGGCGCTGCGTCAAAACCATCAACGTAAGCCCGAGCGCCGCTCATGCCCTCGGCAAGCTTTAACTTGCGGCAAACAACGTGACCTCACCCCCTACATCCCATGCTCAAACCACTTTAACCCTTTGACTCACAATGACGCTTAAGGCGCCAGACACAATAGATTGCCTATTGTGTCTGGATTCTCAGCGTTCATTTGGTTAATTAACATCTTATCATAGACATGCAAATTATAAAAACAAGCACTTATTATCTTTAATTTTACACAACGGGTATCAGACGGGTCCTTACGTTATTTGCCGCTCGGCAGTTTCCCGTCACACAAAAATTAATAGTGTTGTTTTTAGTGTTACGGGGGCGTACGTGAACTACTTACCAGTGATCAACTGATCATACAAGTCTGTCTCAATACTAAACAACTAGCTAAATACCTCTTTCTTACTTGCAAGAGTCTCATAACAACTCACTATCAGCTACATAATATACTGATATCACTGTCATCTACATAATCATACCGATGAATTAAAAACTATATTGGCAATTAAATACATTTATACCATAGACATGTTTGGAAATAAATTGTAATGGATTAAAATAAGAAATGTTTCGTTAAATTGACACTATTAATTTCATTCAAAGTACACTTTGATAAAATATCAGACTTCCTATTATAGAGTATTTCAACGAGAATAAGGTAAAATTAACAAAGATGTTATCCACGTATCTAAGTCAATACATTGGGAATTTTTGTCTTGAAACATTCTGAATATCTCGAAAAAAAGTTAATTTCATCTGGAACTAATAAAATGAATGATATATTTTTTGATATGATATATTACGGACAAATAAATTCTTATCTTATTATCCATTTCTTAATCATAATATACGAATTTATTTGTCCGTAAAATACGACAAAACGAAATCATAAATTTTGCTTAAAATTAAATACCAAAATCAATAGGTTAAATAATATCAAAGAAAAAGGAATTTCTAAATCCTTATCCAAAAAACAGCGGATAAAAATTGTATAGGTATTAAAATAAAAAAGAAAAGAATATACAAAAAAACCCATTGACAAAAATCTTTTAAAAATACATAATTTTGTTTTAAAATACTAAATAAAAACGATAGAACAAAATATCACAAATGCATACGAAATCATTTAAAATACTAATTCAAATAATGCACTACTTAGGAATTAAAGAATAGCCATAATGCGCTACTCATGCCTTTGGTACACATCTTTCCGCCTCACGTATTTGCAGTCGGGCGTGTAATAGTAACCAGGGGGTCCGCGTTTGTATGACCCGCTCACCAGGACCACTATATCTCCATCACCCGCCAGTGCCGGGGCTGTGATGACGTCCACTTTGCAGCCGGCCATCTCCCTCGAGGAGCAGTACCACTTCCTGCGGCCGTGGTGTATGTCTTCCTGTAGAACGTATAACCGTCGTGACGCAGCAGCGAATTGCCGGTCCTTGACGGCACGTACACAGCCCGCGGTGCTGCGTCGAAACCATCAACGTAAGGCAAGCTTTACCTTACGACAAACAACGTCATCTCACCCCCTGCTTCCCATGTACACACAAACCACAGTTATTTATCATCACAGGCGTACAATTTATATAAACAAGCAAAAACTATCATCATATCTTTATATCAGACCGGTCCTCGCGTTATTTTCCGCTCAGCAGTAAACTAACACAAATAAGAAACTAATCAAAAGATCTGATTCTTATTTGCAAGAGTATCATAACTACTCACTATTATCTATATAATTATAATATGAATTAAAAACTATATTCGCAATTAATATATTTATACCATAGACATGTTTGAAAATACATTGTATCAGGTAAAAATAACAAATATTTCGTTCGATTTACACTATTATTATGATTACGTTTCACTAGATCCATTTAATTCTAATATACATGACACTTTACACTTAACCATAAACAACGAGACCATAGGAACTGTTCTAGATCATTACACTATTGCTCTTTTAGCAGTCTACATGGCAGTATTCTTATTTTAACAATATTGAGTTTAACTCTTTATTCTTGTATACACTTATTTACACTTATTTTATAAGTCTCTCAATAAGTAATTACCTAGATAGCTAAAATATTGTCAACTGTTTGACATATAAATAACAGCTATAATTTTCGTTATTTATTGAGTATTAGTTTAAACCGTGGCGAATTTTAAGAATAGAAGGTTCATTATTAAATTAAAGGTTGAAAACCACAGTTAAATCTTCGTAAATTAACATTAACCAGACTAAAAAAATTGTAAAGTCAGTACATAATTTGTAATTGATTGTGTATTACTAGAAACAACCCTATTTTTACAAGTTATTTTTTATCTAAAAGAAGTTAGCTGCCAGCCATTGCTTGATTACTTTTACTCTCTCTCTCGCCACTTGCTCTGTGAACCTCAACGAGCAAATGGTGAATGCAAATGGCTCTCTTAAAAATTGCACCGAGCCTACGGGCATCCCGGAATGGAATGGGAAGGACATTAAATTGTATGTTTTCACAGGGCAGCAGTATCCGCAAGTGTCCGCAGTCGTTCCCCGTACAGGCGGAATATCTCCCGCAAATGCGCGAGCGGCGGTGGGTAGCGTGCGCGCGGCGGTGCGCGCCTGCGACCCTGTCAGCGCTCGTGGTTGTGCGCGCCCGCCACCGCCACCACCTCCATGTTGTACGTGCGCAGCGTCGCATTACACTGGAACTTGTTCCGCGCCGCGCAATACCACAACACCTTCGGCTGATTACGGTACGCGTTGTGCGGACGATACAAATAACCGTCCAACATCAACTTCGGATACCCCGTCTGACTGTATATCACTTGCACTGCAACACGAACGCAACGTTAGCTGGACGACTTGACCGAACGTAGGCCGAATTTAAACTACATACCTTTTGTGAGACAGATTTTATTGGCATTTGCAACAAATAAACAGTAAACGTGTATACATTTATTAAAACCTCAAAATACACGGTGGGTATTACAACATTTTAACAACTTACGTAGGAACTAGTATTATCAAAAAATATATGAACAAGAGAGCTTTATAACACCTAATAATCTAACACTATAACTACTCGTATATCTTGTACAGTTCCATCAGATTACGAATCCTGAATAATGGCAACTTGTAACCATTGACAATTATTATATTCACAATCCAGTTGCAAAAAATCTGACAATAACAACCTAGACATAGCGGTATGTATACGTTATAACTATATTAAAGTTTCATAATTTGTTTGTATTACAAATTATTTATCAGAAACAAAATGTTAAACTATAAAACACAATAAAGAGAAAATACAACTTATAAATATTAATACACATAGAGGCATCTAAGAATTCAGTAAATAACCATAACTTTATTGTCCAACAACTTACTTTAATTCTTATATTTATTTCCCAGTTAACTAAGTAAATTCATTTGCTTAATTAACTTAGATAATCATTTAAATTGAAACAAAGAAAGACTACCTACTAGTGAGCCTAAAGTGGGTAAGTTAAGGTCTTAAAAATTAAGTACAATAGTTCATTAAAGAGCCTATTTTTATACTTTATGATCGCCATGATCATTGTAATCTCAAACAAAACTATTATTAACTAGTACTCTGAAAACAAAATTAAATTTAGGTGTAGAATCTTGGGGCTTTTATTGTGACAAAGCGTTTTCATTATCATTTTTCATATTTTCCTGTAATACTATAAATGATAACTTTTCTTAAATAAAAAAATCTTATGATCACACAAATCAATACTGAATGGGAAGAACGCTTTCACTTACTCATTGCTTATTTTAAAATTTATAAACATAACCATAGATATAAGATTAATGTCAATTAATGTTCGCAAAACACCTACGCAAGGGATTGAAGATTTCTCTGCGTGGATTATGTAAGCCAATTTTACTGGGCTTCATGGGGCAACAGGCCGATAGCCGAGGCTTTAAGCCATATTGAAAAATATAAGAGCTTAAAAGCGTTCCAGAATGGAACTCCCATCTTCAGCCAACCTATGGCGTTTTAGGGAGGGCTGTGTAACCTAAAAAAAAGTGGACCGGATCATGCCGGTTCGCCAAATAGGACTGATTTTTGTAGCTATGGTTTTTATAGAACTTTAACGATAAACATACTTAAAAACTATATTCATTATTGTATATATATATATAAATGTTTGTAATAGGGATCGAAACCGGTAGTAGTCTAGTAATCTACACCACATGGACATAGGTCGTCTGGTCATGGTTATATAGTATGATTGGCGTGTGGAGTGCACCGATGTCGTGTATCGGAGAACACCAGCTGCTTCCCCTGCGTGTGTATGCGCGCTCCGCAGCCTCTCGCGCACAGCCATCTAGTGCGATCACGGTACGCCGCGTCCACCCTGTACCAGTGCCCGCCGCTCGCCATCAACACACCCTCGCCCGGACAACGAGCTGCACACAATGTCACCGATAAACATTATTACATATGAGAAAAAACGCCAAGATAACAAACACTTATATTACTTACTTAACGTTCATTTCTTTCGCACCACCTTTAACCTAGAATGCTTATTTAAAATATTACGAAACACATATAGGCACTCGTAGTAACAGAATACCGTAAATAATGTTAATATAACCACTCTGCCAATCTCTGCACACCTCGTTAAGTAGTATCGAAACATTAAAAAGTAGTACAAGATACGTTAATAATAATTGTCTAATTTACCATTAATTATTTCTGAACCAAAATTCACCTGATTTTGCCTGCAAACACTACATGATGCTTATCTGCCAGCCAACTGAACCAAAGTCCCAGGAAGTATACCACAACTTTTTAAGATTCACAGTACATGGAAGCCATTGATCAGTAGCAGTGGACTTTATGATGTCGGTAAAGTCAAGTTAAATCGTGAACCAAGTACAGAAATGAATTGTGACGAAAAGCTTTCCAACCATGTTTGGTTGTTCCTACAGTCCGATTGTAGTCAAGAATATACAAAATTCTATAACATATATTTGAATAGATATTAAAAACAAATACCAGTGCTATTTGTCTTTAATATCTATTTACTTATTCACAATGAAGTTTTAAGAAGAATCGAAAATGTATTGGAAAGGAATAGATCCATATTTACAAGTATTAAGTTGAATTCCTCTCACATGATGTTACTAGTTATAGTAATTTAATTGATTGGTAAATACATATTGTCAAATTGTATCTGCATACATTGAACACATTGAATAAGCTGAATGGTAGGTATTATTCAAACGTAGTGTATAAAAGTCTCTTTGGGTATTATTCAAATGAGTATGAGTAAGTTGAGTGATAATGTTAAACGCATACTATTACAATTTACGTTACATTACGATAAATACTTTTGATAACACTCAATAGAAGTCAACAAGATAAAGTATAACAGATTAGTGAAAACATCAACAAAAAAGGATGAATGGTTAGTAATACAAATTTAAATAAATTAATAGAATATATTTTAAAGTTATCGTCACCATATAATGAAGTTGTACATTTTGTCCAAAACAAAATTAAACATAAAATCTATAAACACATTTTATTTAAAAAAATCTTTGGTACCAACTAAATCAAAATTGGTATTTTTTTTAAATAAAGCCATATGAGAAATTGTTGTCTACAAAAATCCAGAGCAGTTAAAAAGTATTAAACGCAAGTAATAGAAGAGCAAAGCGCCGCTATGGTCTTGAATATTCAAGAGACGTGCGGCCCTATACACATGTCTTCAAAACTCATTTACAAATGTGGGTACCTACATTGTGTCAATATGTTTTCTAATATAAAAACTATTGTATTCATAAGCCGGTACATCAGTTCACCTACGCTACATCTACAGCTAAATACAGATCGTAAATATTGGAGTATTTCGTAACATCGTCTATCAGTCGGACCGCAATCTACGCCGCAGTCAATAAATAGATTTTTATAAAAAAGCATCAACAAGACGGCTACACTATAATTAAAGCTATACAGTTTGTATATATAACTTCTAAATACTTTGGTAAGAGAATATTGCACATTCATTTACAATGATTATATATGCCATAGTCATCGTAATATTACCGCTAAGGCATTGGTGCAAGGCGACCGTAAAGCGTCTTCTAGATCCACCCATATTGTATCTACCTCATAAACATTTTAACATGATCTATATAAAAACAAAACACGCATCTTTCATACATACCTCATTAAAAATCGCTAAATGGAATTTTAAAGCCTCGATAACATCATTGTACGTTTTACTAGAGCCCCGATGGCAATGGCATCAAATACGCCACGTGCGAGTTTTCTAACATGACTAATAACAACTCACGGGTCTAGTAAACACGTAGCAATCTTCACCAACATGTATACTGGTTTTCTTATATTAAATAATTTCACATAACTCTTTGGTATAACTAGTCTAATATATAGGTAAAATTATAAACCTGTTGGAATCATTAATTTGGTCACTTCTTAGGAAGTACAAGGAAGGTACAAACTCGCCTTCAGTTCCGCTCAATAATTATGTAAATAACCAACATTGAAAGCGCTATCCATAACTCGGTATACTTAACGAAACTATGCGTTACTTTCTTAGCGTATCATATACGTTGTACGCACGTTAACATGTGAGTGCTAGGTTTATAATAGGTAGTAGGCAAACCATTTGGAGCGGGTGTTGTAACAATGGGGCAGCGACGCTCCTCGTCCCGTCAGTGGGTTCCGTGCAGGAGTCCGCGGACGAGGAGGTCGCGCCAGGCCTATAGGAATAAAGCGGCGTGCGGCGCGCCCGGGACCTCGCCCGCCACCGGCCCGGGGCCCTCGCGCCCACCCATGGGACTCGCCACTATTTTGTACTTGCCAAGCGGGTCCACTTGGAACTTTCTAGAATCGTGCTTCGCGGGATTATACGTCGCCGGATGGTTGTGCGACCCGCGAAAGTACACCAGCCTACCGTCCCTGAGACATAAGGCAACCTGGCACCGCTCCGCTTTCTGGTATGACCTGGCACACCTCCAGGTCACTCGGCGTGGATGAGAGCCTCCGTCCTCGTAAAATATATGGCCATCGGCGACTAGATGAAGACCTCCGCGCGCAGATCTAATGTAGAACCAACCTGCAACAATCAAAACGTCAGACCTATGTTGATTGAATTGTTTCAAAGCTTTCTAAGAAACCGAATGGAAATATTTTTAAAAAATAATAATTAAAATAAATAATAACTACTCATGCTTTTTACCTTAGTAAACGTAGATGATCTCTATAGGAATGAACGTACGTCGTCTACTTCACACCGATGACTCTTGTTTTCTAGAAAATTCCATTAGAAATCTGTATGAATAATCCAGATGGCTCAATTCCTAGAATTGGCTTGATTCTAGATGGCTGTGATATATATGCGACGTGATATTCTTTCATGATACGACTGGATTTGTAATAAATGATTGATGCCCGACTTAAATATGTCTTAGAATTAGGGAGAAGCAGCTGTCCGCTTCATTAGTTATTGAGTGTTCCATGGGGAAGATTGGCGTTGACAAATAAAAGGCTCATAATTATATCAGCGCAATATAATCGTTTCTTTGTACCTATACACGGGAGCACTTGTCTCCATCTACCAGTATCCACTACACAGCGTACACATTCTCAGATCGACAACTGCCGCTTATAGCTACCTTTATTCCATAATACTTTCTGGGCTAAAATAATAATAAAATATCTTATCACAATATAAAAATAATACTTTAAAATAATACTCCAAGGGTTAACATAGGATCGTATACATGGTAAATCACATGGTAAAACATCATTTTCGGTTAACATTATTGTGTAAACTTCTTTGTGTAAGTACAGCCGAGGCTTTCATAAATCATCTATTACAAAACAATCATTAAGTACATACAAAGAAAATTGTATAAAATATCTTAACACGTTAAAAATATAAAGTCTCACTAAATAAAATACCTACTGCTACTGCAACATATACAATGAGTATTATATTAAATCGATAATCAATAAATGCATGTTTCCTAATTTAACAAGTTGTTACATTACACAGCTACAATCGTATACATGAGATGACTCCATAAACGCCGGCGAACACATAACCCTTATCATTCCTGTCGCAAACGAAACCAACCACTCGGGACTCGAGCTACCAATCAACAACCATTATCATTATGTACAACTCCACGAATAAAATAGTAAAAAAATAATGTAAAAATAATGTATAAAAATACTTGGATATCATAAGAGAACTATCACTTTGTACAGTCGACTACAGCTAGAGCCGCGCGCGGAAGATCAGGTCGAGACTACGGGGGCCACGCTTAGTTGCTTAAAACAAAACAAATGTGCCATATTTCAAGTACATTATCCAAATCAAGTATTTGTTTTCTAATAAATCATTTTCATAATGTTTATTTCAATGAAATAAAAGATAGATCAGCAATCAAACTGACAGCCCTACAAAGCTTAGTCGATAAGTGGAAACCGTGGCCACACTTTGTACCTGAAAAAGCATGTTAAAAAAGAAAAGGAGCATAGTGCAAAAGTGCTAGCTCGTGACGTCAGTCAATATTTTTAACTCTTAAATGTAATCAGTGTTATCATAATCATAATATAAGTACAAACATATTTGGTATTGTATTTATTACGTATACAAGAGGCATCAAGTAGTGTTTAACCAACAGCGTGGACAGACCCCGTACAGATCGTATAGTAACAGATCAATCCGTCTCAAGTCGTAAATGCGCAGACGGCCAATATACTAAAGCTTATTACATAATCGTATACTTTACACAGCGCAAATATCTACCGTAGTATGTTATTTCTACGACATAATAATCTCTTTGGAGAATATCGTTAAAAAATACAACTAAGCGTGCAAACTAAAGTTTGCCAAATCTCATGAGTATATAGTTGAAATAGGTAAAAGCGTATCAGTTGTTGGAGCGTTGCCCACCGGCAGAAAGGCACAAGAGCAAGATTTAACATTCCATACCAAATGTATACATTATGAATCCAGCTAAAACGCCACACCAACATCGTGTTGAGATCAGAATCTGTGCCAATATCCAACAACATTTCACACGCCGGTGGCCAATAGATGACGGCAAAATTGACACGTCACATATAAAAACGAATTCAAAAAGGCTGAATTTTCATTTTTAGAACAAATACCTTTCTAAACTTTCCCTTAATATCTATATATATTATGCGTTCATTTGACCAGATCATTAGAATCCCTAAACAGTATATTTTAGCGAATTACCACACCATACTTCGCTACCGTCGCATCCCAAACTTGAAATACACTACAGTGTAGTTTCTTACATTAGATAATAATTGCCATAGAATCCAGTAATTTAAACCGCTGTCACCATTCCAGGAAGACCAATCCAGTAATAGGGGAGATTGAAACGCCCACGCAGATAATCTTAAACTCGGTTTTCCTCAGTTCATGTTAGGTTTAAAACATAGGCCTGAGCGGTGTGGCTCGTACCCCGCACGTATGCGCGCTGTTCATCTGCACGACGCGAAGGCCAAAGGTGTGCACGGCCGCGCGGCATCGAGGATTGCGCGAGCACCGCCACCACACCTTGCCGCTGGCGGCGCGCCCATTGAAGCAGAAACGGTGCGCGCCCACCTCGATGGCCGGCTTGCCGCGCTTGCTCAGGCAGTACCGGAACTGGCCCGGGAAACACGGGAACGGGAACGGCAGCCCGAGCGTCGGGGGCGTCTCCCCGCCCGTCCCCCCGCCTGTAACGTCACAACGCATAAGTAACCATCCTCCGAACATCCGCTTTCACCACATCACACACATTACTACACAAACAATCATAGGTCTATAAATTGGACTGTACAACTAACCAAACATCAAAATTATTCAATTGTGTAGTGGATCTAGAAAAAAAAACCGATGCATAATTGTAAAAGTATAATAGGAACAAATTATAAAAAGAAACAACTTTTATCAGACTAGTTGCTCACAAGCCGTTACGACTAATTTATCAACAACTTATTTTCAAGTATCGTGTACTAGGTACTACAATACCCTCATAATCAACTTACAAGCTATACAACATAATGTAAAAAATATATAATACTATTTTATTATTTCCGATTAGATTTCAAAATTATGAAAATATATTGGCGAACAATTCTTGGTACGATTTACTGCCGTTAATGATTGGAATCAATCCTTTATCATCCTCGTACGGAGTTATACTATTGGAGTGGTTCCTTTTAGTTCTGCGCTTTCTGGTGAAGAGTCGCGAGTGCGTGTGCGTGTGACCTATAGCCACGACCCGGTTGCGCTCCGTAATGGCGTAGCACCGACACCCGAGGTCCGACTTGATGCATATCCATGTTATTTTTTTCCCAGACTTCTTGGTACCGCCAGCTCGCCTGAACCTGTTCCCGCTGATAACCAACACGGGGTTCCCATACCGCGACGTACTCCAATACACTGCAACGTATATTTGTGCTACTAATGCTAGTCGTAAAAGAGCATTCTTTCAAAATTAATAAGCTCTATAGGTATGCTCTTAAAACTACATAAATGAGCACAACTACTTTCGGACAAAAATATATTTAAGTTCTTACTTACTTACTATTACAGTCAGGTTTTAATTCATTCCTTCATAATAGGTAACTTTTTTAAATTATTGAAATGAAATTCAAAAAAATATTTGATATAATAAAAATCTCGTGTCGGAGGTCAAGATCCATTGAGGTCGTTAAGACAGCACAATATGTCAGAAAGTATAATAAAAATTAGTAAATCCATGTATACTTAAAAGATAAAATTAGATCAATCAAGAATATGCATAGTGCATTATATAAGATAAATCAGTCCTTAAAACGACATACGATTAAATATGACACACGATATCTTAAAAACTAGGAAATATCCGAGACTTATTCAATAATATTGGAAAACTTGGGAGAGATCTGGTGTAATACTCACTCAAAAGTATCTTAGTTAACTTTGTTATCATTTATAGCCTAGTAAGGCAATATAAACTCATTCACTTTAAAAATAGGAATGTTTTAATTACATTTTGTCTTTCCATATGGTTTTCTAAGAGTCTAGATTTATCACAGCCGTTGCAGCCACTGTACTTAATAATGTCAAAGGCTATAAAACTTCAGATCTTACTTTGGAGACTTTCAGTTTATACATATTTCCTTTATCGCTAAAATCAAATTTAGAAGGGAGTTTGTCGCTAGGTACAAGAAAATCATTGTTCTTTTCCCCTAATCCGGGAGTTGCAAAATTTTCTGGTGTAAAATTTGGCTCATGATTGTGTGCACCTTTGATACGGATGAAATGTCCTTCGAGCGACGTCTGCACGCGACACAAACAGCCTTTGGTATCTTTGTCTCGGCACGCCCAGTTCAGCTTATCTCTATACTGATTGTTGACCCAAAACTTGTTGTATTGAAAGATGAGAACAGATTTTCCAGCTCTCGATGGCAAAAAGAACGCTGAAAGAAAAATCACTTAGGTATTAATATTTGAGAAAATGTGAAAATTAATAAGAACAAGCACTTTTTTTACTAAACATGTTATTATTTTTTAATAAATTCAAATTATTGAAATAAAAAGCAATGAGTCAAACATACTTTTATTTTAAAAGATTTTTTATTGCACATATAGTTAAAGTAAATTATTTATATATGCAGAATATTTTTCTATCCTTATGGTTAGGTACAATGCTTTTGTTTACACATAGAACCATTAAAAATAATAACGATACTACGAGTATAAGTTTGCTACAAATATGTTGAATCATTAAAAGTCGAGCCACATTTTGGTCGACGTAGAAATATGTATCGAGAAAACAAAAGTGATATTCTATTGGGTCTAGAATCCAAACGATTAAAAGGTTATGTAATATGGGGTACTGTAAACTACAGCTGTATAATTTTATTAGTAGTCTTCTGGTAGTATCGCGGCGGCGGATGGTTATGGCGGTTGTTGAGCGCGACCACCTCCCCGCGCGCGTTGGTCCGTGCGCTCGCCCGACACGTCATCGTCTTCTTCCTCGAGCACACCCAGTAAGTCGGCGGGCCCTCGATGAACGAGAATCCATTTAGAATCAGGTTTTTCTTACCTCTACCAGTGGGCACGTACGCTGCAGACAACTTCTCTAAAACTAAAATATTAGAAAGACTAACGTAAACAATCTGGAAATTAGTACAATTGTCATTATACAATTATAAGTAATTTGTATTGCTAGTCGGCTTAGATAAACTAACAAAATGCTAATCTCACTAAAAAGTGTCCGCGGCAAAAATCGGCCCATGGCGTCAATTGGGCAGAATTTTCATTCCTATTTACTTCGCTCGTTACATGTCATAGTGACATAGTAGTATGCTCGTGCTTTTGACTGTGTGCCCTTTTAATGACGCGTTAAAGTCAAATTTTAATTACTACCTTTATGTCATATATATAACAATAAGTCAATGTGAGTCAAAACACGGGTCGCGGACATCTTTTGGTTGATATTTCTTCGTGATTGTGCATCTAGTTAGTTTCTCGTTTATCTAAGATCGTAAGTAAATAAAAATAAACACACCCATAAAATTATATTTCTTATTGGACCAGTGACTTTGTAGTAGGGAAATAATGCAGAAAAATCTAGTTCGAGCTACTTTAGTCACTTGACAGGGTGTAGAGAAAGCTATCCTTGGGGTCTAGCCCTAGGATGAAATCAGAAATGATATCATTCGTGAGGAACTAAAGTGAAGTGATATAGCTCGCTGGGTTAGCAAGCAAAGTGGAAGTGATATGGTACCGTTATTGGTGCGATCGAATTTTTGAGTGGAGAATCCGTCTCAACAAGCGTAGGGCAAAACCGAAACGGTGCTATTGAAGGCTGCATAAGAAAAGAGAAGGGCTGGGATATCAGTACAAAAAAGGGGAGACCTCAAACAGTGGTTTTTAAATAAAAGAGGTTGAAAAGAGATATAGAGTACTATAAGTCAGGCATTTTAATAAATTGAGCTTTTATTCTTGCAATAAAACCAAGCTGATATATTTATTGCATTTACTTGTAGATAAATACTTCCTATAAACAACTTCACCTATTGTGTGACCTAAAAATAAGGGTAAATAAAAATATACAAGCTTAGGTATGATTATGTTTGTCGTAAAACAGCACTACATCGGCGTCAATAGTGTACAGAGTAGCCAGACATTTCCCTGAAGCGTGCGAGCACTTCCACCGGGTCTTCCCGTTGGGGAACTTGCGATCTTTAACGAAACTGTATTTGCCGGAGCAGATGACCGGCTCCTGTCGGCTGCTCCCTTTGCCGAAACAGAACTGCGCCGTCCCCTCTGATTTAGAATGATCTATTCAACACAAACACACAATTACCATGAGGTCACTGCACGAGGGCTCGCTGGAACAGATCGCAATACAACTCCACGAGTCAGCTGTGAGCTGCCAGTTTCTGTATTTGATTAACCTTTTACAATGAAATAACACACATTTCTATAAATATGTTTAATTAATCATAAGAAGTAATACTCTAAACAAACTTAACGTCGTGTATATCGTATAAAAGATATCAAAATTGGAATTACATACAAAAGTCCAGATAAAAATGTTCAATACGGAATGTTCAGTATAATAAAATTGACAATGGTCCCTAGGTACAAACACAGAAGGCACTTTTTTACTTAATCCAAATTTAAATACATTGTTATTATAATATCATGTATCGTAAGTACATTATTTAAAATATGTTAAAAATTGTAATCTACTAACAATGTCAAATTAAACCTTGTTGAATTATCGTACTTTGTCACAACATTACATTAATTGCAGTGCGCATTTTTAATCCATGTAAATAATCAACATTGTAGGTACAAACCCATTTTAAACAGATATATGATTGAGCGTATCATCTATTGGAAAAGTTTAAATTACACTTTTATAAAATGTAATATTTGTGTTCATAGACTATAAAAATACATAAACCTCCTCTATTTTAAGCACCAGTTAAGCCAAAACACCAAGGCGATACTACAAATGGAATGGAGTCTCGAAGTATTTTTTTTCCCTATAAACTAAAGGAATATTTTATCGTTGCACCCGCACAACGGGCGCATTTATAAAAAAATATTGTCTTGTCACTTATACTCATAACATAGAACTATTAAGAAATCGTTTAAATATCTATACATATCAGTGGCAGCGAATCATTTCAATTCCATTTAATTTGGAATATCAAAACCACTACATTTAAACTAATATTAAATGTCTTTTACAATAAGGTTTTTACCTAATAGCATTTGTCAGTCAAATATAACGTGTTTTGTTGTAACACCTAGACCTCACTAATTGACAATATTTCGGTGCGTTTAAAATGCCACGTGGCTAAGGCACCATGTAAAGGAACATCTAATATGACAATGTTTAACGACCTTTTTTAATACCTACTGTTTCAACAGTTACACTAGAATTAACTTCTGCGTTCTTTACTTTCTCGTCATGTTTCCTTTACTACGTAGCTTTTCATTCTTATCTATGTATATGAAATGTCGGAAAACAAATATTTTTCATTTAGTCTTAAAAACAGTCAACTTGAGACTTAAGTTGGGTAAAATAGTTAAAGCTACGTACATTTATGACTCCCATAAGATGTATTTTTGAAGGAACGACAATATTCCATGTATTTTTTTCCGTGTACAGTTTTTTGTCTATTAATGGAAAATCTTTTGAACTTGCATCATTCTTCTTCATATGCATCATTCAAAGTAACGAACACAATGAACGAGGCGATAGGCAATAATAATGTGTACTAGTATTTTTAAAGTAAACAATGTGAATTTACCATGTAAAATATTGAAAAATACATGTCTAATGTGGCCTATCAGCTCGACTGCACGGTAATATAAATAATGGTTTCACTTAAGGTCAGATTGTAGAGCAAGAACGTCCATAAGGTTAGGAGAGACTGAGATACCGGGCGCGGCATCGAGGGGTTTCCGCGAGCCGGGTCGACGCGTCGGCAGACACAGCGCCCTGGGCGGGTGGTTGTGCATCCCCTTCACCGCCACCACGTCAGACCCCAACATATGAATCCGAGCCTTGCAGTTCGTCTTCTTTGACGTGCACCGCCATATTACCTTATCTCTCAGCTTGGACTCTTCGCAAAACGGGAACGTGTTCACCATCATTATTATCTTCCCGCGCCGCGACTTGAGAAACTTTATACCTGCAGCAAATTATTACGTCAGTTCACTGTTACGTAAAACATTAAGATTGTCATATATCAAAAACCCAAAACCATAACTTAACAGTGTAAAATTAAACAAGAATTGATTGAATAATATTATTTAAGGGTGATTGTTTGGATCAATAAATAAAACTAGCGGTTATTTATAAGTACAATTTAATATGATTTCACAAAACATACCCCGTACATGAACCAAAACTTATGATTATTTTATATAATGGTATAAGAATAAAATTACGCTATCAATGAAGACTTGCATAAGAGTAGTTAACAGTGAATGAGGTAGACAGTTGGTATGAGCAAGCGGTGCGGGCGTCCGGGCGGCCAAGCCGTGGCGGGGACAGCTACATACTAACACACCGTCAACGCACTACCTAAGAGATTCACAATTAGTTAACAATGTGAGCAAATATAGAAACAAATCACAATTTTCATTACCGTTCAGACCAAATATTCGATTACATAGTCCAATAATTATATATACGATATATCAAGCGAAATACATAATGCGACCGATACGAGTATGCAGACCCAGTGATCCTTAAATAGCAACTCTTGAATCGTTACTTAAATAATTGACTTATATTGTCATTGCTCTAAATATAATATAATATACAATTAAACTTACACATATTCATAATACATAATTAATGTGTTAAGAAAGTAGATTTTCAAATACACTACCGCCACGGATTGGGAGCCCCCGAACGTCTATTCACATAGTATGCATCAGGTACCTGCACCGACGTCATGGTGTGCACTACATAAATACAATGATAAAGGTACAAGTAGACAATTTAATTAGGTAATATTATCATAATATCCTTACAAATGATTTCAGGCGAAGCTGCTTTTTTTCAACATTCCAAATTACACAGTAACAACGCTTCGTCTGAAAACATTTTATCCTAATTTTTCCATACACACTTGGGCAGATCTAATAAAACATCGATACGTTAAAATCCATTCAATATAATGCCATCGAATCACAAGACCCAAAACTATCAAGTAACACATCTAAATAACAATTAAATAAGTCAAAAATTTGTACTTAAATCAGAGTGGTAGACAATAAAGCGGGACCACAATCTTACTGAATATATTCAATCGTAGGGCAACAAATTATTCCTTCATAAAACAATCAATAAAATATATTCAGACAACAGTCTCAAAAAGTGCCTATTCATATTAGTCGTCAACAGCGAACGATCGAATACAAGTTAAAACTAAGTAAAGAGGTAGTTGAGTTCCGATAATAACTAGAAATGGTGGGGCGGCCGGACCCTGCGCGGAGTCCCGCCCGGCCGCCCGCCTAGCCTAACTTAGCCTAGCTTACGTTTACACACCTTACTCGAGTAAAGCTTCTGAGTATTTAATCATGTATATAAAATTGTATAATTAAACTAATCTGTAAAACCCGTATAAAAAAGTGAAGAGGTAGTTGATTGAGCTTAAGTACTTATAAATGAATCCTAAAGAGCACAACAACATCGAGTACAATATGCGCGCGCGCCCGCCTGGCGTTCGCCGCCAAAGGTAAGTACTTTGGACAACATCGGACTCCGACGTTGCATTCTTATAGATTAAACGAGGCGGATATCTAATCGTCTAAGTAGCAATATTTGAAATCTTGTAAAGTTACATTTCTCAAAATAAATTAAGTATTTCTAAGTAGCAGTCTGGGGACCTAATATTGCTTGCTTCGAACAGAGCTATCGTATCAGTCACCGACGCGTCGCCGGCGGCGCACCGCCAGCCTTTCAGCATTCTCGTGTCGAGTCCCGACTTAGTTACGTTCACTACTAGTTCTCTTCCTAGCCAGCTTGTTTAGTACCACCCTCGGCCTGCTTAGCGCGACAGCAGTGCACATGATGCTGCACGGATCGACTGAGCCAAAATCAAACGCTAAAATCGGCCTTATTCCGGATAATAACCATCTATCTATACCTGACATCGATACAAGATGACAACATTTTACATGCAAAAAGTTCTTATACATTTAACATTCTTAACCGATTCCATAAATAACCCACACCTATAAGGATAACTTCGCACCCCGACGGGGCTTCCTAACCTAGCACGTCACGACACTGGTATATTACTGGTACTCGCTGTTCCCTTCTCTGGTCGCCGTAACATTCATAACACCACAACATCCACTTATGGTAAACATACATACACATTACCGATGATAATAACCCAACAATAGCCATCGCTGAATCCTAATCGACACCTTATCCCCTTATAATTTACGAAGTAGAATTAATCTAAAAAATAGTCATTAATGTACGCTACGTGTAGGTAACGTGTGATGGAGCAGGCGAGCGGCCTAGTCCTCCTCGTTGCACGGCGTGTCGACGAGCAGCGGCTTGGCGGGCGGGGGGTGTTGTGTGGGCGGTGCGGGCGAGGGCTGTGGCGCGGCGGCGGCGGCGCTGCGGTGGCGTGCGCCGTGGCGGCGTACAGCGCGAGCGCGTGCTGCAGCTGCAGCAGCTGGTGGTGGGGGTCGAGCGGCGCGGGCGCGCGGTGCCCGCTCTGGTGCGGCGTGCGCACCACGTACCGCCCGTCCGCGAACCGACGCACGTTCGGCGGCGCGTGGTTGTGCGCGTACCGCGACCGCACGAAGCGCTCGTGCCCCTCCGGACCTTCCGTGTTCACGTCCGCCAAGCACCGGGAAGTCAGCCGCGACGAGCAGTACCACTGCTTGCGACCGGGCGCCAGGTTGTTCTTAGGCGGAACGTGTAGCCGCGGTGCAGCAGCAGGCGACCCTTGCCAGCGCGGATGAAGCGCGCTACAACCAAATAAATGTGTTAGTCAATGGTTGTTACACTTAGGGTGTATTCGTTATCTAAATCTAGTCTTAAACTATTTTACCTTCATGAGCTGTTTGGATTTAACATACATGTTTTAGGGAAATAAAACCAAGTACATTAGGTAATTAGACTTTAATTGGGTGAACTTCAAATGAAAAACAATCGTATTTGACCTATTTATTTAGCACAAGACACATACAACTCATCATTCCAATGTTCAAAACTTACGTTCATGAAGAAAATATAATTAAATCAATTATTTCTCTACGAGACATAAGGTGAGCAATTCAGGTTGGCACTTTACAATAAATAACGTTTAATTTTGGCATCATTCAGTAGTTTCATTCCTTAAGAGTAAATAACGAAACATCAAAATAAGTTTATACCAATTATTCTTGAAAATACACTACATATCACAACATCACGTCGTAAAACCAAAGGAAGACAATACCTACTATAAATCGAGATAAAAAATATGACATATCCTTTAAAATCAATATAAAATAAGACATTTTTGTAAGCACTTGTTTCGAGTGAACGAATATCAGTTTTATTATAACATTTAATATTATTAATTCATTACATACTTATTGAAAATATCTACATTAAAATACCTAGTACACAACGCACGATAACAAAATTCAACATTTGGCACCTAATTCTACTAAATTGAGATCTGATGTTATTGTGATGTTTCGTACAAACACAATTTCCCATGACTTAAAAAATATTTTAAAATCTATTTGACTAGCTTATTTATCAATTAATTATTATGGCACATTCAACTATGTCATGCTATTATAAGGCGGTCAATACCCAAATTTTGACCGGAAAAATATATATTATACATCATAGTTATGTTGAAAATCGTGTCCCCACAGACAGCGACTCTACAATCCTGTAGAAAATTTGACACATTATTTGGCACATCACAATGTTCAACGTAGTATAACTTATAGGCTATAGGAATAATTACCCGCTGATATGAACCCTTTGTTAAAGCAGGGTATTGCTATATGAAATCGTCAAAATTTCAAACTTCCTATGCGCGTGCCCATCTAACCTATTGTTTTCAGTTACTTCAAAAAATCTATGAGCTTGCACATACAAATACACTTGCGTCCCGAAACACATGTAAGATACTAAAGACTAGCTCAAGTATGCGGAGCATCACTTACGCCTTTTGCCACTCAATACGCGCAAGTGCCTGTTGAAGGAATGTTTGAGCCGTCATCTCACAAACGCAAGAATCAAATCGCGTCATCGGAACATCTCGTATCGTGTGTCGGTAACAGTGTAATCTAGTACCGAACAACCCACGCATTAGGATCGAAATTGTCGAAATCCATGTGCGGACTACGCGGCAAAAGCAGCGGCGTGGGTGTATTCGATATGTTGGGTTTGATATTGAGATTGCGGCGGCCACAGCGTCCGGCGTGGTTGTGTTCGCCGACCAGCTTGTGCAGCGTGCCCTTCTGCGTGTAGGCCTTGCAGCCGCAGCCGCCCATGGTGCACCGCCAGCGCACCACGCCCGAGCGCATCGTGTGCGCCGCGTAGAAACTGCGCCCGCGAACCCACAGCCGCGGCCGCCCGCCCGGACCCACGCACAGCCGCACGGACTTCTCTAAAAACAACACCATTTATGTAACACGGCACAACTTACAGTACCCCAGGCAATTTTCACCCGATCTTCAGCTACCTACACAATATAACATGCCTTGCAGCTGTTACATATTCACCTCAAGACCAGAAACATATTTCATATATATTGAAGTCACATACACCAATAACGTGTTATTATTAACAAATGTTACATAGAAAGCATTGAATTTTTGCATGTGAATAAAACGTTACTTAATAAGTGGATACGTAGAATAATTACATATATTACTATACTTTATTAGACTAGAAACATTTTATAATATCAGTTCGTACAATATTGCCGAATAAGCTCTGCTGAAAAATAATAGGCACATAAAAATATATATATTGCTATACTTTGTTAATCAAGTGTTGAAACAGACGGCAACAACATTATTATTACTCTTGCTGCTACAATGGGATAAATAAAAAAATCCGTGTAGTAATAATGTGTAGCCAAGACCCTTAACCCGATCTTGTGTTACAAACAGCCCGTTATTATCTGTGTCAATACAACTAAACGGGTCACCTATATACTTTGTGCTTTTTACATCGCGCCAAACATTTAAATAAGTTCTAAATGGTTTATATTTACTAAACAATTTGAAATATTGACTAGAATCAGTTCCATCGCAATTATTATTTGAAGCTACATCTGAAACTACAAAAAATAGACACACTTCTCTTCTGGCACAAAATATCGACATAAAAGTTCCAATGCTATTATTTTAAAAACCTTAAGTGTGTTAATTTTTCATAAGAATCAGTACACACACGGCCAAGCCCAATTAATATCATAAATATCTTACGAGTAAGTTTGTGTAACATCTACACGAGATCAAATTATTGTAACTTATAGACATGAAACGCGAGGTCTACCTGTTTGGTTAAATAATTATTCATTAGTAAACAGGGTTCGAAATTATCAAGATAGATTTTTATGGAATAATGTCCATTTTACTGTGCGAGACCCTACATTATATAACAGTATGACTCGTGTTACTAGTGCTTATGAAAACTAATGTTTTATAATGTTAAGATGGCGGGCAGAAGATGGATGTCAACTGCAAGGGTTCGTTCCGCGTCGAAATCATTAGGAGAGGCCTTCGTTCAGCAGTGGACATTAGTACAACGATTTACTATAGAACGCGTTGCCCACCTTTAAAGGAAGAGGGAACGTCTAGATAAACAAACTAACTAGTTGCACAGTCCCACTCAAGTGTCCGCGGCAAAAAAATTTCCGTCATGTCGGTTGGGCTGTATTTTCATTCACAAGATCACGTCGCTTACTTATTTTATTGTTCATCTAAGAGGGAAAACTAAATTTTGAGAGGGCGAAGGTGGGGTTTTTTGGGCCTGTTCAAATATTAATTATATAAAGCAAACAACACTACAAAAACTAATTTAGTAACTGATTATACGATTATACGAACCCGGAACCCTTGGAGTAATAGTCGACGTCTCAACCATTACACCAAATGGACCATCGATTAAAATTAAATAACTGTATCCAGTAATTTCACTGGTTATCCCTTCAACCCGGAACGGCCAACTAAGATATGGCGTTTAACCCGTTCTACACAATCGAATATATCGTAGAAACTCAATATAGTATTTTATCGTTTCTGGATTCCGCTATCATGAAAAGTTATTCCAGGTTCATGTACAGTTCGAGTAGTTTCACTTTCTAAAATGTATGTCTCCGATCAGACTAACGTCTGACCTAACGGTCACCCTAGGTATCATTTATATAACATGAGCGTGTCATTCGTCGAGAAGGGATTTAGCGTGTGCGAGCGTTCGGTGCGCGGGCGAGGCAACAGCTGGGGGCTCATGCGAGTGCACATTGCTCAGCGCGAATATACGGTCATGGAGCGTATGCGCGTACGCGCGGCACGTACGCCTCGTGCACCGCCACCGCACCTTGTTCTTCTCGGGGAACACTTTCTCCGCGTAAAACGAGAACCCACCGAGGCGCATGTGCCGTCTGCCTCGGTTAGATATCACGAACTCCACTGAAAACACCACAACCGTCACTATCGAGATCGCGGTAACGATCACTATCGCGAACATGCATTTGTTATTAAGCACATGCTTTGGAACATTCTACAAACACATATCAAATGACAATGCAACATACAACATTACAATTATTTTATTGGCTTGTTTTACCTGCACTAATAATTTTCATCACTATGTGTAAACAAGTGCTCACCAATTAACCACATTAACGTTTCCGAAGCGTTAACGTTCTGGCGCCCATGTTCCCTTGACGTAAGCCATGAAAGCGAGGCGACGACTCAATCCCGTACGCAATGTCGCCAAAGGAGTAACGTGAAAATAATAAAGGTGAATGGAGAAAATTAAGACGCTCCCAAAAGGGTTAAAATGGCCGAGTGGGGCCAATATCTAAATGGAAATAACATGCGGTTTTGTGTGGTAACAATTTATTCGTTTTATAGGATTTTATCTCTACCGACGCCTAGAAAATAAAATAAAAACCAATCCAAACACCATTTATTTAAAGCATTGTATAAACATAAAATTTGACAAGGCGAAAAGTTAACTTGTAGATGTAGTAAGTTATTGGTGAGGCGTAATGATTTCAATGAGGCTCTCTATGCGGGCGCGCTGGTCGGGTAGAGCGGTGGCGGCGGTGGCGGTCGGCGGGTGGTGGTGTGAGAGGGCGCGCGCCAGCAGGCGGCCGTGCAGCGTGAGCGCGCGCGCCCCGCAGCCGTGCGCGCGTCGCCCGCACGACCAGTACACGCGCGCGCCGCGACGCTTGCGCGCGACGAACGCGTGCCCGTCCACCAGCAGCGACGGGGCCCCGCGCCGCGTCACCGTGTACCGCACGCGCGACTGCCCTGCACACCCACACCCCGACCTCACACTATATTTTCATCAGCCTATAACGTCTCACAGCATGCCTATGGGAGTTAGGGCGTAAGCTACCACGCTATACAAGCATGACACGAAACTGACCTCCATAAATACAATGTTGACATGGTTATAAATAAATCTGAAATGCTTATCAGGAAATTTATTACAATACACATACCTGCTCAAATTACAACTCAAATACCTGCTCTGTTGGGATTATAATTTGTCTTTTTAAATATAAAAGTGCGTGCGTGAATTGACAACCTATGACCGGGACGGGACTTCAATGTTGTAACGCCTTAAAATGTATGAAAAAATTTGTTTGTTCAACTAATATTAAGATTCAAATGGATTGGTTAATTTCTAATTTACAAAACAGACATTTTATTTATGGCCCGTGTCATTATTTAACTGACAAATTATTCATACTGTTTTTAATCGTCATCAACATCATACTTCCATTTAAAATTCAAAGTGATCGAAACTCAGACGTTTTAAAAACGGTCAGTCGCAATGAAACTACATTTAATTTTTATTTTTATTTAAGCCTAAAAACAAACTTAAATCTAATTCATCACAATGTTTCACATTTAATCAAAATGTACTACTATCATGGAGAAATTTATTTTATTTTATTGAAAATTTTATCCTAATTTATAATTACAATTAATGCTACATTACTTTCAAAACTTACAATAGATAATTAATTGAAAAACCTAAATAATACTATACGATGATTGTCTTGAGTTGGATTGGGTGGTCTCAACTAAACAAAGTCTGAACAACTGTGAAGATGATATGGTCCATAACAAAGTCTGCATCGAGTGTCTCATGAAAACTATTACACTGATGGACATGTCACAACTTCTCCTTCCTCATACTTTTTAGTGATTTTCTGCATATGATTCTCTACATGATTGTGCATGGGATTAGTTATACGCAAAACATTATTTTTGGAGGTAATCCTAGCTCTGCACCGCTTTCCATATTCCATGCATCTCCAAAAGGTCCTGCCGCTCCGCACGCTGTCCGTCACGAAGATGTATGGCTCATATATCAATTGCAGGTGACCACTCTTAGTCTGTATGAAGTGTAAATCCCCCTTTACGTTACTGCTCACGGCACCTATAACTGTATATGATGCATATTACTGTTTGTACAAGTAATATATACTTTCATTATATTATCAACTTGTCACCAAAACAAATAGAAAAAGGTAAATTAAGAGGGTGGTGCTAATGGTGGTGCTAATAAATCAAACTACATGTTAATCTGTTTGTACGATTATATTAAGTCTGAAAGAAAGTAGTTAACTGAAAACAAAGAACGAAAACGGGGAATTAAATAAATATCTTCCGACATTCACACAGCGCCATCTAGCCCCAAGTTAAGTGTGAAGCCTGTAGAATGGATACTAAACACCGGATAAACATACTTATATAATTGTTTTTTTTTTTAAATACATACATATTATACATAGAAAACACCCAGACCAATACAAACAGACATGTCCGTGCACACAAATGTTTGTACTGCCTCGAGATCGAACCCAGAACCCTAAGTGTAGTAGCCCAGGTCTCGACCATTACACCACATGGTTTGTCAATGATGATAATGAGTTAAAATCCAAATAATATCCACAAATTTTAAATAATTTTTTTCAATTATGTATGGTAATTTTTAATTATGAATTGTGTAATATGGTGTTATTCTTATTTTTTTCGTTAATACATTTGCAGATTAATATTGATAAATTATGAGTTCTTATGAGGAGAGGAGGAGTAAAATATGGCTCACTTTATGCAAAATGTCATTGCCACCTATGAACATTGCAAGACTAAAGGCCAAAGAATTATGTTTACCACTTTTGAATTCCAAATACATATGTCCTTTCTCAAGAACGCCAGGCTATAGGGCCCCAATTTAGCTGTTTTCATAGTAAGTCATTGTTAAAGGAGTACATAATTAACTATTTATCTACATCTAGGTAGGTTATTTTATTAACATTTTTAAAAATATTTATTTTTTTCATATATTTTAAGAGTAAAAAACTAATTATTATTTCACCTGAGATGAAAGATGTTTGGTCTCTTATACTAGGTAATTTTACTAGCTACAGTGCCATCATCCAGAAACATAGAAGTGCAAAACAAGTATGATGGTACCTAACTAGACAACTCAGTACAGAATGTATCATCTAATTGCTATAGAAATAAACATTGGGGCATGTCAGAAAAAGGTAAAGAAAACTTTTTACTTTAATAGCTACTCGGAAAGTTTTGATAAAAATGAGGCTGAAACTAGCAGGAATGAAGAATTCTAGCAGGTAAATCACAATGGCCAGGGACAAAAAAGTCTTGATCCCAAAAATATAGCCTGTTTCCAATAAAAATGTAAAAATATATATATTAACCATTTGCATGTTGCAGTCTCCACACTAGATCCGCTACAGCTAACTTTTACAATCAATTAAACTTGAAACTTTATTGCTTATATTTAAAGATTTATGATGCCCCCACAGTTCAATTTTGATGATTTGTTAAAAAATACTCTATGTTATTCTAACAATACTTTTATTTATTGAATTTAGAGGACAACATCTATTTAATAATGTTTTGTTCTTGCTGTAAATTTAAAATCTATAAAATTAAATATAAAATAACAAACAATAAATGTTTCATTTCATATTGAGGCACTTAATGGCATCAAATGAGATATTCAATTGACTTTAAATAGGCCCAGCCTATATCATTAGGGATTATAGTAAGCTTTTTATTTGCATTCTAAGAAACATTGAACAAGGCTTTTGATATGCCAACATGTATTAAATCGTTTATTTTTAGGCAACATTATTATAATTTCATTAAAATTTAAATAAATAAATACAATACAATTTATGTTATAATATGTATTAGTCTACTGTAAGAACTATGGAACTAGTCATATGCAAATTGGATGTGTCCTGCTGGTCAGATGTGATGTGACATTTACATACATAAAGTAACTGCTAGATATCTAATTTTTGCCCCAACATTTAACTTGCATTCAATGAGATAATGTCTGAACAAAAGTAACACAAATAAATAAATTTATCAAACATTTGTGTAATTTAATAAAAATATTACTTGAGCGTTTTGGTTCTGCAACTATGTCATATCTTTCTGTATCTAAGTGACTGAGTAATAACTGAACATGGTTATTTAATACTTTTGCTATATTTGTGAGCTTTTTATTTAAAATATTATTCTTTTAAAATGTTAATATGTTAACTAGTAATAAATAAATAATTCTTTTTGTAAATGATCAAATAGCTGATGTATACTTCTCACAAGAGATAATGCCAAAAAAACATTAGCAAACACCATTCATATTCACTGAATGACTGGACGAGTTCTTCTATTGTAAAGGTAATAAATTGTGCAAATAAACAAGATGTATCTATTTAAGGAGACAAATGTCAATAATGTTTTTGCAACTTTATTTTACTATCAAGTGAAATCAGTGTTCCACTTGATAATTATGCTCAATATAGGTAAATGTAAACAGATATAAGTGGAAAGTTTATTGAAATTCTACATCATCATAGTATTATTTTATGACGCAAAAATTACTGAGCATCTGACTTTATTTCAAAATTGTTTTCATTTACCCCTATATCAATGTTAATAAAGCGTGACTTTTTAATGTTCATAAAGTCTAAATTTAAATCCAAATGATTTTTGTTAACAATAAGAAGCATGTGCATACATTAATGGAATGGATAAACAAACGCCAAATGTTATGGCTTCATGGAATGTCTAGTTTTCCAAAACCTAAACATTAATACATTTGTATATTTAATAAAAAACTTGGGTGAAAAAATACAATAATGAAGTAGCCTTCGATAAAAGTAATATCTTAAAATAGAATAAGAATCAATGTTATGTTATTTGATAGTTAAATAAATTATCTAATTGTCAGGAAAAATAATTATCTTGTTAATAGCAAACCTGAGTCATATGTTATAGCAGGAAAATTTTTGACTGCTAATAAATTAAACCTTTTATTTGGTCCCATTGTATTTCAAAATCCCATATAGGGTGATTGGCACATGAACCAACAAGATATTTGCTAAATTGCTTTTTTGGCCTTTTTTTCTATTGCAATTAATTCAGAAGTTGTGACTTATTATCAAATTTACACATATTTCTGTTGCCTTAAATTAATGATGTATCTTATGGTTGTAAAATAAACTAATGAATTCTTACATTTTCTACAAAATCTGCTTTAGTAGGTCTCAATTTGAGATAAGTGAAATGCTTATATTAGCTCAGGGAGAATGTGGTATTATTTTTTTAAAACCCAAAAATAAATATAAATGCAATAAATTAATATACTGCGACTGTGTACAGCGAAAATCTATATAATAGTAAGAATTCTACCGTAACTAGCTGTACATGATTATTTAAAAACTTAAAAAATAACAACTGCCTGGCTTTCGAGGTTATGTTTACTAACTATCAAAATTCTTATCTTAATGAGAACTTTATCTTTCTATTTTTTGTAATGGGGCTTAAAATTAATATTAAGTTTTCTCTGGATTTCATTTACGGTTTATATTTAAGTTTAAAATCGAGCCAACGCAATACCTGGTACTCTAGATGACAACCTGGACTTGCATCCGAACTTTCACCGACGCTTTTGATGAGAACACATTCTGGTGCCACTTTATGCACAAAACATAATTTTCACTTTCTTTACCCACAAGCTTCAAGTAAAAACATATTAAAAACACACGAATATGTAACATTGACGTAAACACGTTCACATCCCAAACGACACTGAGCGCGTAATTTCCGCACTTCGGCCAAATCCAATTGTTGTGCAGTTTACTTATGATATTGATTTATTGAAAAAATATTCACATCCATTATTATTGTACACAAATATTTAATAATTCTAAAAATAGTAAACAATACTTGAGTGACAACATTACAACCATAGACTTCACGGCGTGAAGACGGATGACCACAAATAACGGAATTATGTTCCTTGACACGCAATTATATCAACCAAACGCTGTACATGTTATGTTACATATGAATTCAGGCTTATTAATTGTATAAACATGTTAAAATTATTTAACACTTTTTCATTTATTTAAATAACTATTTTAATTTAATCGGTTCTTTTATTTGGTGGGACAAATATGCTTGCCTTTTATAATTATCATTTGATATACTATAAAAATACTTTTAGTACAGAAATATTGATTTATTAATTATAATATTAATCTCGGGATAAGTCTGGGATCTAGAGATTAGTTAATAAGATGAATAAAGAGATGTAAGTACGTAACTACAATTTTCATCTATCATCATTTATTGAGGGCGCTGTCATAGCATGATAACATATTTCAATTTGCAAAGTATACTTAGTTACGTAGTGCAAATTAATATGAGATGTACATATTTTAATCTAAGAAGTACTTTTTTTTCCCGTAATGATATATTTATTGATATTTCGTTCACTACAACACATGCACTATTTTGTAATGGCCTCACAAAATTGACTAGCGCCATCTAACGGAGAATGGCAGCCATAGTTTAATATAATTTTTAAGAATGCTTTCCATAATCAAGTTAGATAAAAAATGAAGCAAAACTATTTAACAGGTTACCACTACACATAAAAAGTGATATTTATCATACACGGTTTACGGAGAAACTAAAAAAAAAAAAAAAAAATCTACTTCGATAGGTATCCGTAAGCGGTGTCGTGCCGCGACCGGAGCCAATCATCGGCTGAGCTAGGCTCGCCATTTTCATCCGGTGACGTCGTTAAGGCCATCTGCGGCCAACAACAAAATCAATTCAAAAAAAAAAGAACCCTAAAATCCTACTTGTCGGACAGTTGTTTTTTTTTCGAACTGACTACTGTAGTTGGCCACCGATGGCCTATACAGCTTCATCAAGCAATGCTTGATCAGTGTAGAGGAGTTATAGTAGATATATCATCTATTTAAGACATTGTGATTTATTTATTATTGTTAAAATTTATTCCTTTTTTATTGATATTTATTTCGTTTATACTTATCATAATTTATGATTTGTGACATCACAAATTAACTAACTATTGCTTGGATTATATTGTCAATTCTAATTCTGTATTAAATTTAATATGATCTCTTATTGATTATTACTTGTTATTTTAAAAAACTTGTAACTTTAAACACAACCTATAATTGTTAATGAATTAAAAAAATAATATATTTTTGAGAAATATATCAGTGAGCTGTCCATATTTTTGTTTAATTTCAAATCAATGAAACATCCTTTTTTGTTACAAATACCTTTATTATTTGAACTTACTAGATAAACTAGATGGCGCTGTATCGGCTATGTATTATAGCTGTTACACATAAATAAATAAAGTGGGGGCTTCCGCGCGCCTCCGCGAGTGAATTTGTCACTAGGAGGCGCTATTGCGACACTAATATTACTAGTGAGGTCCAAAAACATTCAATGGACATAAATTTCATCGGTTTTCGTGATGAAAATTAAATATTTTTTAATTATCCTATTGAATAGTGAAGGAGATCTTCATGAAATAATCGCAAATATTAATTAATTGGCGATGAATTTGGTAGATTAAAAATCTGAATTAAGAAAAGTCATGCTATTTTATAATTTGAAATAAGGTAAACATTTGAGGGCGTGCGCAGGTTACCTCTCCTTCAACTTAGAGCCTCGGATAATCGTACATTTAATTTCGAAATCACATTGGTACGTGGCGTGATTTGAACCTGCGCCCGGTAGGAAGGCAATAGTCCACACCATTGAGCCATCACATCTTATACTAGCATAACTGCTTTTAAATACATAATATATACGGTACCTGTTATTGCTATACAATATTTAAGGTAAATATAGTAGCTAAACAATGGTAGTAAACCTAAACCTAATCTAAATAGGTATGCTGTTCAACTGTCCAACCCGCCTGCAAAGAGTGGCGTAACTGCAGCATCTCTACACCTGTCCGGCAGGAGAACAATAGTGAAGCAGACCCTACGTCCAGCAGTTGGCTGGTAAAGTGGAAACATTAAGGAAATGTATCTTGAGTGGATTTGGTTACTCACGATCTTATGAGATACTCGTACATACTTACTAGGTATACGCGCCAACCGCCTGGGCATAATTATAATACTACTATAGCCTATAAGTCCTTTTATGCCGTCAAAACTTTGCCTTACTCGAGACTAGAAAAAAGTGGTCGGATATCAAGAATTCGAGATGAAATAATGATAAAAAATATCTTTTTTTATTGTTAGATATTATTTTATTAATTGTAGTCACAAAATTAAATATAAACGTAATTGATTGATACCTAAATGATGGATAATCTGGCAAGATGGTCGGATGACCTGATTAAGGTCGCCGGAAAAGCTGGGTACTTGGGCCTCTGATCGGTAGATGTGGAAAACATTGGAGGAGGCCTATGTACATCATCATCAGTTCATTAAACGTCCTCACCGAGGGGCTCGAGCCTACCCGTAAAGGGTGATTAGGCCTTATTCGTCCACGCGGGTTCAGTGCGGGTTGGACGACTTTGAATCTCACGACACGAACAACCTTTGAATCTCATCGCAAGCGTGCGCAGGTTTCTTCACGATGTTTTTCTTCACCGTAAGAGCGTCGGAAATGTATATATGTTATCGAAATTTCTTAAACACATTGGTACGTAGCGAGATTTCAACCTCAGCCCTCACGGTAGGAAGGCAACAGACCTTGTCGGCCTTTTCTAACCAAGGGCCACACATGTCAATGCGAGTGCCAATGCCGGGCCGCAGAAGTTTGCTTGGAAGTTGGTGTCGAAAAAATGTATTCATACATATTGTTCATTAGATTACACATCAACAAAATTTTACCTTGCAGTGTTTGATTTTTGAATTTGTTTGATGAAAATTGATAACTAACTCCACAAAAACTACTTATTAAGACTTCTTTAAAGAGCAAGTGTGTAATTTAGCTAAGCCGTGGGTGCCTGAAACTATTTGCCAAAATAATGGGGTTAGTGTGCGACAATGGTAAATCGAAAAATAAATTATTTGAAGTTTAAAACCCCGATGATCTGACGAGAATCAAAAAGTTATAACGATGATTGTTATTTAAACCGCAATCAATGGATTTATCCTGATAAACCATCTCCTAAACGACCAACTTTGCAAGCGAGTGGTGTGCACGCATAGGACGAGCATAGTGTAGTGCGTGTCTCGCGGGCGGCCCATTTTATTTATTTATTTATGTTTTAAAACTTAGTCTACAAATGAAACCTTCCCCGAACGCTCCCCGGATGCCCTCTTAACTAGGACCAATCCGGGGACAACTCAGGAAAACAACTTATAGACGTGGCTCGGAAGCGCTATCGGTCTATAATTCTACATGAAAGTTGTATGACCCTTCTTGAAGAACAATACGACGACGCTTCTGGACCACGACTCCGGTGTAGTTCCCTGGTGGATGACAGCATCAGTATTACTAAACATTAATCGATAAATTTCGTATATAGGAAAATATCACGACTTCAATGAAATCAAATTATGCAAAATAAAGTATTTTCGCGTACTTGATTATTCATATACAGTACTATAAAGTACAGGTGGCAACCCTTTATAGCATATAGCCTTTCTCGATAAATAAAGCTAAGGATAAAAATAATAAGGACGTGGGATGTCTGTGTGCAGTGCTTAATTAGAAACAAATATATTTTTTCAAATGTTTCTAATATCGAAATTATAAAGTACAAAGTATTAGGATAGGTAAGCCAAACATTTCAATTTTATATTTTATTTTCTACAGTGTCTCTTTTATTTTCATTTAACTCTTTTTTTTTATTTTCGCAGGTTTAAAGTGAAGGCGTCGCCATCATGGCGTCGGACGAACAATTTTCATTATGTTGGAACAATTTCCACGCCAACATGTCGGCAGGCTTTCATGGCCTGCTGTCGCGTGGAGATTTAGTAGATGTAACTTTGGCTGCCGAAGGCAGATTATTACAGGCACACAAATTAGTTTTATCAGTATGTTCTCCCTATTTTCAAGAAATGTTCAAAATGAATCCAACTCAACATCCCATAGGTATGTATGAACAGGGTTCATAAATTATCATTTGTTACTAATTTAGTATTCGATGCAAATTGTCTAATGATGAATTTTATTGTTTCAGTATTTTTAAAAGATGTTAGTCATTCTGCGTTAAGAGACTTATTACAGTTTATGTATCAAGGTGAAGTTAATGTTAAGCAAGAAGAATTAGCGTCGTTTATTAGTACCGCGGAACAACTTCAAGTGAAAGGTTTAACCGGTAATCAAAATGAAGAAAGTTCCACGCCATCCAAACCAAAGCCGACGTCCAGGCCAGGCCCGAGGTCGTCGCAACAAAGACAATTAATGACTAAGTTAGAGACTGATTTAGATTCTAAGCCTTCCTCGACTCCAGTAGCAATTAAGCGACCAAATAGGCCATCAATAGCATCAAATAATTCGTCATCGTCACAAAGTGGACCTGCGAAAAGAAAATGTGTGGACCCGTTAGAAGCTGGACCCTCAGGATCTGCCAAGGAAGAATTTGTTACGATACCAGATGAAGATGAAAATAACGCAGTGGCACCCAAAATGGAACCTGAATTCGTTAACGAAAGTATGTGGGATGATGACGAAGAGGGCGCTAATAACGATGACACTAATTTCGGCGAAGATGACTCGAATATGGAAATGACTGGTAAGTGGTATTGACCAATTTGGCCGATCACTTGGCAGGGCTTGTACAAAATGTAATAATTCATTGCAAAACATTACATTTTTCTTACAGGATTTGATGGTTCTACTACTGGCGATGGAAATATAACTGGGGGGAGGTGAAGGGGGTGCTGTAGGTGATGCACAAGGTAGGTTTTCTAATCTCGTTCCAGGAACAATTTTACTACTTCAATTGAAAAGTGATAAAATTGTTCTTTAGTTAAACGAACATGATTGCTTGTTTCATATAATATATTATTATTACCTAAAGCTTTTAACGTTCGATCATGTTCGTTCTAGATTTAGTAATGAAATTTGTAAGTTAGATTAAGTAGGTAGAAAGTAGAATAGCCATTATGGGTAACTGTGATTAAATCGCATCTGTGGTAATGATGATGGTAACAATGGTTATAATGGTTATAAAGGTAATAAAGGTAAAGTTTTGTGTTATTTCGGTAAAAAGGTAAAGGTGGATGCGGTAAAATGGTGACTGTGGTAAACGGAAACGGGATGGTATCGAGTTTTTTTATGTAAATGAGTATGCAATTGGTAAGTATATTTCAGGTTATTGCTGTAAAATGTGCAGAAAACGCGTGCATAGGTTGAGGTACTACAAATTACTATTTCGTCGGTAATTATGCAACATATCCCTGGTAAAATACTGAGCGAAGGTCCAAGGTAGTATAACATAGGGCTTGTTAACGTGACCAAATTCACGACTAGAGGTGCGAGTTACCCTAGCAGGAAAGTATGTCTTAGATTGATAGGAGTGGTACGACATTGGTCTAGTCTAGAATGGGTCAAATTGGTATGTAGCTCGGGGCTGTCTGGACAAATCTTCAAATTAGTATGATTTTTTGAAGGTCAATAGAGCATGTTATGTGACGGCCAAACACCTATATTTCAGAATTTGTGACGTTACAGAACCTTAGATAAACAATCGAGAACGTGTCCAGGCAGCTTGAAACGTGTGCTTTACCCTAGCAGGAAAGTATGTCCTAGAGTGATATGAGTGGTACCTATGTGGTGTACGTTATCCTAACAGGAAAGTATGTCCTAGAGTGATATGAGTGGTACCAATGTTTTGTGCTCAATTTACTATATATGTGCGCCAAATATTATATATGTGCATCCAGCCGTTTTGGAATAAATCGAAAAAAACGGTTCCTGCTAGGGTAACGTTTTTCTAGCAGGAAAATTTTAAAAAAAACATCCGAGAGAAAAAATAATTAGTCCGTTAGAAAGCTTATGTGTGTGCATGAATGTGCGCCAAAAATTATATTTGTGCGCCTTCAGGTTTTTGAAATATTCAACTTTTTAATCTTCCTGCTAGGGTAACGTTTTACAAAATCGCATATCTCGAAAACTATTGCATGTGCGTTTATGAAAAAAATTGCATAAATAGCTCTTACATGTGCCAATATGTGCCGGAATTTTGAACAAGAAAAATATCTTAGATTTTAAGTTATAGCGATTTTTTAAGAAATGAGAAAAAAAAATATAGCCTCTTTATAAAAAGGCCGATAAGCTCATAAAAAATTGCATTTGATCCGTCTTGAGACGCAGATTATGTGCAGCAAGTTTCAATAGTGCACATTCATTAGTTGTTGAGTAATATGAGAAAAACTAAACCTATCATGTTTTTGACGTTCACATACAAGAAACTGGTTCAATCTAAGATGAGCGATTGTAAACCATGATTATGTGCATATTGTCAAGTAATAATGTGAAAATTTTCACCTTAAAATATTCCGTATTTAAAAAGATATAAACAAAAATAAAAATAAAATACGATCGATTATCCGACCAAATTAGAATGACTACTAAAAAGCGACGGTTCGATATGTATCGATGGCCTTCGGTAATGAACGCTTAATACCTTGGTAGCTGTCGTACAGTCGCGTTAGAAAGTTTTTTGGTAAATTTGGGTTCATGTAAATATTACTAATATAATTTATGTTTCCATTTCGGACAAAATAAACTTTGTATCATTATTATTTTTAATTGCTGTATAAAAAGTAATTGATAATAATAAATTATTAAATCATGTACAAAAATAATTTTGGTTTGTGGAGACCCGATTAAGTGAAAAAAAATTAACCTAAAATCACATTAATACACTTAGTATTTAATACACTTAGTATTAAATAACAAAATATATAGTAGTAATTATATACATTGTAATATTTCTCGCTCGCGGCCTCGGACCGGTAGGGGCCTCGCAGCCAAAGGGGCTTTGCTTAAAGTCACTTGCGATGAATGATTTGAAAAGCCTGAACACCGACAACAAAGCCACAATTAAGGATTTAGTAAGAATAATTCTGCCCATAAATTATATAAGGACGGCACTTTACCACTAATTATTGTTTTAACAAAAAAAAATGGTTCGATTAAAAGCTACGCTGATGGTTTGTTTATTCGCTTTCATAAGTTAAAAGGATTTAGTTTCTGTTGCAAACTATTCTCACAAATAACGAATACATTTATCACCAGTACTATCATCTCCTACTCTCTTCTCGCTTGTAGGAAGGGACCATGAGTAAATATACAATATGGTCACCAGTGAACATCAACCTGCTTCCCCAGTGTTATGAGTCATGACTGGGCATTTAATCCACATATTGAGTGCCAATACTAGAAGCTGCGTTTCATCTAAGTATATTTTTAAAATATTTTCTCTCGTTGTACCTTAGTAACAGATAGAACGTGAGTACTACAAACACCCAGACCTGACAACAATATCATCAATTTAATTATGTACTACTGCCAGAATTGAACCCATGACCCTTGCATCTCAACCGGTAGGTACGCATATCCACAGTGCTTGCAATAAGTCAAAAGGATTATAAAATGACACGAAATATGAAATGCTTACCATCATCGCAGTTCTATCATCGTAATAAATACGTCACGTCACATATTGCACCACTTTCAAAAAACTTCATAACACAAAATATAACCGACCGTGTCGTTCACAATCAAAACTGTATGAATATAACTACAAGTTAACACTTCCACAGTGTTGCCACCTTAGTTTTAGAAATGGGGCGTTTTGAGAAGTTAAAAAGGGCTAGATTGAGCATCAATAGATTTTCCGTTCTACAAATGCTTAAATAATCATGTCATGAAGCCGTTTTTTTAGAGCGTCTAAAAAACGTCTTCATGGCCGATGATATAGTAAAAAAGTTGTTAGCATGTCGAAAACTTCATACATTGGTTAATATTTTCAAGACAGCGAAAAAGAGCTAAATCGTTAAAAAAGGAGTTCACCCGTACTAAAAAGTGCTAGATCTAGCCACAAAAGGGCTGTACTTCCAATTGTAGTAAAAGTTCGCATTATTCAAGATGGAGTACTGTTTATATATTAGTCTCTAATTAATACCTTAGGTAATTACCTGTCCTTTTTTCTACAAGCAATACGTAAGACGTCATAGCTGGCGTGTGCGACCAGAGATAAAGAGTCCATTGACAGTTATTTTAACTTTGACATTTGTGTCATCACACTTTTTAGAGTTTCTATTATTTATGGTGTCACGCTTATCTATTCAAATCCTACGAGTTTTATAGTATTGTACGTCAACTCTACAACAATACTAAAAAAAGGATAAAAAGAAGTACTAAATAATTGTGCTAGCCGTGTGAAGTTTCTGTGAGAAGAAAAATACGAACTTAATAAATAAATATAACCTGACACTCACTCAGCGCTATCTAGCCCCAATTGGTTTATATTATATAATACATACTTTATAATTTCCTTTTGTACTACCCAATGCATTTTTATGAAATTTTATAAAATATGGAAACATTGTTTTCGAAAATGAATGGGAATCACTTTATCACTTTACTGTACTTGAGCACAAGATGTGTCAATAGGTTGATGTGTAAATTTAAGAAGGCCATCGATACATATCGAATCGTCGCTTTTTAGTAGTCATTCTAATTTGGTCGGATAATCGATCGTATTTTATTTTTTTTGATTTTTGTTTATATCTTTTTAAATACGGAATATTTTAAGGTGAAAATTTTCACATTATTACTTGACAATATGCACATAATCATGGTTTACAATCGCTCATCTTAGATTGAACCAGTTTCTTGTATGTGAACGTCAAAAACATGATAGGTTTTTGTTTAGTTTTTCTCATATTACTCAACAACTAATGAATGTGCACTATTGAAACTTGCTGCACATAATCTGCGTCTCAAGACGGATCAAATGCAATTTTTTATGAGCTTATCGGCCTTTTTATAAAGAGGCTATATTTTTTTTTCTCATTTCTTAAAAAATCGCTATAACTTAAAATCTAAGATATTTTTCTTGTTCAAAATTCCGGCACATATTGGCACATGTAAGAGATATTTATGCAATTTTTTTCATAAACGCACATGCAATAGTTTTCGAGATATGCGATTTTGTAAAACGTTACCCTAGCAGGAAGATTAAAAAGTTGAATATTTCAAAAACCTGAAGGCGCACATATATAATTTATGGCGCACATTCATGCACACACATAAGCTTTCTAACGGACTAATTATTTTTTCTCTCGGATGTTTTTTTTAAAATTTTCCTGCTAGAAAAACGTTACCCTAGCAGGAACCGTTTTTTTCGATTTATTCCAAAACGGCTGGATGCACATATATAATATTTGGCGCACATATATAGTAAATTGAGCACAAAACATTGGTACCACTCATATCACTCTAGGACATACTTTCCTGTTAGGATAACGTACACCACATAGGTACCACTCATATCACTCTAGGACATACTTTCCTGCTAGGGTAAAGCACACGTTTCAAGCTGCCTGGACACGTTCTCGATTGTTTATCTAAGGTTCTGTAACGTCACAAATTCTGAAATATAGGTGTTTGGCCGTCACATAACATGCTCTATTGACCTTCAAAAAATCATACTAATTTGAAGATTTGTCCAGACAGCCCGAGCTACATACCAATTTGACCCATTCTAGACTAGACCAATGTCGTACCACTCCTATCAATCTAAGACATACTTTCCTGCTAGGGTAACTCGCACCTCTAGTCGTGAATTTGGTCACGTTAACAAGCCCTATGTTATACTACCTTGGACCTTCGCTCAGTATTTTACCAGGGATATCTTGCATAATTACCGACGAAATAGTAATTTGTAGTACCTCAACCTATGCACGCGTTTTCTGCACATTTTACAGCAATAACCTGAAATATACTTACCAATTGCATACTCATTTACATAAAAAAACTCGATACCATCTCCCGTTTCCGTTTACCACAGTCACCATTTTACCGCATCCACCTTTACCTTTTTACCGAAATAACACAAAACTTTACCTTTATTACCTTTATAACCATTATAACCATTGTTACCATCATCATTACCACAGATGCGATTTAATCACAGTTACCCATAATGGCTATTCTACTTTCTACCTACTTAATCTAACTTACAAATTTCATTACTAAATCTAGAACGAACATGATCGAACGTTAAAAGCTTTAGGTAATAATAATATATTATATGAAACAAGCAATCATTCTTTAACTAAAGAACAATTTTATACTTTTCAATTGAAGTAGTAATTGTTCCTGGAACGAGATTAAAAAACCTACCTTGTGCATCACCTACAGCACCCCTTCACCTCCCCAGTTATATTTCCATCGCCAGTAGTAGAACCATCAAATCCTGTAAGAAAAATGTAATGTTTTGCAATGAATTATTACATTTTGTACAAGCCCTGCCAAGTGATCGGCCAAATTGGTCAATACCACTTACCAGTCATTTCCATATTCGAGTCATCTTCGCCGAAATTAGTGTCATCGTTATTAGCGCCCTCTTCGTCATCATCCCACATACTTTCGTTAACGAATTCAGGTTCCATTTTGGGTGCCACTGCGTTATTTTCATCTTCATCTGGTATCGTAACAAATTCTTCCTTGGCAGATCCTGAGGGTCCAGCTTCTAACGGGTCCACACATTTTCTTTTCGCAGGTCCACTTTGTGACGATGACGAATTATTTGATGCTATTGATGGCCTATTTGGTCGCTTAATTGCTACTGGAGTCGAGGAAGGCTTAGAATCTAAATCAGTCTCTAACTTAGTCATTAATTGTCTTTGTTGCGACGACCTCGGGCCTGGCCTGGACGTCGGCTTTGGTTTGGATGGCGTGGAACTTTCTTCATTTTGATTACCGGTTAAACCTTTCACTTGAAGTTGTTCCGCGGTACTAATAAACGACGCTAATTCTTCTTGCTTAACATTAACTTCACCTTGATACATAAACTGTAATAAGTCTCTTAACGCAGAATGACTAACATCTTTTAAAAATACTGAAACAATAAAATTCATCATTAGACAATTTGCATCGAATACTAAATTAGTAACAAATGATAATTTATGAACCTGTTCATACATACCTATGGGATGTTGAGTTGGATTCATTTTGAACATTTCTTGAAAATAGGGAGAACATACTGATAAAACTAATTTGTGTGCCTGTAATAATCTGCCTTCGGCAGCCAAAGTTACATCTACTAAATCTCCACGCGACAGCAGGCCATGAAAGCCTGCCGACATGTTGGCGTGGAAATTGTTCCAACATAATGAAAATTGTTCGTCCGACGCCATGATGGCGACGCCTTCACTTTAAACCTGCGAAAATAAAAAAAAGAAGAGTTAAATGAAAATAAAAGAGACACTGTAGAAAATAAAATATAAAATTGAAATGTTTGGCTTACCTATCCTAATACTTTGTACTTTATAATTTCGATATTAGAAACATTTGAAAAAATATATTTGTTTCTAATTAAGCACTGCACACAGACATCCCACGTCCTCCCAGTTTGAGCGCTGTACAAGATATGATGACGCAAACGCGACCTGTACTGTGTCGTCACAAGGCCATGGTATGTACTGTAAAATGCACAGTATTGCTTTTTATTGTTTAATTTTAAGGTATTTGGGATTGGGAAAAATTCCTTGCAAGGTTCTGCTTGAAATTAAATTGCACATAAATTCATCTAACATTGTACGTTATAGTTGTGCAGATTATTTTAAGGAAGATTTTTATCATTACAGTCGTATCACAAAGCGCGCATTCAAACAACTCAATATTAGAGAAACAGTCTGAGGTTCCGTTATTCGTAATCGCGTGGTTTAACTAAACAACAATTGTAACGTTTTTCGTGGTAGCATGCATTCGTGGTAATGTGATTCGTAACTGTGAACTTACGTTGTTGTGTCATTCGTTGTTACGTTTTTGTAGTCACGTAACGCAGCCCTGTGCGGCGAACGGAATGTCGACTGAACGATTGTGCGAATAGTGTTTTGATCGAAACAACTTTTTGACGACAAACGCTGCTTCGACAGAACGATTGTGCGTATTGACATTTGTTCCAAACAACTTTTTTGTCGACAAACGCTGCTTCGACTTTACAATTGTACGGATATTTATTAATCGATGATCTGATCTTCTTTGTTTTTGATAATTGAACAAGGAATTTATTGGATGAAATAACGGCAATAGCACTAGGCGTACTCAAACTTTGCACTGATACTAATAACGTTGCGACGACACCGTTTCCTAAATTTAAAAATATTCAAAAGCAAATACCGATGAAGGGTAATGTAAAAAACAGTGGTTTCAAGTGGTATAGGTGTGCGCCTACAGGGTTGCTATAGGCGCATACCTATTGTTAGCATTCATTGTCATTGTCTAGGTATTAAACGTTTTCATGACCTTCGCCACTATATGGCGCCACCTATGGAATTGTCAAATGGTGTCTACATATAAAATACTAGCTTTTGCATGCGACTTCGTCCACGTGGAATAGTGACTTTGGCCTAACGCTCTCTTTTACCCGCCACTTCGTTTATATAGATGAGTTAAAACTGCGATATCTCATAAGATATTCATTTAAATTTAATGATGTAAAAGGCAATTTTGTGATAAATAAAGTATTTATTTGGATAAGGATTGATATAATGTCTATGAAAATAGCTTCGCCAAATGATGCATTATTTTAGAAAAAAAAATAGCAAAAAATATGTAATAGGGAGCTAACCTTAAAAGATAGACATATGCTGTCGCGGACTTTTTTGTAGACCTAATAATACTCTCATACATGACTTTGGCGAAACTTTAACTGTTTTCACAGCGTACGCAGCGGAATCTCCAAGTAAGAAAATTTCCCCCCGGATTTTGAAACATTTTTCATTGCTGCTCCGCTTCTATTGCTTATAGCGTGATGATATATAGCCTATGGCCTTCCTCGATTAATGAGCTATCTAACACTGAATGAATTTTTCAAATCGGACCAGTAGTTCCTGAGTGTGGTGTATGCGCTTGTTCATTCATTCTCATTCAGCAGACAATGACAGTCTCGTACGCACCACATCAGTAATACGAGAGCCACTGTGACGGCGAGAGTAGATGTGTTGGTAGTCTGCCCATTAAATGCGTGAACAAGCCTGTGAGTTATCCCACTGTAGGACAAGTCTTACAATTGGCGACGAGCAAAAAAGTATGTATATATTAAAAAAAAAAACAGGAAAGGATAAGTAAATAAATGAGAAATTATAGGTGAGGACGTACAAAAGGTGATTAATTCTCTTACAGATTTGAAAATAGGAAGTATTCACCCGATACAAATATAATCGGTTAAAAGTACTTAAATACAGTTATGATTGTTGGGTTCAGGGTAATATTAATTAATTTACAAACCGGTTGTGTAAGCCGTTCACGTGTTTGTTTACATTGGTATAAACAAACATCAAATAGTTAAATCTATCAGATAGATGTAAATTAAGCTTCATAGATAATTTTTAGTAAGACAACCATAAGACAACTGAACTACTATTATCTAATAGATAAACTATCGCAAGTGGGAAATGTAGTTTTTTGGTCTTTCTACATACATACTTTTATATAGGTTAAATGGATGCAAATACACAATAAATGAACATTATATATGGAGCATGAGCACATTTCTACATTATTATTAATAATGTGTTGCTTTAGAAATTGGAAATACGAGTTGATTACATATTATATTCTCATTATTTTGCAATAGTGTCTTATAATAAGTACGGCCCGGTGATGATTTGTTTATCTTGTAAACGTTTTTGCAAGTTAATTAGTAAAGCTATTATTTTTATAGTTATTTATTAGCTTATTAAGTTTATAAAGTATATTAACTAACGTTCATTAAATACCAAGGTTTTATTGTGAGGAAAGAAGACCTCTTCCATAATTAATATGCATACTTATTTGAATTAGCGCACTCTGTATTTCTTTACTTGAAATATAATGGCAATTTAATGTATTATACACTCCTGCCATCTCTCTTACGCCACGAGTAACTTTTTGTGCTAATCAAAAGGAAGTCCAAGGTCACGACGCGTTCTGACATTCCTTCGGAATTACTGGGTGTTATTTTGAATAAGGTCAAGGTGGCTAATTCCGACATACTTTATTGAAACCTAATTTTGTTCAAGTATATTTAAAAAATCTGTCGATACCGGCCAAATGTGAAGCAAGTATCAAAATTTAAGGTTACATAACTTCCTATTAACGTCGTAAGTGTTTTTAATCAAGAATAAGTTTCCAAGATATACGGTAATTTTTAAAACCTCCACATTAGACGGATTTTCCCGCAATTCGGGGTAAATCCGTCACGTAGAGGTAATTATATAAAGATCTAATATTTTTTTAAAATACACATAAGGCATACATGTATTGGTTAACGAGAGGCAATTATGTCTTCCACTAATAAAAATATGGTATAGATCTCATTTAAAACGTTAAAATATTTTTTGGGGGCAATTCCGGCATACTGATAAAGTCCAGGGGTAGCAAACCTAATTTATGAGGTTTATTGGTAAGAGAAATAAAACAAACGCAGTTCTCCTCCAAATGAGATTTGTTTTCTCTTTCTATTTACGTGATCCATAATTGTCATTCTTGGGATTTTATACAGCTGTGAAGCTTTGTACCCACTTAATGCACCATTACGTACTGCTAATACGGCTTCACGCAAATCATTTTTATGATAGAAACCTTTATTCGTTTTTCGTTTGTAATTGCGCTTTTTATATGATGAAATCAATTAATCTAAAACAAGATACATTCGTTGATTACAAAATAAAGATTATACTGCAGCATACTGCGGCTTGTACTGTAGTAGATACTTGTAGTAGGTTGTTTTTTTGCATTAAAAATCTTGGAATATAAAATGTTTTTAATATCTGAAACCGGGGAAATCCGGCATATGACGAAATGGCCCCATTGTTTATGGACGGAATTTGCCACTTCACAATTTTCAGGTTTCAAATGTTTCAGATACGATTAGCAGCTGTTGAAACGTTTAATTGCCAAATAACTGCTAACAATCGTATAAGCGTGCTTTAACCAATACATGCAATACTTTTAATAAGTGTTAATAAATAAAATATTATATTTATCATCGACAAAATGCGCCAGCATTTAAACACTTTACATTTTTCAAACACAACTGAACTTCTAAGGACGTTTTATCCATATCTATGTCAACTAATGCCATCTACCCCACATGATTTGATCGACGATATTATGCTGTGTTACCGACGTTATGTATCAAAAGCGTAGGATTATTCCGGCAAGAGTTATTTGAAGCAGACGGTGATACCCTCTAGGCGGAATTAGCCACTTTGACCTTATTTAATTGTACTTACCACCAATTTCATAACTGTGTATTATCTAATAATTATAATTATGTACCTTCGCATCCCTATCGCATAATGGATCGAATGCGTAAGGACATTCGTTTGAGTCCCGATTAAACCATTCTAATTTTTTGCTACGGCCGGTTATGATTTCACTACAAAATATATACGCATATAATTACTATATCATAGATTTTTCTTCTTTATTGGTGCCCAACTATAGTTTCAGTGTTTGGAGTAAATAGATAGAGCTGCCATTAAATTGGTGGTTTGTGTCTTGCTGCCATTAAATTGGTGGGTTGTCTTGCTGCCATTAAATTGGTAGGTTACGCTATGCTGCCATTAAATTGGTAGGTTACGTAATGCTGCCATTAAATTGGTAGGTTACGTTATGCTGCCATTAAATTGGTGGGTTACGCTATGCTGCCATTCAATTGGTAGGTTACGCTATGTTGCCATTCAATTGGCAGGTTTCTTCTTGCACCACCTTGCACATAATGCCATGCTGCCATTAAATTGGTAGATTGAAGATTTGTTGTGTTAAAATTCAATTGGCATTTTATGTTACATGTTAATCATAAATTTTCAAATTCATTTGAAAAGTTGTTCCATAATTATTAGGTATTTTCAGGTGATCCTATCTAACCGGGAAGTGAAGTAACGTCATGGCGAAGTTTATGCCAGGGCCAGATTTTTTTTTTTTTATGATATAGGGAGCAAACGAGCTAGAGAGACACCTGATGGAAAGTGTTCATCTCCACCCAGGGACAACGGTGACACCAGAAGTGCCACCGGTGCGTTGCTTGCCTTTTAGATAGGAATATGCTCTTTTCTTAAAATTAGCCATGTCATATTTGTCAGGAAATACCGCTGCTGGAAGATCGTTCCATATAAGTACAGTACGTGGAAGAAAATTGCGCATGAATCGAACTGTAGTCGAACGCCAACTATCAAGATGATGAGGATGGAATTTCATCTTGTGGCGGGTAGTCCGATGATGAAATTCAGCAGCAGGTATCAGATTGAACAGTTCGTTGGAACACTCCCCATTGTATATGCGATAGAAAACACAGAGACTCGCAACATCTCTGCGCAAGGCCAAGGAATCCAGACCATTGGTTATTGACAGATCATTGACCATCCGCACGGCTCTACGTTGTACGCTGTCAAGAGGAAGAAGTAGGTATTTTGGCGCTCCAGCCCAAAGATGCGAACAATATTCCATATGTGGGCGCACCTGTGCCTTATAAAGCTGAAGGCGCTGGTGGACGGAAAGTATTGCCTAGCTCTGCGCAGCACACCCAGCTTCTTAGACGCCAATTTGGCTTTTTCCTGCAAATGACCGCGAAACTGTACATCACTGGATATGTCAACGCCAAGGACACCAATGTTCGGCCTTATACTCAAGGGAGTGCTCCCGAACTTAGGACCCATGACAAACGGAACCTTTTTAGCAGTAAATGCGCATGCTTGTGTCTTAGTAGGGTTAAATGACACGATATTGTTTGTTCCCCATTGCATGACATCTTCCAAAGATGCCTCTATCCTTGACACAAGCTCTTTCCGACTGTCATACACTGATTGCCCAGAGGGACAAGAACTGCCAAGGTACAGTGCGTCCCCGGTACTGTCATCCGCATAACAATGATAATTGCTAATATCCAACATATCATTGATATGCAGGATAAACAAGGTAGGAGAAAGCACACAGCCCTGTGGAACACCAGCATTAACGGGCAAGAATGCCGAACACGAACCATCGACAACGACTTTGATGCTCCGCTCACTTAAAAAACTGGCGATCCACCTACAAAGTCCCTCCGAAATCCCATGTGAAGGAAGTTTCGCTAAAAGTGCTTATATATGATAGATTAGATTTAGAAGGCGACACCTCTTCCATCGGTGTTCGCTGGGAGCATTGGAAAAGGTCCTTGCTGATTTATCTAGAGGCCGCTGATATTTTAACACCTGCAAAGAAAAGAGCTATTTTATTACATTTCGGAGGTCCAGGACTTCAAGAAATTTATTCAAATTTACCTGGGGCCAACGCAGTTATTCCTGCGCCAAATACTGCAGCGGAAGGTCCAGATGTATTTGAAATTACGGTTTACGAACGACATTTATTTAGACAGTTAAAACAAGAAAATGGTGAAAAACTGGAAAAGTTTTTAGTTAGATTGCGTAATCAAGCGGATAAATATGGATTCGAGAAGTCAGATAATTTTATCATTGACCAAATCACTGAACGATGCACGTCAAATGAACTGCGTAAGAAGATTTTAACAATGGGGGACAAAGCTACTCTAGATGAAATAATTACGGTTGCAAATACCTTAGAGCTAGTGAGTCATCAACTAGACGTATATGGAAATGAAGGGAAAGAAACGAAAAGTCAAGAAGTCAACCAAATTAGCAATAGAGGATATAGAAAGAATCAAAATTACACTAAGGAAGCAAGAATAAGTTCAACTAATAATTTACGCTGTACTAGATGTGGGAGCAAATTTCATAAATCTATCGATACTAGCTGTCCAGCGAAGACTAAAACATGTTATTCGTGTAAAAAGTTAGGTCATTTTTCTGCGCATTGTAAATCTCGGAATTCTGAAATAAGATCACCAAAGAGGAAGTATAATGGAAACCCTAGTCATAATATGTACACAGATAATAAAAAGAAACCCAAGTATGGAAAAGGAAACAATGTTGATATGATAGAAGACGAAGAAGGAGACTATGTTTTCCAAATAGATAATGACTCAACTGTTCGTTGTTTAGTCGGTGGAGTGGAAATAAATATGCTTATCGACTCGGGTTGTAAACCAAACCTTATTACAGACAAAACATGGAGAAAATTAAAGAACAGTGGCGTACTAGTAAAGAATCAAATAAAGAATCCCAACAAAATTCTTCTTGCTTATGGCAGTCAGTCGCCTCTAACAATTGAAGGATCATTTGAGGCTGAAGTTGTAGCAAACGGTCGTAAAGATTATTCTACTTTCTATGTTATAAGTGGTGGAACAAAGGACTTGCTGGGAAAAAAGTCAGCACTAAAGCTAGAAGTATTACGGGTGGGTATTGATATTAATCAAATTAAACAACTGATTTCACCATTTCCGAAATTCAAGGACGTCCTTGTGGAGATTCCGATTGATGATTCCGTAAAACCGGTTTCTCAACCATGCCGAAGAGTGCCTATACCTTTAGAAAAGAAAGTAAATGACAAAATTGAGGAACTTTTGAATGAAGACATAATTGAAGAGGCACAAGGATCTTCGAGATGGGTTTCGCCCATAGTTCCGATTCTGAAAGAAAATGGAGAATTAAGACTGTGTGTTGATATGAGACGTGCTAATAATGCAATTATGAGGGAGAATCATCCTCTTCCCACCATGGACAAGCTGCTACCTAAGATAAATAAGGCGAGATTCTTTACCAAACTTGACATAAAAAACGCTTTCCATCAATTAGAAATCCACCCAGACTCTCGATATATAACTACCTTTATAACTCCAGGTGGTTTATATCGGTATAAGCGATTAATGTTTGGTATCACATGTGCACCAGAACTTTTTCAGAAAATTATGGAGAGGATGTTAATTCAGTGTAAAGGAGTAATAAATTTCATTGATGACATTCTGGTTTACGGTGATACCGAAAAAGAACATGATAGCAGTCTGGAGAAAGTATTACAAACACTTAAAGATAACAACGTGCTACTTAACGAAGATAAATGCATTTTTAAAACGCAGAGCGTTGATTTTCTCGGACATCATCTCGAACCTAATGGTATAACACCCCTGGACAAGTATGTGAAGAGTATAATGGATTTTCGTGTGCCTAAGTCGATTGAAGAACTTCAAAGTTTTTTAGGTCTTCTTAGCTATATCAACAAGTAGATTCCTAATTTAGCTACAACATCAGAATCGTTGAAGGAGCTCCTTAGGAAAAAACGGAACAAAAATGCTAATATCGAGAAATTCTGGTTAAAAGACCAACAAAATTCCTTTGATAATTTGAAGCAAGTGTTAACAAAGATCCAATCGTTAGGGTATTATGATGTTCGCGACAAAACCCAGGTGATAGTTGATGCAAGCCCAGTCGGATTAGGTGCTATTCTTGTTCAATTTGATGCAAATGGGCTACGTATAATTGCGTATGGAAATCGAACTCTTACAGATTGTGAACGGAGATATAGCCAAACTGAGAAGGAGGCTTTGGCTTTAGTTTGGGGGGTTGAACATTTTAATATCTTTTTGTATGGGAAGGAATTTGATCTTGTCACAGATCATAAACCCCTTGAAGTTCTTTTTGGGCAAAAGTCAAAACCATGTGCACGAATAGAGCGTTGGGTGTTGCGCCTTCAATCCTATAAATATCGAATAATGTATAAGCCAGGGAAAAATAATATAGCTGATCCTTTGTCACGACTGTGCAATTTGATTAATAACCATTCGAATAACGAAGACACACATGTTTGTCAAGTGGTTAGTTTTGCTCGACCTCAGGCAATACCAATGAATGAAATTATTAGTGCATCTGAAACGGATAAAGAAATCCGCAATGTTAAGAAAGGGCTCTATCAGAATGACTGGGATGAATCCGTCAGAACCTGTAAATTTTTCGAGAACGAGTTGTGTTTCTTCGGACATATTTTATTACGGGGTAATACCACATCGTCTCCGGAAAAATGTTTTAGATGCTGCTCGCGAAGGTCATCCGGGCATTGTAGCAATGAAAGGCCGTTTAAGGTCGAAGGTTTGGTGGCCACGCATTGACAAAGATGCCGAAAATTTAGTAAAAGCGTGCAAAGGGTGTACATTGGTGGCTTTACCTACCCCGCCTGTACCGATGAAGAGACGAGAACTACCTTTGGGACCATGGATTGATGTAGCAATGGACCTTATTAGGACCACTTCCAAGTAGTGAATATATACTGGTAGTTATCGACTATTACAGTCGCTATAAGGAGGTGAAAATTATGAAATCAATTTCAAGCAGCCAGATAATAAAAGTGCTTAAAGAAATCTTTAGCAGACTTGGGTTCCCCCGTTTCTATAACGGCAGATAATGGGCGACAGTTCGTGAGCGAAGAATTTCGTGACTACTGCAAAGAATGTAATATTCATCTCTACAATACAGTCCCATATTGGCCTCAAATGAATGGAGAAGTTGAACGTCAGAATCGAGATATTTTAAAGAGATTGAGAATCAGTCGTACAGAAAGAAAAGACATCAAAGAATGTTTATACGAATATCTAATGATGTATAATAGCACTCCGCATTCAGTAACTGGGCGAACACCATCGGAATTGTTTTTCCAGAGACAAAACAGGGACAAAATTCCTGCATTAGAGAATGCAAGTCAGAAAATGAACGATTTGGATGTGAGAGATAGAGACAAAGTACAGAAAGAGTTAGGAAAAGAGTATGCGGACAGGAAAAGGAAAGCTGTTGAGTCAGAAATAAAAGAGGGTGAGAAAGTGTATGTGAAAGATATGGACAGAACAAATAAATTAACGACAAATTTTCTGCCGACCCCGTATACTGTAGAAAGTAGTAACGCAGGAGACTGTTTAGTGGCGAATGATGAAACAGGACAATCTTATCGAAGAAACATTGTTCACTTAAAAAAGGTAGAAGGAAAATGGAAGGTTGTGGAGCAAGAAAAGGAAAATGAGGGAGTAGTAGTTGAAGAAAGCTCAGATGAATAAGGAAACCATTATTTGGCTTTGTAGTAAATTCATAATAACATAATTCTGGAAAAGGTATGTAAAATTGATTGTAAATCATACTTTTTGTTTTGTTAATTGGTTAATTGTTGATCAATAAAAAATATGATAAGAAAGGGATGTAGTGTATGCGCTTGTTCATTCATTCTCATTCAGCAGACAATGACAGTCTCGTACGCACCACATCAGTAATACGAGAGCCACTGTGACGGCGAGAGTAGATGTGTTGGTAGCCTGCCCATTAAGTGCGTGAACGAGCCTGTGAGTTATCCCACTGTAGGACAAGTCTTACAGTACTTAAAATGTTTCTGGTTTTATTGATTAAATGGAGAGTTCAAAGGAAAGCAATGACATAAAAAGAGTATTAATTATTTAGTTATACTTAAAATTATTGTGTATGGCTTTATTGATTATTATAATGATTAATTGATCAATAATTATATTCAGTGTAATATAAAAATGTTTTATTAAACAAAATAATTGAGAAAAAGGAAGGGATGTAGTGTATGTAAGTAAAAGAGAAGGAAGCATTATGTCATCTCTAGATGTGGTCGTTGACAGTCCAGTCAGCTGTGGACGTCGAGAGTACGTCTAAAAGCCGACAATTTATACAAAAGGATATACTACAGGTACGTAAAATTAATTGTACATCATACTTTTTGTTTTAATAAGTGGGAAACAGTTGATCAATAAAAAAATATGATAAGAAAGGGATGTATTGTATGCGCTTGTTCATTAATTCTCATTCAGCAGACAATGACAGTCTCGATCGCATTACATCAGTAATACGAAAGCCACTGTGACGGCGCGAGTAGATGTGTTGGTAGTCTGCCCATCAATTGCTTGAACGAGGCTGTGAGTTATTCTACTATGGGACAGGTCTTACAGTGTCTTATTTGCGTAATAACGAGCAAACCTGCTCCAAGTGACTTGCTTTGTTACTCGCAATGGTGAAATCGGTGCCGCACCTCTGGAAACCCCTTGCCGCGAGCGCTTATGTTGCCTTCTGTTGCTCCACTGACAAAAAGCAATGATGTAAAAAAGTATAGATTCGTGATATGTTCACAAAACAATCGAAAAAAGTGTTCCGAATGCAGTGAAATATCTTTCAAATATAAAATACAAAGTATATGTGGAGATTGGTGGTCGCACACTGCACCGCCCGCCAAGACTTATTCCGTTGCAGAGTAAGTGGATTGTATGACTTGTTCTGATGGAGACGGAAACAATTATATTCGACAGATCAGACCATCGATTAATAAATATTCGAACAATCGTATAATTGAGACAACGTTTGTCGACAAAAAGTTGTTTCGCACAATAGTTCAGTCGACCTAGCGTTTGTCGACAAAAAATTGTTTCGAAGAAAACATCATTCGCACAATCATTCAGTCGACATTCCTTTCATCGCACATATGTTTGTCGAACCAAAATTACGGACCCTGAATTTAAGGATTGCAAAACAATGACGTAAAAAAGTATGTATTCGTGATATGCTCACACACAATTGTGAGCATTATTTTGTAATGAAATTTATCTTTCATTAGTTTATAAGTCATATCAAAACAATTTCTGTATTCGTGTTTTTGACATTAGCAGATACTGGCCAAAGATAAACCAAAAACGAGATTTAAAAAAAAAACAGAAATGTCAGAAAGTGATTTGGGGGAATTATATTATACCGGTCTTAGAAATGGAAACTGTAATTTGTTATTATTGTTAATGTTATATTTTGTAATGTTTAAGCATTGAGATAGATTGTGAAAGCTAATTGTAGTCTTGACAAAAACTGTGGATTGGAATAAATTAATTACAGTATTTGCAGGAGTTTTCTTTTACAATCAAAAAAGTGTTTCAAATGCAGTGACAGCACACATACAGATATTTCGATTTTTTCCGAACACATTTACCTAAACAAAAGAGTACAAACTGTACTCTCTTTGGCGGTTCGTTTCTGAGGCACGGATGGCGTTCTTCCTTTATATATACAGAATATCATTGTTGCGAAAACATAAAAATGTTATAAAGTAAGTGACGACTCTAATAATAAAATGTATATTTCGGCTCATAAATCCACACCCGAAAGCGGCAGCGTTCAAGAAAGCACAACGTGCAAAGTAGTTGCACACAACAGTAGACTCAATTTGTATGAACAGATGGTTGATATTTCTGTTTTACGTTTCATAATCAAATTTTGCCACAGTTATAGGTTTGCACAGTTTTGTGCCGATTTCATGTAGAGGTAGTGTTGCCACCTTAGCCCTTTTGTAGTTAGATTTAGCACTTTTTGATATAGGTAAACTCCTTTATTCAAGATTTAGCTCGAAAAGACCAATCTAGCTCTTTTTCACTGCCTTGAAAATATTAGCAAATATGAAGTTTTGACATGGTAACAAGTACTTTTTTTGCTATTTCATCGGGTCATGATGACCTTTTTTTAAACGAGCTAAAAAAAAGCGGCTTCATGACATGATTATTTCAGCATTTTCAGGACAGAAAATCTTTTGACGCTCAATCTAGCCCTTTTTGACTTCCCAAAAAGCTCATTTTCCAAAACTTAACTCAGGCTGTGGCAAAACTAAGCTCAGGCTGTCTGGACAAATCTTCAAATTAGGATGATGTAGGGCAATGATGTAAAAAAGTATGGATTCGTGATATGCTCACAAAACAATCAGAAAAAGTGTTCCGAATGTACGAAAACTCTGAATTCAAGCTGGTTGGACACATGTATCTCCACTACCTGGTGGTCTACGGCCTCCGAAATACTCTGAAGTTTTTGTGCCGGAGACAAAAATGATAACCTGAATTTGTGACGCAGAAACATTCGAATCTGAAGTTTCATACTACTTTTTTACATCATTGTTGTCATTGAGGTACATATATAGAGAAGCAATAACCATACGCGCGTGGCGATAAAAGTGTAATCACTTCTATAACTGCGAAGACGTAACCTTGAAACCAGTAAATATTGTTATGTAAATAATTTGTCTCACTTCCTCAAGGCACAAAGACAATACCGCTGCTAACTTTGAACAAAGATAGAAACACAATCATGCTATTTCGGTTTGGTATTGCCTGCCATAAGAAATTTTGTACAAAATTATTAATAAAAATAAATATATTTTTAATAATGATAAATTAGTCATTTAAAATAATTTCGATAATGTTTTGTATGTTTAAATTATGTAATTGCTATTAAGGATAGTGGATAAGTATTGTTTATGTTTAATAAAAGACATACGTTGCTGAAAAAAAAATCATTATTGAAACAGTAGACATAATATTATTTTGCTGCAATCCATTCAAATAAAATAATCAGTGCGAAAGATACTCTGTTGGTTAGGTACGGTTTCACGTCTCAATGGCTGGACGGAGTTTTATGAAATCTGTCATGATTGATGGGAATCCTGGAGACTGACATAATCTACTTTTTGTCTTATTCTAACCTCCACTACCCTGAAACGGACCGTGACTATTAAAAGAACGTAAAAGCCTAAAGAGGTAACGATCTTATGAAAAATATCGTAGATAAGAAAGAAATAATTAGGCGGTCCCCCAACGCGACGGTTTTTTTAGAATTATCAATAGATTCTTAGGTACTTTAACATTAAGTTTCTTTTATTATTTTTTACTATTTAATGGGAAATTACTTAAGTTCTTGTGTCGGGTTTTTTTAAAATTTTATTTAATACTAGATGTTCCCCGCGGAAGCCGCGTTTTAAAATATTCTGCCGCAGTTAACTCACGACTTTCTAGATTATGAAACTATAATTAAACTCAGCATAATAATGAGTTGCTAAAACCAAAAATATACAATTATTAATAATCCTATTGGTCATATTGTGATCTGTACAATAGCTTTCATTTATGCTACTCGTTATGATATATATCATAAGTGATAGAATGTTTATGCGTGCGTGCTTGGCGTATGTCTGTATGAATATTTGACGACCCATTTGGTGTTGCGGTTGAGAGGTCGGCCGCAACACCAAGGGTTCCGGGTTCGATCCCCGGGCAGTACAAACATTTGTGTGCATGAACATGTCTGTTTGTAATGGTCTGGGTGTTTTCTATGTATAATATGTATGTATTTACAAAAAAAAATGTATATATGTATGTTTATCCGTTGTTTAGTACCCATAATACAGGCTTAACGCTTAACTTGGGGCTAGATGGCGCTGTGTGAATGTCAGTGGATATTTATTTACTTATTTATTTATAATATCTGTGTGTGATGTCTTTTTATATATTTTTTTTCAATGTTATAAGTATACAGAACGGTCTGGACGCTCACCTGATGGTAAGTGATACTCCAGACCATAACAGAGCGGCATTAACACTTAGGGGCTCGCGCCTTATTAAGTAACACAAACACTCGCTACCGGGTACAGCGGACCCACTACAATATTACATGTTTTTTCAAAACTAACCAACTGAAGTGTTTGATATAAAACTTTTATGTTATAAAAAAACTAATATTTATTGTTTATTCTTAATCATTAGCCCGTACAAAAATTGAAGGAATTTTGGCTATGTTATGACTTCACTCAGATTAATTGTTATAAATATTATATAACTGTTGTTTAATCAAAATCTTTTATATATAAGAAAAAATAAAATTAACTTTGAAAATTTTCAAATTTTAGATAAAATCACTTTTCAACTTATTTCGACATCAAACTTAGCTTTAACAAATCGCACAAATCTATGTCGTGTGTTCTTCACAAATTCGGTATCTCATGTTGCGCTAAAGACCTTGGTTTTCCTATCTTTCTTCCTGTTACATATACCGCAACGTACTTTTCGTTCACTCGTTGGTAGGAGTGCGTTGGATGCTGCAGTTGGTTCTCGTGCTGGTACTATGTACCGGATTTGGGTTTTGATATGCTGTGGTACATTAGTGACAGAAATTCTTACATGTAGATGCGGTTCAATCAATAAAATAGCCAACATTTTGTTAAAATGTCTTCTTGTGAGGTCATAGGAAGGAATCATGGCCTATGAAAAATGTGTTTAGTCCACAAATGTTCAATAACCAAACAAATATATAAAATGGCCATCTTTGAATTTGTCTTGACACATAATAGGTATGAGCAAGGCATCTGATCAACTCGACTCCGCATTTAAAAGCATTATAATCGGTAATTATTTCAGGTTTCCTCTTTCACCAGTTTCAATCCATGAATCATTCTTCAGTCCCAATACAGCCTTCATTTATCCATTCTTCTATTTCACTCTATCTCAAACCCCGATTATCCGCTATTTTGTACGAAATATACTTACAAAAGGTTAAATAAACAAAATAACATACTAAAAAAAATTCTAACGTGTTTAGTCGCTACCGGGTCTAGCGGACCCATAAACATCTTTTCCATGCTTAACACTCACACCCAACGCGCTACTGACGAATTAGATCAGTGGTTCCCAAACCTATTTTGTCTACTGCCCACTTTGAGAATAAATATTTTTTTAGCGCCCCCATTTTTTTACCTATTTAAAAACCACTAACTTCAAATTAAAATGAAATGATTTATTTCATTTCATTAATTATTGCGACCTATATATGTATGTTAACGGAGAATTCTAAACGAAACTATTATTATAACCCGCAACTTGAAACCTGAGCGCAGTAGGTAACATACAACGGCGCTTAAGGTCTCAAGTTAACTCTTACGGGCTCCACCTGCCAATAAGAATGATTATTGAAACGCAACTTTATAGTATCAAAACAGAGTATCTTTTATTAAAAATATAACTAAAATAAGCGATCCTTATATAAAAACTAATGTAAAGGATGAATCTGATGCTGTTTAATAAGTTTGTTTATATCAGGTTCCAATAGGGAACATGCAAATGTAATATAAATGAATATTTTGATATTAAAATTACATAAAAGAAGGGACACCGTAAGGTTTAAATTTTAATTTACGCTGTTTTTTTTAAATAATTACGAATTGAAATTACTTAAAACGGAACGTAAATTTAAACACCAATCACTGTCATTTACGTCATCTATGTATGACATATTACTTTGACGTTGGTTTAGTAAAAAGTGAACATTAAAACGACAAAATCGGCATTTTTCGAATAAAAATGGAATTTAGGTCTGTAAAAGCAGTCTCCAGGAAACTACCAAAGTTAATGTTGACATGGTTTTAATTTATTTTTGTCGGAAGTGAGTTTTACAAACCGCAATAAGCCTGATGCGAAATATGGACTTTTTACGGTACTTTATTGAAATATCAAAGCATAATGTCTACTGATAATCTAGAAATGATTGTTTTTCATCTCCAAACATGAAAATTAAAGTAGTGAGCAAAAAGAAAAGGTTATATTTTAACTCATCACAGTGTGAGCAGAAACTACTTGGTAAACGCTGCCTTGAGTATACCCACATGGAACTGCCCTGTGCAGTCCTCATCCATGGCACTTACACTACACTCTAAAGATGAAACAGGAACAAAGAATAAATAATAATAATTTCCTTTGTTTTAAAAAATCAAATTTATATCATAATTGTGTAAGTTTGTATGTTTTTGTGACTCTAATATAATAAATCAATATTAAACTTGGTGTATTTTCAATGCTTACAAGATTTTTTTAAATTTATTATTGCTGATTCAGGTGTCAAAGCATTATTCTGTTTTAGCATTCAAAAATATAGGGTATGAGCATCTCTATTCAAAAAGTTTTTAAACTTTTTAACATGATTCCTTATATATAAAAAGTTATAGACAACTTTGTTATTGTATTTGTATTAGGTAGGAAATATGTTTGTTTTTCATACAAGAAGATGAAGAATAACAAGTACTATATAACAAGTATTCTAACATCATAGTCGTCTTCACTGCATCGAAAAATAGTTTGATGAATAATTCATTCGTCTTCACAGCTCGAAATCTCTTTTTTCCTGGTTTTGTGTCAGTCAAAAACAATATGATTGTTATTAGAATATCACATTGGCACAAAGGATGGTCAACGCGGGTTTTTTTTCCGGAGTATCAATTCATTAAATCCATACATTATCAGTTATTTAAAATTCTTATAAATTAGGTCACGACAGTCAAAAAAAAAATCCAAAAGTATGAAAGTCTTTGAAGAAAAGGAGGTACATTCACATATCTGACGTCAAACGTCACGCCAGCCCGTTTTGGCGCGAAAATTTAAAATTGTCAATTTCAAACCGCATTTTTATGAAGAAAATGACAGTTTTTTTGGTTTTTAAATATACTTGTGGTCTATTCCAAATGAAGTTCTTTAAAATAAACACAAAAATAAAATTTGTGCATCTTCCCTATTTACTCAAGAATAGTCGCAAGTCGCCACGTTCGGTAACAAGCAAACGATTTCGCTTTTTAGTAAGCAGTGTTGTCACAGCACTAAATCCACGTTCACACAAATATGACGATGGGAATGCTATCAAGAATCGTTTAACGATTAACCACAATCCAGGGTACGATTGCGGGATCGGTTTTTGTAGCCCAAATTCTTGGTAACCATTTTTGAACTTTATTTTTATTTCCTCGTTTGTTGTCAATTCTATAAGTTCTTCTTCCAGCTGAGGTGACATTGCTGTGTTGACATTTGAAAACGGATCCAACACCCAGTCTGCTATTTCCAAGTCCAAAAATGTCCTGGTATCGTTCGGTGAAGTCAATGTGGAGGTTTCCAAATGTTGGCAGTAGGCAAACAATTCGTCGTTACTGCATGATACTGAAAAATTTGTAAAAATGTGAAACTCACATCTGCCCAGATTCTTTTTGTGTAGAAGCAGTTTGGCTGCGAAAGCAGCAACGACGTTTTTTGTTTTAATTAAATTTAGTTTATCGCCTTGCAGTTGGAGATTCATGTCGTTGAACAATTTATACAGGTCTGTCATGTAAGCTATATCCTTTTTTGATGTTATGAGCTTGTCCTGCAATTCTGTATCTTTAGTTTCCAAGAACTCTATAACAGAGTCAAACAGGTTGTCAAATCGAGTCAGACAATTGCCTCTTGATAGCCAACGAAATTCAGTATGAAACAACAAACGTTTGGAATCCTCGTCATTAGTAACACAAAGCTGATGAAATAATCTATTATTCAAAGAGCTGTTGCGGACTTTATTGACCGCTTTGATGACATATTACAGTGATTAAAATAGTTTTTCACTTAAGTTTCTAGCAACTAAATGTTGTCTATGAATAACGCAATGTAAACCAAGGACATCTGGAATTTTATTTTTTAAGTACGCTATGAAGCCTTTATGGCACCCTGTCATAGCCGCAGCGCCATCTATATATCTGCGGCCGGTTTATGATATTTATTTATGAACTACGCGGAGAGAAATATAGAATCAGGTTTGAGCAATCTTTTAATTCATATTAGTTGCAGCAGATGTTCACAAGTTGTTGTTGAGAGTCGAGAGCTCTTGCAGTCGTTGTTTAAGAGACCTCCTAGCTAAATAAAATTACAAATCCCCCCCCCCTGCCCACTTTGGGAAAGACTGAATTAGATCATAATCTACCGCGCATCTCAGGGTAACAAAATACAAGGGTCTTTATCAATAAAATGACTAGTAGCGAGTCATTAAGTGTTAATGGAGACCAACAACTGATAGACAGTGATTATCCCCCATCAATGCCGCACTAAGAGCGTCGTTGGCTCAATGGTGTGGACTGTCGCCTTCCTACCGGAAGGGCTGAGATTCAAATCCCGACACCTACCAATGTGTATTCAAGTTTTCTAAAATATGTACGTTATCCGACGCTCTTACGGTAAAGGAAAACATCGTGAGGAAACCTTCAAGCTCGTCTGCAAAGAAATTCAAAGGTTGTGCGTGTAGTCGTCCAATCCGCACTGGGACCGCGTGGACGACTAAGGCCTAATCACCCTACACGGGTAGGCTCGTGCCCCTCGGTGGGGACGTTTAATTATTTAATAACATTAATTATTTCCTCAGTTGCAAGGTAGTCCAATGTTTTTAAATAAGTCGAAATTTTAGTTTTGCATTTAGCTTTAGGAATAGGGTAAAAATTAAGAATTGAATTAATCCTATTGTAAAGGGAAGATTTGAATTGTTTGAGAGGTTTCTGTTCTAAAAAGTGGCGTTATGCAAACAGAACCTACTCTTCATTTATTCATTATCAGTTCAGGGTCGTACTTGTATACTTATAAGCACTCCCAATTGACCATCACCATCTCATAAGATGGTTTGGAGAATGAAAAACTGCCTGAAAGTGAGTACATTCCATTCCGTGTATAGATTAAATGTAGGGTATCGAAAGGGTAGATGAGCAGCTTATGTGAGCATGAGTTAGCTTATTTTTTAGCTATTCATAAACCTTGTCAAAGCCGTCCTGAGCATTTGAAAAACTGCGCCCTTCTCACGTCGATCCACTAAATAATACTGTGTAAGATATATAAATTCTCATAAGTGATTTACTTAGCCAATTTAATGACGAGTATCTAGTTATTGATACAACATATTTTAAAAGCAAATACCCTTATTACTTTTAAGAATATATTATATGGCCTTGAATAACACCCTTTAGAAATAATTCCTTTTTTGATTAAATGCAGAAAAAAATGTAGTGTGACCACATACTATATCATAAAGTGTAGTAGCTTTTTCCCACTCCTGTTGCTTGTGAAATGGTAATTGGTTAGCTAATGAATTTTGTGTGAAACATAAGAAAACTATAATATTAGTTCCCACCAAAAACATTTAATGTAAAATATTGCCAAAACGACCACATAAGTTTTGCCTTGTGAAAAATATATCGCATATCATGTAGAGCCAAGGTTCTGAATCTACACGATGACAACGTCACCCTACCGACCGACCCTTACTTCAGGGTCGGTAGGGTTCCTTGGGTGGAATAATCCTTTGCAGGAACTTTAGGGTTTATTTTTTTTATTAAAAATTATGTTTATAGTTACTGTCTTCAGTCATTCGTAAACTTTCATGTCCTAATTCATAAAATTGGTGAAAGTTTCATATACAATTTTATACTAAACTAAGACTACATACCAAGTTTCAGCTTACTAGCAGGAACAAGCCAAACATTTTGATGATCATCAGTCTGTCAGTGACGAAATCGGCGTATTTTAGATATCAATAAAATCTTAAGTACTAAAAGTGATAATGTTACGTATTTCTGTGGCATATTATTAAGTATTATTGTTATTACTACTGTGCTGCTTCTGTGGTTGCTGCATTAGTTAGGATTTCTTGATCCCACGACTAACAAAAGAGAAGTAGGGCTTATGCAGTTGTAATTTTAAATTCTTTCTCTTATGCATGTCATGGCAGCCCATAATTAAGACATCACTTTAGCACAAAAGTTAGATTTATGTAACCAAATCATTTATATTCAGTGATTGTTTTGTAAGCTGTCCTTAATAAATAAATAAAAATAAAGCTATTCAATTGAGACTTTGTATTTTTAATCTGGCGGCACGGGAGTATCCCCCTCGCCAAGCCGAGCCAAGCGAGGCGTAAGGGCGGCATTACCTACCTTTTCTCGAAGTGTTTCTTCGATTTTTGAACTTTCACACACTTGGCTTCCAGTGTACCAGATAGTTCATATTTTCAGAATATGATGTTATCGATAGGCTTATTAAACTTACAAAGTCTCAAGTGAATAGCTTAAAAACTTTAGATTTTATTAATATCTAAAATACGCCGATTTCGTCACTGACTCACTGATGATCATCGAAATGTTTGGCTACTTCCTGAAGTGCTAGAAAGCCTGTGTGGTATATAATCTAGGTTTAGTACCTATACAAACAAAAAAAATCATAATTTTATGATTTTTTTGTTGGTTGTATACTAAACTTTTATATTCACTTCGCCCCCCATCCCCTGAAACGGAGGGGGCTGTGGAATTTTATGGGACTGTAACTGAAAAACCTATTAATAAGTACTTAAGAAAAAAAAATAAACCTGCCTAGCGCCTTACAAAAAAAAAACGAAAATCCCATCAAACACATGTCATGTAAAATGTGTCCAAGACGATCACTTAAGGTTTGCGCCGGGAAAAATATATCAGATCTCATGCAGAACTAAGCTTCTGAATCGACACAACTTAACTCTACCGATACTTACTTCAACAAATTCTAATATCAGTAAATATACTTCAAAATAGCATATTTAGCAAATATATAGTAGAGTTTACTCAGTTTTATGGATATACATGTAATTAAACCCAGTTATAAACTAACCAACTTTATTTTTATTCTACTTAGTAATCACAATGATGTAGAAAGTATGGATTCGTTATATTATTATTCTCACAAAACAACCGAAAAAAGTGTTCCGAATGCAGTGACAGAACACACACACACACATATTTCAAATGAGCATACATTTCACTACTAACTAAACAGTATAAAAGAGATGGCGTAACAAAAACATTGAGAATAAAAAAGAGGGGCAGTGTTTGTCATTTATGCCTAATTGTAGACAAACATGTTCATTCCTCCAATCACCACATGAAAAAATGATCTATCCACCAATCACCTGACATTGCCGGATCAGCAAGTTGAAGTGGCAGTGGGTTGGTAACGTATGTCGCAGAACTGATGGCCGTTGGAGCAGACGAGTTCTGGAGTGGAGACCGCGTCTTGGCAAGCGTAGCGTAGGACGCCCTCCGTCCCGATGGACTGACGACTTGCGAAAGGTCGCTGGTGGAAGCTGGATGAGAAAGGCGGAGGACCGGGATGTCTGGCGCAAAATGGGGGAGACCTATGTCCAGCAGTGGACTGCAATAGGTTGAAGAGAGATAATATATATTCTAGATATATTTGGTTGGTTAAAGAATTCTTAAAACTAAAAAGAGTTTTCAAATAACTATGCTCGTACGACTCTGTGGAATCTAAACATAATGTTACTTCTGTCACTCGGTTATTCTATGGCCGTATTAGTCTAAGAGCCCATGTTCCACATTAGTCATAATGAATAATGGGCAGCCTAGAAGTAATCTTTTTTTTTTAATTGAATATGTATAAACACGAACAATCAATAAAATTTTTATTATTTATATATTTTTAATTAAGAAACTATTAAATTAAGGTTGTAGATCTACCTATTTTGAGTCTTGGATTCTACCAATTTTACCGATTTTAGGCACATATTTTACTAATTTTCTAAAATTAGGGTTGGCAACACTGATCCTAACTCTCTTTGACGGTTCGTTTTTGCGCGGAACACTCCACGGGCGAGTCCGACTCGCGCTTGGTCAATTTTCTTACATTATGTTTTTGGTGGCATAAAATTATCCACATCGGCTTAAAATTAATATTTTGTTTTCGTTTCTAATTGAGTGTTACCCCATATTTAATGCGAGCGAAGCCACGGGGAAATTAAAGCTTCATGGAAATTACTTATATTAAAACAACATATGTATGGAATGATTTTTATTCATCATCATAATCATCAGCCTTCTCCTGTCCACTGCTGAACATAGGCCTCTCTAATAGCACGCCACGTATATCTGGGTATTTCTCATCAAATTTCGAAATTTGATTCCCGAGTCATTAGTGTCGAGTCATATGCATTAATGACATAATTTTTTATTTTATTTCAATGCTCGTTGTCCGTACTACTATTATTTGAAAGAAAAAGTATAATCTCTAAAGAAAAAAAAAAAGATATAGTTACTTTGTTACCGTGAAAGTCATTCCCTCATCTTGTCCCTTAGTGCAAAACCATGACTAAAATGCCTGCCCATCTCAAATACATCAATTTCTTAATAATAAAATCATGCTTATAATTTAAAAAGATATCTCCTATCTTACAACGACCAGTTTATAAATACGATAATTCGATTTTGAATATGTCCCGCCAAAAAAAATCATTCCCTCACCCTATCACGAATATTCGGTTTTTGAACGTATCGAACGATATTTAGAAACGCCACCTTAAGTTTCTAGTACCTGGCAACACTCTCAAATGATTCAAAATGGCGATTTCTTTCGAACTGTAGGTGAGTTTGTGCAAAAACATAATATGTAAACAATTGTTAAAAGTTACATTTATGGTGATCATTACCTCACATTACATGTATGGATTAAGCATTTTAGTATATATGTATAGAGATTATGGTTTTTATGCGGTTTTGGGAGTAAAATTCATATTCGAATGATAGAAAGCAAATCGAGGTTATGTGCCGGTGTATTTTTAACTTTAGTTAAAATTTGTCATTCCCTCACAGTCATTCCCTCATTGCATTTAAGAGTGAGGGAATGATTTGTACAGTATTCTACAGTTTTTTTTAGATTTTTTTCAACTAGTATTTCATGCTATATTATTTGAAACAGGTGTGTGTATGTAGAAGAAAAATGGCACGACTAAAGAAGTTGAGCGATGCAGAAAAAAATTAAAGAAAAAGAGTATGATAGAAAAAGGCGAGAAAAAATGAAAAATAATCCTGAATCTTTGAAAAAACTGCAGGAAAAAGAAGATTAAAATATTTAAGAAAAAAGAAAGGTCAGGTAAAATAGTTATCAAAATGAATGCTAGAGAATTGAGACAAAAGCGAAAACAATGGAAAGAAAATAGTAAAGTTTATAGGAATAAAAAAGTTATAGCACACCAAAATTTACAAAGAATAATTGATGATACACCCCCGCCAAGTCCAGTATCAGTTATGCGGCAAATTAGAGATGTAGCTGCTCGAAATAGACAACAGATGCGAAGGCGACGAGCTATTTTGTATGCAAAGATTGTAAATTTGGAAAAAAAAAATGAAGAATGCAGTGAGGTTAAGTGAAAAATACAAGAAGAGGTATTTGAGACTGAAAACAAAAAAAACTGACCCAGAATCACCTGCAACTAAAGTAAATGCACTCCTAATGAATATAAACGTTCCTGAGAGTATAAAGAAGAAATTACTTTTCGGAGAAGCGCTAACTAAAGATCTAGAGACAACTTACAAAGATCTTGGAAAGAAACATGAAAAAAAAGAAAAAGTATTACGAAATGTTGAAATGGAAATCACTGCAGAAATATAAGTTTCTTCATGTATCGAAACCTTTTTTTAAACATGATACTTTCAAAAGACAAAAACCTCGAAAAATAAGTGCTAAAATGCTAAAGGTAAAAAAAGATGTAATTAAATTTTTGGAGAAAGACGAAAACTCAAGAATGTGTCCGGGTAAAAAAGACTATCTTAAATCCAAAGATGGTAAATCTCAACAAAAGCGTGTTTTATATGACACACTTCATAATTTACATAAAAAGTTTTTGAGCACAGTTAATTATAAGATAAGTTTATCAACCTTTTGTAGATTCAGACCCTTTTGGGTTACTTGGCAAAATGTGAATGACCGAAATACTTGTCAATGCATACAGCATGCCAATATCCAACTGATGATATCTAAATTGCATGAAGTCAAAGCACTCAAATTTTGTAGCGTGACTTCAGCTTTAGCGACAATAACCTGCAATGTGCATTCCACAAAATGTCTATTCAGGGAATGTTCAACCTGCAAGGAACGCTCTTTAGAATACTACTTACCAATGCCTAATCACTTTGTGACTTATCGACAATGGATTTATGAAGTCAGTTCATTTGAAAAAGATGGGAAAAAAAGAACAGTTCGTAAACCCGTGAAGAAAGAGTATAGGGTTAAATTAAAACAGCTTGTTCAAAATCTGGAAGCAGCATTACCACTTTTTTTTTACATAATGGCACTATAGCACATCAATATCAAGCAATTCAAAATATAAAGAAAAATTTAACAATAAACGAAATTTTAATTCATGTAGATTATAGTGAAAACTATTGCTGCAAGTATAATGAGGAAATCCAAGCTGTCCACTTTGGTGGAGGAAGAAAGCAGATAACAATGCATACAGGAGTGCTTTACTTGCGCAAGGATAATGCAATCAAACCTGTATCTTTTTGTTCTCTCTCTAGCGACAATAGACATGATACAATGGCTGTTTGGGCTCACTTAAAACCCATATTTGAATGGATAAAAACACAACATTTACCTATTACCCGATTGCATATGTTAAGTGATGGGCCTGTTAATCAATATAAGAATAATTCATGTTCGAAATGGGTGTGTCGCCATTTAAAAATTTCTATCCAGAAAATCGCATACTTTTTTGGCATTATTCTGAACCCGGCACGGTAAAGGAGCACCTGACGTGTCGGTGGAACCCTGAAAAGGACAGCTGATAAAGTCGTGGCAGAAGGCCATGGATATCGTAGTCTTCGTTGATTCCTTGAAAACTATTCATTCATCTAGGTGTCCTTCTATTTTATTGTTTGAAGTTACCACTGTAGATATTTCACTGATGGATGACTCATAAAAACAGTCCAGGACTATTCCTACTTTCGGGGAACACAAAAAATTACGCCAGTTCGTAGTTTTAAAACACCTTACAGTTGCAGAAGTCTTTCATGCATAGATTGCGAACAAGATTGTACCCATTATCATTTGGGATATTTCAACAACGCCAAAGTGATCGACTTACTAGAAGACATAACGAATTCCCTAAAAAAGACAATGGAATTGGATATAATGAATGAAAATCACCAACTGTCTTTAGCGTCGTCTTCGCGCATTCAAGATCAAACTAGAAATTCAAAGAAAATGATACAATTGATTTAAGAAAATCATGGATCTACTGTTGTCTTAGACAATGATAAGATTGCTACCATTGGAGATTATGTCCTGATAAAATGGGGCACTGCAAATATCCCGGAGAAGTTTATCTGTTTTTGAAGATGGTGTAATGGTTAGTGTATGAAGCAAGGTTAAAGTTTTGGAAATGGCCTATATTAAAGATGAGCAATTATACAGCTGGAAGATGTGATACAGAAGATAAAGACGCCAAAGTTTATAAGAGGGGGAATTAGAAAGAAAGAAAGAAAGAAAGAAATACTTTATTTGGCAAAAAAAACATACAAAATATAAAATATGAATACAAATAAAATGCCAAATAGGACCTCACTCAGCATGTGTCCCGGCACGGTAAAAGCATGCCAGGACGCTGTTTTTCAGTGAAGCCCTAGGAGGACAGTCATAAAACTAAAAATTACAAGTGTACAAAATTAAAATTTAAAATAAATACTAATTTGACAATCATGTGCGCGAAAAGAATATGTAGATATACAAATAAAATTGCAAAATAAATATAAAACAGGATAACAAATAACAATATTGAAGTGAAATTTAAGATTGAGACAAACAGTAGAATTACACAAAAAATATATATAAAAAACAAAAATTAAAAACAACCAAAAATATGTATCAATCTAACACAGTTAATTTACAAAAGAACTTAATGAAAAAAAAAAATAAATTAAAAGGATTATTTATAAGTCTGAGCTAATATCTTGGCAGTATAGACGAAGACCTTGGCCTGTTCCAAATGATTTGCAAACAAAATGTAAACAAACATGAGAATTGTCATTTCATGGGAAAAAAATAAATAAATATTTCAACATTGAATAACTCATGTTAGATTACCTTACGCAATAAATAAGCATAATATTATCATTTATCACTATCAGTGATTCCGTAGTGAGTTTTTTTTCTGACTTTAAATACAATTGAAAATTTTATTCTATAAAATCGCAATGGGCTGTCAATACAAAATACAATGGTACTATCAAATGCATATGTACTAACGTGGGAAATTCGTACATCACTCATACTTCCGCAGGTAATTATGAGCTAATCGTTCTCGATTCTCGAATAAAGAATAGCCTAAGTTGTTTTTTAAATGTGGATTTTACTTTTAGGGCGCGTAATGGAGGAGGCAAATCATTCCAGCAACGCGACGCTGCATATCGGAAGGAACCACGAAATGCCATAGTTCGATGTTTGGGTGTAGTGAATATGTGTGTACACGCCCTCCTCGGATACTTACTATCAGCATGAGCCCATACTAGCTTAGAGAAGAGATATGTCGGTTTTTGTAAAACAAGGACTTCAAACAATAGAGTAGCCAGATGAAGCTTTCGACGTGCCTCCATTTTTAGCATATTTGCAGCATTTAGAAAAGGAGTGATGTGACATCTGGGGGGCACAGAAAAGCAAAACCGTGCACATGCATTTTGCACTCGTTGTATAAGCCGAGCAGACCTGTTCAAAAGGCATGGGCCATACACTGTGTCACAATAGTTCAGTTTACTTAATACCAAAGACTCACACAAAGATATCCTGAGTGCTTCACTTAAATAAGGTCTCAGCTTGTACAAAAGCTTTAGTCTATAAAAACAGTTTCTCACACATTGAATTATATAGCTCTCAAACCTAAGACCACTGTCAAAGATTACCCCCAAATTCCTTGCCTCTTCAACACGCTCCAAGCTGTGACCATCAATTTGTATGTCTATGGATTGGTTTTCAATTTTTTTTATGCATTTTGCTGAACCGAGAAGCATATATTTACATTTTTTTGTGTTGAGAGTCAAGCTGTTACTCTTGCACCACTCATGTACTCTTTTCAATTCATCATTTACAATGGCAGAGGCCCCAGCATATTCAGTGGGCTCAAAGGGAAGGTACAACTGCACATCGTCTGCATATAAATGATAATGACAGTGAGTAAAGCAGCTAGTTATATCAGCGCTATATAAGATATATAAGATAGGACCCAGTATGGAACCCTGCGGCACACCGCGACTAATGGGCTTAGGCTGGGATCTAATATTTGTGCCATCAACCAGTTTCAGCTCTACACATTGCTGTCTCTGTGTTAAGTAGCTGTGGAACCATTTCACTGATCCATCATCAAGGCCGTAGTAACTTAACTTGGACAAAAGAAGGGGTACACTTATTGAGTCAAATGCCCTAGAAAAATCGAGTAGTAACAATAATGAAACCTTTCCCTGATCCTGTGCTGCCAGTATATTATCAACAACGTCTATAAGTGCAGTCGCTGTACCAAGGCCTTTCCGAAAACCTGATTGATAGGATGGAAGGATTGAATTTTTCTCTAAATATTGTGTGAGTTGTTCACATACTACCTTTTCCAGGATCTTTGATGGGCATGGCAAAATACTAATTGGCCGCAGTTCCTGCACTGATTTCGGGTCATTCGTTTTTGGCAATGGCTTCACAATTGAAGTTTTCCACTCATCGGGAAAAACACCGTCACATATAGAATGGTTTACTATAGCAGTAATAGCGTCCAGTGATTGTGGCAAGGTTAACATTAACATATCAAGAGATATACCATCACTCCCCTGTGCATTTGATTTCAGACTTTTAATTATTTTCATCACCTTGTCACTACTTACAGGATGCAAGGTGAAGGTTGCAGCGTTCACATGCCTATGATGCTCAAAGTATGACAGTTGAGAAATAGAGACACTGTTCCCACCCGGGACATCCAAAAAGTGGTTATTTATTAAGTCAGGATCTGTAAACATTGCAGGCAGATCACATGACTTGCCAGGTATTAGGGTTTCTTTAAGATTTTTCCATAAATGCTTAGGGTTTCTCAGATTACTATTAATGTGCCTGGTGAAATAACAAGCCTTCTCCCGTTCCATGGATTGTATAACTATTTTCTTCATAGATTTGTAGCTATCTTTAAGTGCTGGCGTTCTAAACTTTTTATAATTTCTGTGATGTTCGTCTCTAATGCGCATTATTTGTATGATAGTGTCGGTTATCCACGGGTGAGAAGCATGCTTGAATCTGCGTGTTTTCAATGGTGCATGTAAGTCCATTAACCCAGTGATGCATTCACTGAATGCTTTCACCATTTCATCGACTGTGTTCAATCTATAGAAAAAATTCCAATTAATATTGTCCAAGTCTGAGATAAACCGCTGGGATAATATTCTTGAGTGGTCTATATGTTACCCAGTGCGGAGTTATCCCATCCTTTTTAATTTTTAGTTTAGCAGCTAACATAGCATGACCACCCAGTTCAGGTGAGTGCTTGACATTTAAGTGAAGGTGGCCCATATCTGTACAAATAACATCTATAAGAGTGCTACTATGACAGGTCATATGAGTAGGTTCCTTTACAATCTGTTCAAGCCCGAGACTTTGCATACAATATGTGAACTCTTTATATTTAATGCTGCATTTATCAAGGAGATTAATGTTAAAGTCCCCAGCCAATATCACTCCATGACAGTCAGTAAAAGAGGTTATGACCTCAGAAATAGCATCAAGGAATAATTCTATGTCCTGCCATGGGGGTCTGTATGCGGTACCAATCATAATGTTCTTATTTTGAGTACGTAGGGCTATCCACATTTGCTCAACTCCAAATGTGTTGGGAAATGAACAGGTTCTTACATTGAGACACTTTCTTATGTAGAAACCCACACCACCCCCACGACCCCCTCTGATATGTTTTGGTCTCGGAATGTGCACCAGTTTGTAACCAGTCAGTTTCGGTGCCCTGTCCTCCTCTCCAGCACTTAGCCAAGTTTCATTAATGGCTAAAATATCTGGACCAAGTTCATTCACTGCCACAATAAACTCCTCATGCCCAGTGTTTAAGGAACCCGCATTGAATAAGCCAACAACGAGATTGCCTAACCCAAGGCCTTTAGCTTGTGCAAGTCAGAAATCATCCACCAAGACTGCAAATGACTACAAGTTACTTTCCCTGTCATAACTACAGCAATGCTAATTATTATTGCTGAATAAGGTATTTAGCAAGGTGCTATGTATTGCAAATAAATAAGCTTTAAAAATGAATTGATTCATAATGATGTGTATAGATTCAGTTATAAGTAAAAATATTGTTTTCAAATTGTTGTAGTATAAAGAAATATAAAATATTGTTGTTAATCCAAATACGGAGTGTTTATGAGATATGTACTGAATCAATGTAGAAAATAAACAAGATCTATTCATCCAACCATTGTCTTTTTTGTTAAACACAGTCACTGAATATGAATAATTTAGATACACTAAATATAGTAACCCATCATTTATTTTATTAATTTGACATTCATAAGTGTTCTCTATGGACCAAAATTGATTTAAAATATTTTGACCTAAATGGAATTTCACACACATAGCAACTGAATATGAACAGTCATCACAAATCAAACATAGAAACCTACTATTTATTGTATTAATATGACATTCATAAGTGTTCTCAATGGACTCAGATTGAATACATATATTTTGACCCATATAGACCCTCACACACACAGTCACTGTATATGAACAATCTATGTATATTAGTAGAAAACCACTTTTTATTGTATTGGTTTGACATTCATACATGTTCGTTATGGACCTAAATTGAATAATAATAAAAAATATATTTTGATTTAAAAGGAATTTCACACACATAACACACGAAGCGATAGTCACTAATTTATTATATATTTTACAAATGTTAGAATTAAAACTATAAGCTTGATATTCAATATCGTTGTGTCCATTGAGTCAATTACCTGTTGCACCGAACACACTAACAATGTCATCCATTGACCGCAACTGGAAAACACGAGCACCTTCACTCTTTCGAACAAATATACGGCCGCCTCTTGTCCATGAGTACCGCCATTGATGCCGGCGGCAACTCTCCCGTGCTTGTTGGAACAGCAGTCGGTTGGCGCGAGTCAACCTCTCATTAATAAATACCCGTGCCCCATCCTCTGCCGCAAGTGTGCGGCGCACGCGGGCGGCGCGCAGCAGGTCGTCGCGCAGGCGGCGCTGTGCCAGCCGCACCACCAAGCGTCGCGCGCGCCCGCCCTCGCCCGGCGGCGCGCCCACGCGCTCCGCGAACACCACGTCCCGCTCTTCGATTGAAACTCCAAGTCGGGCAGCCAGCACGCTCACGGCGTGGACAGGGTTCTCTCCCTTTTCTCGGCATTTGACCAATTTCTAGATCAGCCTGTAAGTCACGTTATTACAGAGTTAGATGACTCTACAAGTGATGTTAAATTGAGACTGAATAATTAATTGATCTCAAAGACCAAAGAACTAATACAAGAAAAGACTAATAAAGATTAATATTAATAATAATCGGTGCGTCGGTGGCTCAGTGGTGTGGACTGTCGCCTTCCTACCGGGAGGGCTGAGGTTCAAATCCCGACACGTACCAATGTATTTTCGAATTTTCGAAAAATATATGTACGTTATCCGACGCTCTTACGGTGACGGAAAACATCGTGAGGAAACCTTCATGCACGCCTGCGAAGAGATTCGAAGGTTGTGTGTGAAGTCGTCCAATCCGCACTGGGCCCGCGTGGACGACTAAGGCCTAATCACCCTATACGGGTAGGCTCGTGCCCCTCGGTGGGGACGTTTAATGAGCTGATGATGATGATTAATAATAATTAATACTTCGTAAATAAATATGAAGACGTTTTAAGTTTTGAAGAAATGCTAAGTACAAAGTTTAAAAATGAATAGTGATAAGTATAAAGATAAAAACATTTGTTACTTCTATAATAGTCTATTTTTCAATTTTACGAGTTTACATATATTTATATTGATTATAAATCCAAATGTTAAGTTTCTTTTCTTTAAAATATCATATTTCATTGTTTAATATAATTAAAATTACATAATTTCCTTTATTTGTATATGTTTTTCATTATAATGTAATAATACATCATTCCCTCACTCTGTTAATCATTCCCTCATTTATTTATTTTTTTAAACCTCTTTTTTATAGATAATATACAAAAATATGGAAGACCAATACTTTTAGGTTGATCTCTTGAAGCAACTTTTTCATCTTTTAAAAAAAATGTCCAAGTTTATCAAAAAAAAAAAATATAACACAATCCAAAATTCCGAAATTTGATGAGAAATACCCATCTATCTACCGTTTTCCGACGCTAACTGTTACCGGCCGTTTTACGGATGTCATCACTCCATCTTGTTGGAGGTCGCCCCACGCTACGCCTTCCAAGACGTGGTATCCACTCCAGAATACGCTTGCCCCAACGGTTATCGGTTCTGCGACAGATATGTCCAGCCCACTGTCACTTCAGCTTGCTTATTCTTTGGGCTATGTCGACAACTTTGGTTCTTTGTCGGATCACCTCGTTTCTGATTCGATCCAACAAAGAAACTCCGAGCATAGCCCGTTCCATAGCCCGCTGAGCGACTTTAAATTGATGGACCAGCCGCACTGTCAGTGTCCACGTTTCTGCACCATACGTCATAATGATTTTTATTAATATTTTATAAAATATGTACATAATTAAAATAAATATGATATGCTCATGATATTAATTATAAGTTATTTAAGTAACGTAAATCTGTATAGAATTGTTGTAGCTTGGAATCCCATAAAATGTAGAAGGAACCGGAGTACGTGCCTGCCATTAAATTTTCTTTTATAATATTTTAAGATCAAAAGGGCAGACATTCTGCGATCACGTTTAATATTTATGACTTTCGACTCCTAGCCACGCTCAAAGAAACCCTCGATTGGAATAGTAATGCCCATTGCACCAACGACGACACATGAAACAGGATCACTAGCTCTCAGTCTATATAAACATATTTTTGTGCTCTTCTTTTACTTTGTTGACGTAATCATGGCTCTTTTGATTATTGTAAAATAGTATTATTCACTTAAAAATAAATTTTACTAGGTGGTAGACTCGATACTGAGTCGTCTAGGTAGGTACCACCGCAGTGCCAGATATCATCCCGTGAAACAGGAGTGTTATGCACTTTTGTGTTTCGGGATGAGGGTACTGTAGCTAGTGAAATTACCGGGTATAAGAGACCCAACATCTGTTGTCTCGGGTGACGGGCGCAGTGCGACATTGATGGAGGATAATAACTGTCTATCAGTTGTTGGTCTCCTTTAATGCCGCTCTGTCATGGTTTGGCGTATCACTTACCATCAGGTGAACGTCCAGACCGTCCTGTACACTTATAACATAAAAAAAAAGTGAATAATACTATTTTACAATAATTGGGTGTGGCTCAGCTGCCGACATTAATACAATATTTGTACTACAAAAAAGGAGCTATTCGTTTTATCTACAACCTTAGACCCCGTGACTCTCTTAAGGAACTTTTTAAAGAATTAAATATAATGACTAATAATCACAATATATTTATGAAAATTTAATTTACGTCCGTAAATACTATCATACCTTTAAAAAAAATTGTGACACACAATTTTAGTACTAGGAATAGAAACAAACTTGCTGTTCCAGACTTGAGACTACATAAAGTAGGTAAATCTTTTATAGGAAGATGTATAAAGTTTTTCAGTAAGGTACCGCAAAATATTGTCGAGTTACCTTTACACATGTTTAAAGCTAGAATAAAAAACTACCTTTCTACAAAAGGGTACTACACTATTGACGAATATTTATGTGATAAGAATCCGTGGTCTTAAACTGCTCAGCTATTCAAGTGTTTATGATATATTGTTACATTAAGTAATTGTTTTTAAAAAAGGCTACACTGTTGAGTTTTCTTGGGTGCTTCTTTCTCAACAGGCCAAACCACTGAAGCGCTTTTTTTCAAAGCATCAAAATTCATATTTTTAGTTTAGTATTTTTAATTGTTTTTTTTTTATATTTTTTGACGTTTATATGTTCTTTTTGTAAGCCTAATTTGAATAAAGAATTTTGAATTTTTTTTTTAATATCATTGAGTAATCACAATATTTTCCACATGACAGTTACAATATATTCCCAAAGAGTATATAACACTACGTTTTATTATTATATTATAACCTCGGAGTTATTAGACTCCGAGATTATAACTATATATTCCAAATCTAAGACCTTCTAAGACCATAGATATAGGATATATATCATAGATGATGGGCTAAAATAGCGATTAAAAACTTATACCTGATGCTCTCACTCCTTACAGGATTTTGCGTAGGTGAAAATGAGACCGCAAACTGAACACAGTTCTCATAATTAGGAGGTTGTCACATTGACAGTGGACTCAATCATAGAATTATGACTAAAGCATAGAATCCGGGCTAAAATAGCGATTAAAAACGTATACCTGATGCTCTCACTCCTTACACGATTTTGCGTAGGCGAAAATAAGACCGCAAACTGAACATAGTTCTCATAATTAGCAAGTCGTCACATCTGTCAGTGGACTCAATACAATGTTATGTCATTGGACTTATTTAGCATATGACTAAATTCAAAATCACATTTTGACGTGCATTCTTAAAGATTTTTAAAAACAGTTTCACACCTTGCTCACATGGCCGGATTTTAGTACTGTCAGTGGTTTGGCGGCTCCTGATTATAAGAAAATTATTTTCTGTTTAATTTGCGCTCAGATAGTAATTTATCTTTATGTGTGCTCGTTCCTTATGAAGTGTTTTTGGTCATAAAAACATGTCTTGTGTAATTGACGGCTGTTATTCACATCCGGGAAGGAAAATAAGCAGTGGTGGAAAGATTCACTTTCATTCGTGAGTTTTTGATTAATTTTATAATAAATCAGGAAATGTGTGTAAACTATAATATTAATGTTTCTAACTTATAGTTGTACTTTTCAAATAAAAGCCAAAACAGTATTTGTCTACTTTTTCTCAAAAAATCCTAATTAAATTTTCTAGGTAAACATGTCAACTAGTGATTGGCTTCTACATATCGATATTTTAGTTAGGCTTTTCGGCGAAGCAACATCAGCAGATATATTAAGGTTTATTATAATATTACAGTTTTCCAAAGTATCAAAAGATGAAACAAAAGTGGATAAGACGATTCGAGAGACCTGAATGGAACTGGAAGACCCACAGCAGGATCTGTTCTAAGCACTTCTGCCCCGATAATTACTTGCACAATTAATTTTCTTCTAAAAGGAGATTAAAATTTGATGCTGTACCTTCATTCAATTTATCCGAAGCTGATTCAATTCGGTATTCTCCACCATCCGCAATAAAATACCAAACCTTATTTTTATAAAAGCGCACCTTATGTTATATGTCGTTTTATTGATACTGTTGTTTATTTGCAATATTGTATTATAAAATACACCGAAACCAATAAATATTAGGTCAATTTACAAAAGTAAGCAATGACGTCACATATCAATAATCTCATACGAAATATATGGAAACGTTCCTTTTACGTCATAAACTGTGAACCACTTTCTTTCTCATATTAATGACTGTGTTTTCACGTCTAATATTCCTCAGTGTCTAAAGACAAAAGTTTTGACCAGTGCGTATTACCGTGTATAATAAGATCCATCAAATATGGAGATATACAGTTACCTTTGAGGTGTGTAATGTGATGATGCTTTCACTTTACTAGCTACAGTGCCCTCATCTTATTTAACAGGACGATATCTAGCACTGCGTTAATACCTACCTAGATGACTCAGTATCGAGTCTCCACCTAGTAAATCTGATTTTATCCTTAAGAGAAACCCCGAGCATAGCCCCCTTTATTGACCGTTGAGTGACATATAACTAGGGAACCAGTTTCGTAGTCCGTGTCAATGTCTCACCTGTGTATGTTGGTACGTGTAGGACGCATTGCTCAGACTTTTGTTTTTAAGCATTACGGAATCGTCGATGTGAGGACCTGACGTAACTTGTCAAATGCCGCCCAGCCCAACTGATTCCTCTTAGTTTCCCTCACAAAGTTGTTATGGCCAAGTTGAATAGTTTGGTCTAAGGAAACATATTCTTGCATAACCTCGAGAAGGACGCCATCGAAGCTTACATAATAGTAATCCCCGTGAGAATTGAACCCACGACCTCCATATCGAAAACCAAATATTTCGTACCTACGCTAGAGCACATTATCGGTATTTTCAGATACAATAACTATCCATAAAAAATAATAATTCATTCCCATCACTTGCAAATTCATCAATCAAATCAAGTTGTGACAACGTACCAGGTAATGAAACGACTCGTAACATATGTCTCTTTCTTACCTTAAGGAAAAAAGGAATGAAGATATGCAGTGCAGTTGTTATTTTAGTCGTCCTTCCATGTCTTTATGGTTCCTAGGACTCAATAATGTTATAATCTAGGAACCATAAATAAGTGGAGGATGACTAAAATAACAACGCACTGCATATCTTCATTCCTTTTCCTTAACGTATTTAATAGTGGTGAGAAAGAGACATGTGTTACGAGTCGTTTCATTATCTGGTATGTTGTCACAAACTTGATTTGATTGATGAATTGCTAGTGAAAGGAATGAATTATTATATATTATCGATAGTTATGGTATCTGAAAATATTGATAATGAGCTCTAGCGAAGGTACTAAATATTTGGCTTTCGACATGGAGGTCGTGGGTTGAATTCTCACGGGGTAAATATTATGTCAGAAATAAAATATTTATAATAATATTATTTTTATTGATTTACAGATTAACTTCAATTGTTAGTGTTCCGTATTATATTACTAAAACTACACATCCTGTACGTCCATCTATTCGGTATTTTAGTTTTGAGTATAGTAACAGTTGTTTTAAATCCGTGAAAATTTAAACTGGGGCACCATCATGGTTATAAAAAGATGGTGGATTGGATAGATAGGATAGTTGAATAAAATAAACATTTAAGTGAGATTTCAATACAGCAAACGCGTTTAATTTTTCACAAAATGTTATGAGTAACTCACTCTTGAGTTGAACTCAAGATTGCCGACGCATTCATTGGCCGGCTTTTTATACCTGCTCACCCAATGAGCCAGACGCTTCGAAGCCATCTACCTATCTCCTTAATATATATAACTCAAAGGTGACTAAATGACTGACTGACATAGTGATCTATCAGTGCACAAACCACAAGACGGGTCGGGCTGAAATTTAACATGCAGGTAAAAACGCAGGCATTCGCTAAGACAGGATTTAAGGTAAAGCTACTATGGATGTAGAAATCTCCTTTAAGAATGTTGATGAATTCCATCCCTAAGGATACAAAACAGGCGATAAAAATAATACTCCTTAACGCGAGCGAAGCCGCAAGCAATAGGTAGTTCTACATAATTTGCAGGATAGCGGGGAGCCGCTGTCAGCTTAAGCTATTATTAGAAAATAAATAATATAACGTGTAACACTTACAAGATAAACATTCGAAATAAGGCCTCTGTGCTGTTGGCTGTCGGCCCAACACATTGCCTTCCAAAGGACCGCGGCCACTATTTGGCCCGTGAAATCTTTAAGATTTCAAAACATAATAATAATAAAATAATATATAATATTTGTGCCAAATTGTACATACTTGCCATTTCCTACCAGTTTTACAACAGATGCGCACTGTGAAGTATACTCGATCTGAACTCTGGAAAGATTATTTATACATTGGAAGGTTTCGTTTTTGTGTTGATTATATTAATAGGCAGATAATTACAATTGGTTCAGCTTCGGACAAATTTAATGAAGGCACAGCATCAAATTTTAATCTCCTTTTTAAAGAAAATTCATTTTGCAAATAATTGTCGGGACAGAAGTGCTTAGAACAGATCCTGCTGTGTGGCTTCCAGTTCCAGTCAGGTCTCCCGACTCGTCTTATCCATTCTTGTTTCATATTTTCATTCTTTGGGAAACTGTAATATTATAATAACCTTAATATATCGCTGATGTTGCTTCGCCGGAAAGCCTAACTCAAATATCGATATGTAAAAGCCACATCACTAGTTGAAATGTTTACCTAGAAAATTTAATTGGGATTTTTTGAGAAAAAGTAGACAAATACTGTTTTGGCTTTTATTTGAAAAGTACAACTATAAGTAAGAAACATTTATATCATAGTTTACACACATTTCCTGATTTATTTAATATAAATTTAATCAAAAACTCACGAATTAAAGTGAATCTTTTCACCACTGCTTTCTTTCCTTCCTGAATGTGAAAAACAACCGTCAATAACACAAGACATGTTTTTATAATCTAAAACACTTCAATAAGAACGAGTTTTAGTATAGATAAATCACTATCTGAGCCAATCTGAGTGCAAATTACACAGAAAATATTTTTCTTATAATCAGGAGCCGCCAAACCACTGACAGTACTATAATCCGGCCATGTGAGCAAGGTGTCAAACTGTTTTAACAATCTTTAACAATGTACGTCAAAATGAGATTTTGAATTTGGTAGTATGTGAATGACTCCAATGACATAACAGATGTGACGACCTGCTAATTATGAGAACAATGATCAGTTTGCTGTCTCATTTTCGCCTACGCAAAATCGTGTAGGGAGTGAGAGCATCAGGTATATGTTTTTAATCGCTATTTTAACCCGGATTCTATGCTGTAGTTCTAATTCTATGGTTTATAATCATAGACATAATATTATATATAACATACATCCAAACTTGAAATCATAGATATAGTATAAGCGTGCTAATACTAAATCTATGCTTGAAATCATATTTTGACGTCCATTGTTAAACAGTTTGATACATGACACCTTGCTCACATGCCCGGATTATAGTATAGAAAATTATTGAAAAAAAAAAAAATTGTGTAATTTGCGCTAAGATGGTAATTTATATTTACGTATTTCCGTTCTTTACGATGTGTTTTGTGTCATAAAAGTAATGTATTGTGTAATTGACGGCTTGTTTTTCACAATCGGGAAGAAAAGAAAACAGTGGTGAAAAGATTCACATTCATTCGAGATTTTTTGATTAAGTTTGTATTAAATTTCATCAGGAAATATCTGGATTATAATATAAGTGTTTCTTGTTTTTAATTATACTTTTCAAATAAAAGCCTGTATAGTATTTGTGTACTTTTTCCCAAAAAATCCGAATTCAATTTTCTGGGTAGCTAGTGGTGTTACTTTTCCATATCGATATTATAGTTAGGCTTTGAGAATATTTGAATTTTCATTATAATTTTTTTCTTTTAATTTAATAATAAATTTTTTTTTATAAAATAATGTTATTTTAGTTCAAAATTTATTAGAGTTATTTTCAAAATACCGTAGTCCTAGTCCGTAGTAGTAGTAATAGTTTTTGTACGAGATTTGATTAAAAAATTAACAGACAGCAGCATTGAAAGAGACCAACAACTAATAGACAGTTATTATTTTCCATCAATGCCGCACTGCGCCCATCACCTGAGACAACAGATGTTAGGTCCCTAATACCGGTAATTTCACTAGCTACAATGCCCTCGTCCCGAAACACAAAAGTGCATAGCATTCTTATTGAACGGGACGATATCTGGCACTGCGGTGGTACCTACCTAGACTAAGTATCGAGTATACCACCTAGTAAATCTGATCTTATCCTCCAGAGAAACCCTGAGCAAAGCTCCCTCTATTGGCCGTTGAGTGACATCAACTAGTGAACCAATTTCGTAGTCCGTGTCCATGTCTCACCTGCGTATGTTGGTACGTGTAGGACGCATTGCTCAAAGACTTGTTGTCATACATTACGGAAACTTTGACGTGAAGACCTGACGTAACTTGTTAAATGCCGCCCAGCCCAACTGATTCCTCCTTGCTTCCCTCACGAAGTTGTGCTTTTAGTTCTATGGTTACTCAGACTATTTAAAAAAAAGTTAATGTATCTGATCTATAGGACTTTTATGCGACCGGCTCTGGGACTATATGCAGGTATGCTGCACTTATTTACGTTCACAACGCGGTTTAGTGAAAATCGAATCTTCTTAAGACGGCAATTGGGATCGAGGGCTCAGCCATTGATCAGAATGTTTCAATATTGCATAGGTGTAAGCAGATTTTTAAAATTCAATGAAGACACAAAATTCGCAGTCTCACTTCAACGAGTAAATCGTATACGCCATCAAATCATGCTGTGCATATCCATCATCATGCTGTGCATATCGACATGCTCTGTGCATATCTATATTGACGTGAACACTAAGTATCATATTTGATATTTTACGAATGTTTGTGTTTGCAGTGTTGATGTGCGTTATAAATAAATAAAATAAATCATCATTATATCAGCCACATGATGTCCACTTTTGAACATAGGCCTCCCCCAATAATTGCCACTCCAAACGGTCGGAATAAATCATAATCTCAATACGACATACCTACTCGCAAAGATTAGAGCAATATCACAGGAAATGGTTTCCGCTTACAGCGTTGGTATGCGTTAAGTTTGTTAATTAGTTGTTAAAAATGTTTGGGGCGCAGTGGTGCTTGCGTGTGGTGGTGCTGGGCGGGTGGGTGTCGCAGGTGGCGGGCGTGGTGGGCGGCGGGCCCGCGGCTCCGCCCGAGCCCGACGCCGCCGTCGTGTTCACGCAGCGCCACGGCCGGAGCGCGCGCATAGAGGGCCTCAAAGACAATACCTTGGGATATTACTCCTTCTTTGGGCTAAGGTTTGCTATCACACACGCAACATTCAATATACACGACTTTTTTGGTTTCGCATATGGATTTCTTTTTTCTTATACACTAGCAATGGACTTGGTAAAATATAAGGATCAGCGCACTGGAATTCTGGAAGCTCCGGATACATGGCGGCTTAGGTAAAAAATTTGGTCATTTAGCTCAACAGAGATGAAACTGTTATTAACAAATATGGTGGTAAAAAGTATGGTGGTATTGGTAAAAAAACTTGGGTTTAAGAGAAGTTATGAGAAAATAAACTATGATTAATAGATATGCGGAGCCCCCGCTCGGAGCTCGCAGGTTCCAACGTCCTCTGCGACGGTTCCTGGCCGGGGAGCAGAACGCCACTGTTCCGTGCTCCATATGCCCGCAGCCAGATCCCAACTTCCCCAAAAGGATTATTGGGCATGAAGACTGCTTGTGTCTTAATGTGTACACTCCAAAAATGCCGGGAGACGAGAGAGGTACCTACCTTGTAAAAAAATATTTTTAGAATAATGCTTTTTTTACGTATATATCTCTAAGTAAACTTCAACACGAACGCCTAATTATTTAAAGATACATAGTTTTTAGGACCCCTATTTTGAAAATATCAAATGTTAATTGTTGCATGTTGTTTATCTTCAGGTTCACCGGTCGTTTTTTTTATTCATGGTGGCAACTATCGCTCGGGATCTGCGACTCCCTATGGTGTAAGTTATATTAATAACTATATTCACAATGAAAAAAAGGCTTTTTGCATTTATAAAATGTAAAATTAATTAAGTGTGCATTTATTTAGGTACCTACTAATACTTTCACTGATACTCTTGATACGAGTACCTACCTACATCAACCTGTTCACTTTGTTATTAGTTATTACCTACTTAAATATTACTATTACCATACTATCATATTTTATCGTGAATCGATATAGTACTATCTGTTGAGGCTTCTTTATGAGACTTTTATGATAGATTTTCAATTGTACGAGGCCTTTTTACAAGGGTAAACATCTGACGCAAGAAGATACGATACTGGTGGTCGCGCAGTACCGTTTGGGTTCTCTCGGATTCATCAGCAATGGTCAGAAAGAGGCATCCGGGAACGCAGGACTGTTTGACTTACACACTGCTATAAACTGGGTAAGATAATGATAATAATGAATAAATAATAAATATCCACTGACATTCACTCACACAGCGCCATCGAGTCCCAAACTAAGCAAACTAAATAATTAATTATGTATCTTTAAATAATTAGCCTGTAATATGGATATTAAACAATGAATGAACATACTATATAAAATTATTTACAATAACTATATGGTAGTCTAACATCGCTCAGAAATGCATACAGACATGTTTATGCACTAAATGTTTGCACTGCCCGGGAACCGAACCCGGAACCCTTGTGTAGTAGCTGACATGCTTAACCATTAACACCAAATGGGTCGTCTATCAAATAGAAATACAAACATTATTAATTATTTATTTTAGAAATGCAATTCAAAATTCAAGGACAAAATTAATTAAAATTCAGGCAATTTTAACGTTGATATCGTGGTTTAGTTACTTTGAAAATTTCATGAGTCAAAGACTACANTAGAATTTTTCGGCGGTGATCCTACAAGAGTGACAATAATGGGCCAAGGATCTGGCGGCAGTGCTGCATCTGTCATGGCACTTTCGTCCGAAGGTCGCAGCGCGCATGGAGTAGTTGCACTCTCTGGCACTGCTCTCTCCCCGGGCACTGTCAGGTCAGACCCTGAAATGCACTCTCGCAAACTTGCAAAGCGTACAGGCTGCCCCGAAACTCCAGTGGAGCGACTAGTGCTTTGCTTGAAGAAACAAAGCGCGGAAAAGATTGTTATGGTGAGTTAAGCAAATTTGTATTCAGCTTGCATAGCTACATATTGTTTGTTCACTTGACACTTATTGTGAGATAAGTATATTCATGCAGCTTTCTTTTACATTTGTAGGCAGATAGCGAAATAGCATCAGACTTGGTGGATACTAAAAAGTTCCTTGAAGAAATCATTGGACGCAACGGTAAAGGTTATGTTTAACATACGCGTCGTTCTTAATTGGTTTTCCATAAATTATATTGTTGTAAATTGTTTATAGGAGCTGGAGTACGTGTGGAAGGGACCGACGACAAACGAGGGCTGCCGCCCTTGGTTACCGAGCAGCCATCGAATCACTTAAAAAGAAGAAATCGCTTGTCCCACTGCTTACAGTTACATCTGCCGAAACAGTGCGTGCAGTTTTGGTCAGTCAAATCTTATCAATATTCAATTCAGACCAATCGTCTATAGGTTTTTATAAATATTAATAAATTAAAATAATCGTTCATGTAATAATCGTCCGTGTAATGACAGTATTTTATATGACAGTATCATTCGTTATGAACCATAGGCAGTAGAAGTCGAAGAGAGAAGCAGTTAAGAAGGAACAATGGCTTCTCCATACTCAATCACGGTCAATACCTAGCTACGTTGTAAAAACTTAAGTGCCTTTTAAAAATATTGATTTTCTTACCTTAACTAAGATTGGCTTAGGATATTTTTATATTGCAGGAAAGTACGCGAACGAACTGTCCAATTTAATGATGAATGTGAAGAATTTCATTAAGAAGGACATTATTGGCGGGCTCAATGGCGTTGTGGAAGGTGTTGAAGGACTGCTGCCGGTCAAAAAGGCTGACCTTAAGAACATTCTGCCGCTGGGCGATTACGACGAATACTACGAAAGACTGTCGCAGGCCGCTAATGCTAACATTCTCGAAGGACTAACAGCTATTGCCAGAGATACAGGTGACACGATATTATTTTTACACAATATTTTCACGGTGGGCATAAAATAATGATCATAGTTTTTATGAACTAACTATAATTTGGTTCTATTTTGTAGTTACTTCTCTGTTTCATGAGAACAGTGCCTTCGCATAATAGACACGCAGACAGAAGTGCAAAACAAACTTTTCACAGGTAGCAAAATTACAAGGTAAAAAATACGTAACACCTACCGTCACGGTGATAGGCGAGTGTAGTATTGCACAGAAACATGTTTTTTTATGTTCTGATTACTTGGCCAATCACCTTTATGGCCTAAATAATATTGTACCTATATTGCAAAAAATGCTAGTTTCTAAATTAACAGGGACGCATTGTTTAATTTCCCGGCGTACAAGAGTGTTCAGGAGTGAGCGCGGGCGCCCCGGCATTCCTCTACAGCTTCGAGTTTGCGGGAAACCTTACCAAGGGCTCTTTCTTCTTGCCAGGAGTACCCCTAGCAGGTCTGTATTGATCACAATTTATATATAGTAATGTTTATTAATTAATTTATATAGAAAACACCAGCGCCAAATATAGATATTGAAAATGTAGTCAACTTTGTTATAATTAGATTGACACTTAAACCGGCGCGCCGAAACTGTATGTTATCTATATTATATCTGGTACGACAAGCGCTGAGATTAGATCCTTGCGTGATACGGGTGTCGTAGGTTTAAATATTTCGAATCCCACTGGGCAACTGCAAAGTGAAAGTCATTTCTACGGTTTTCCCAGTTTGGTTTTGATATGGCATTCTGAATCACCTAATTATTTTAAAAGACAGATGATTTTGTGTTACAATCTTAGGATGCTAGTATCATAGTCGTAGGTTGATAATAATGGTGATTGGTTGAGTTTAAAAATAACGTATGTACAGAGTTTTTGTGTGAATGTGCTCGATCATATTTTATTTTAGATTCACCTACCAAATGTACCTAGTTCTGTCAATCTGGTGTAATAACGAGTCAGGACTCTGATGCGGACAGCTTGAGTAATCACAATAAATTGTTAATGACAAATTTCATCATCTATGCTCTACTTATATATGCACTACGTGCACCTTTTCAGACGAATCGGATAACAGTAACTCCCTATACCAACCGAAGAACTCGGGACCTTCTCATGGCGATGAGCTAGCATACATCTTCGAGCCTCTTGACGTACAGGGCAAGTCGGTGGAGAAGGAAGCGTCTATAGGCGACTCCCGCGTGAGGCGCTCCTTCGTCAGCCTCATCGCGAAGTTCACGCACGGCCTACAAAAAACCACCAACGCAACCAATTTATTTAACCTGATACCATTCTCTTTGGATAACAACGCGTTCATCAAAATCACTGATGAGATCAAGTTGGAAGAATTTCAGGTATGAAATCTATGTAATAAGCCAAAACCAAAACATACACTGTCTGTTTTATTAATATCAAATGCATTCAACAATCATGTCATGAAGCCGTTTTTTCAGTGTCTATAAAAAGGTCGTCATGACCGACGAAATAGCAAAAAAAAACACTTGTTAGCATGTCGAAAAACTTCATAATTTGGTAATATTTTCATGACAGTGAAAAAGAGCTATATTGCTCTTTTCGGGCTAAATCGTTAAAAAAAGTTTACCTATACTAAAAAGTGCTAGATCTAGCTACAAAAAGGCTAAGGTGGGCACTGAAGCACTGGGCTGCCGTGTGCCAATATATTATGCAGTTATAAATAATTTCAATAAATCTAGAATGGCCACGGCAGCTCTGGTTTCTGACAGGCCCGAGTAACGAAGATCCTGATAAATATTTGGAAGGGACTTCAATATTGCAAAAGAAATATCTTTTATTATATATGCTATTCAAACTATCGCAGTCCACTGCTGGACATAGGTCTCCCCCATTTTGCGCCAGATATCCCGGTCTTCCGCTTTTCTCTCTATATATGTCCACGTATAAATAGGTGCCATGCGAGATTGTATTACTTTTATATATAAAATACATAAACATATTAAGGACAATACCCAATAATACATACATGATTAATATAAGATGGAATGGCATTGTGCTGCATTACTGTTTAGTAAGTTTTTTATTTTCAAGGCTGTAAGTCTTATTTGGCTATGCCTTAGTTAGTAGTTGATTTCGTTTATAGTAGTAGAATAGGTTCCCATAACAATATTTAAAATTCACCGGTAGTTTCCTGTGCTATCGAACATGAAATAAAAATATTTAATTTGTAGTCTCAACTTGGCATTATTTTCAGGTTTTGCCAGATGGGATTTTGGGGTAACATGGTGGACAGAATCGCGGGCAGTCTGTGTACGAATGAAATAAAAGAGTTATTGCAGCTGAAGTTGCCGTTAGCTGATCTTGGCGTTACGCAGTTGAAGCCCATCGCCGGCCTCGCTCAGCAAGGATCCAAGCCCAAACCGAACTCTATCGATAATATTCCTATCATTAACCTCAATCCCTTTGGAGGTTAATCTTAGAATAAACTTGTGTGTTTTACTAAGATATTAAAATAAGTATTATAAACTCTATGATATATACTTTGTTCCCTATGTAACGAGTATACTGTGCGGGAATATATCGTAAAGTGGGACGTAATTCTGATGATAATGATGAGACGACGAGTATAAAAATCATACATCTTGGCTTTATAGAGTTCTGTCCTTTTGATAATTGTACCTAATTAATTCCTATTCAAATATTCTTATACAATTACCTTTATCGGTTTTAAATATCATTTTATAAGGGCTACGAAGTACAAAGCGGTTTGGAACCGTATTAAAATCAAATAGGCTGATGCCTACTTAGGTTATGTCTAATGGTAGGTATACTCAGTTCTGAAATATCAAAGAGGCAAAAAAAAATCAGCTGTAAATAAAAATGGTTCAATAATTATTTCATAATTTTGATGTCGGTGCCAAGACTGCCAAGTGCCAAACAAACTCCTCAGCTTTATATAAGGTCTTTAATTATAAAATTGCCGTTCTGTATAACATATTTGAACGATTTTTTCGTGTATTTTTATTTGTATTAAAAATAAAGTAATCACCCATGATTAATGCATCTTTGCCAACGCAGTGGCAGTTTATTGTTGCTCTTTAAAGAAATCAGCTGGGCGGGATGCAATAATTTTTTCAAAGGCATTTTGTACTGCCTCTCGGGTATTGAATTTCCCGCCAAGAAGTTATCCAAATTATCGAAAAAGTAGTAGTCTGTAGGCTTAGAGTCTGTGAGTAGGCGGATGGGAGAGCTTCCAACCCCAGTTCTTGCAACTAGGAGACAATCTGTTTGCAGTATGAGGGGCAGCAGAGAGAACAATTGACCAATGCTGTTTGGAGATATGCCAGCTTCTCTATCATTGTGTTCAGTTCACAGTACACATCTGCAGTAATGCTCATCCCGTTTGGAGTGAAACTGTGATGCGTCACACCGGCGTTAGACCACCAAACAGTGACCATCACTTTTCTAGGGGTCTATTTCGTTTAGGGCATTGTTTAGGTGCTGAACCAGTATCCAACCAACTTGCCGAGCAATTGCGGTAATCAAACAGAACCATCAAGCATTTTTACCTTGCCAATTTGTGTTGTAAGCTACTGCTAATTCAGCCGTAGATTGGGTAGCATCAGCTTCCACAATTGTCTTAAATTCGTCATTGTCGACCAGTCTTCGGACGACCGCGAGGTTCACATTCCGTCGAAATTCCCAGAACGGAAGTGAAGTAGGTAAGCTCAGTAGAGTTAGACCGTGTACGTACAGAAGCTTGCTCTACATAAGAGCTGATATCTTTCCATAATGCAAACCATAAGAGGTCGTCTTGGCATGTTTAAGTTGTGATAATATTTTTCTGAGGGAGTTTAAGGTCTGGAATGGCCTGTACCAAAGAGTAATATATTGTAAAGCCTGCCTTCGGTAAGGTCAACGCGGGTTCCATTCCTATATTTCAATCGTAAAGGTATAAAAACACAGATATATAATTGTTATTTGAAGTGCACTTACGTGAGTGGAGTTATTAGTACAAATAAAGCAATTAATGTCAATACAAGAGATTAGCCACTTGAAAAATTCTACTAATGGGGACATAGTTTAAGGTACGTTGTTATACATTAAAGTTCTAATACAGGTTGTTATAAAATATATGTAATATGAAATAATAGTAATAATTAACTCTAGATTAATATAGGAATCTATAATAATGTCTAAATTTATCAAAATTGAATAAGTAACCATAACAATCAGAAGTCAATGTGAGTAATCAGATTTACTTTTGCATTTTATGATTATTTGTTAGATGGTATGAAGGCACATGAGAATACAGCTTACCTAGTGGTAAACGACACCGCAGCTCATGTTTGCTTGTACTGAACCTCCATGTTACATTTCAATGATTTTTCTTTAATGTAAATCATCATCAGCTCATGAAACGTCCCCACCGAGGACAGGAGCCTACCGGCCAGTGCGGGTTGGACGACTTGACGCTCAATTTTGTAAATAATGATTTTTTTTTGTAAACAAGAAGATGATCAAAGTAACTACTGCTACTATATTTTATTCCGTGTTGAGGTTTTATAACCCTCAACAATTTATTAATGGACGAATAGTTACTATGAAGATAATTTCACCGGTTCACTGATCAATTGCGTTTTAATTGGTTGTAAAGAATAAATAAAAAAATACGTTGGATCCTACTTATATCTAAATGTAGACTCCGACACACCATAACGAAAAACCAACGCGTGATTTCGATACCGTCATTTCGGGACACACTTAGTTTTTTATACGTCCATGATGTAGGTAAACTATGCGACACAAAGAAGAATACGTATAAGCATAATTATATCAAAATACACACTTTCTAATAAAACATCACCCTATTGCGAATGTTATCGTCGACCCACTGAGTGCGTCAGTATGCGGGCACACGTATGCGCATTGTTTTGCATGTGGTGTTGGGGCAGCTTATATCAATGAGTAAGCACCCACCAGGGTCAGTCAGTGTAGCACAGATTTCTAAGCTTATGTCTCGTTTATGTTTATACGCTGTACTTTGTGGTGGCGGTCGTTACGTGCACTGTAACGTGATCGGCCCAAGTGATGAGGGCAAGCCACCTTCACCAAATACTTTAGTGGAAGACGTTCAAGTCACGCCGGACGAGACTATACCGAAGTGCAAAAAAATTGGCGAATTCGTAAGTGTTTTTATTATTTTTTGGATTACAATAAATTTCACTGATAAATAGATTCATCGCTCGATGTCTTGATATTGATTGATAGCTATAACAAATAAACAATTTGGATGTCGTAAACCAACGACCATCGTAAACGAACAATACAGCTACCTATACATATTTTTTTGCAATGAGAAGAATTGGTATCAGACATTATAAATTGAGTAATAAATTCTAAGTAAGTAAGGTTAAACATATTATTTTTATGGGTATTCAGTGATTCGTCCAACTAAACTTTCGTCGATTTCGACGAAACACGAAATTAAATTTTAAAAAAAATCCTTATAGATTCGTCCCATTTAATTTATCCTTATAACATAATGAGATTAAGTACCGCCAGCAAGTCAATAAAATATAAGGTAAATCATGAATTGTTTAACAATTTAAATCATAATAAAAGTAAGTATTGTAGACAAACAAAAATAAAGGATTTATAATAAAAATACTTACATTATAATTACATATTTTAGCGATAGTTCATCGCTAATATTAAAGTGCTGAAAACAATAAAAATCTCACAAAGCAACACCTTAGTTATAATCATGTTATCTTTACAAATATTAATTATATGTGTAAGACAGATCAAAACAATATAAATAATCCACTAATTATAACCTATCTTCTTCTTAGCGTGTCCAAGGCAAACACACATTCAAATTTTAGCGGCCCAGAAAGCAACCACAGTGACAGCATTATCCAATGCTATCATTAGATCCTCCCGCGTGCAGCTGGAAGGGCACGCCGGGCACGATGTCAGATGGAATATCGTTTGGGCCGAACCACAAAGGCAATCAATGTGCTGACCACCCAAAAAACCCATCTAGCCAAATTTTCCTTGGTGCAGCCTGTCCGAACCGCGCTGCTCATCGCCCCAGAACCCTTATTGAATGGGTTGTTTTGCACCGCGGTGTGAACAAAACAAAATTAGACCGCACTTTATTTAAATAGTTGTGCACATTAATTGAATACAATGTTCGCAGAAAATGGAAAATAAATAGCTAGTTATTTATAAAAAGTACTAGGAACATTATAATAAATATACAAGTACTACATATTTACAAAAATAACTAATATTAATTATCATATTGATGAAAAGAACCAGGAGGAGTACATATTTGTGACACGGAGTGGCGTGTTAAGGAAAATTCTAGTAAATACTTGCCCGTAATGAAAACATTTTTTTATATACATCATCATCATCATCAGCTCATTATACCCACGTACCCACGAGGGCCCGAGCCTACCCGTATAGGGTGATTAGGCCTTAGTCGTCCACACGCCCAATGCAGATTGGCCGACTTCACGCACAACCTTTTAATCTCATCGCAGTTTCCTCACGATGTTTTCCTTCACCGTAAGAGCGTCGGATAACGTACATATAAATTCGAAAACATATTGGTACTTAATATGAATAATAATTTTAGGAATTCGAGTTGATAATTTCATTTACATTTCAGTGCATGAATCATGGTGACTGCTGTACGAATCCTGTTTGGGGTACCTGAAGCGGTGCGTTTCTTAATCCGAAGACGAAACTATTTAATAATATTGCTAAGTAAAATACAACTATTTTAACATATCACTTTCTTTTAATACGTTAACACCCGTTTCAATCAACAGCACCCTATTTTTAATAAGACTGTGATTACCTCAATAAGATGATTGAGTCATTCACTTTTAAGATCCTTAGGAAATGTTTTAAAGTAGGTATACATAGGTACTTACGATAAAAGACTCGAGACTAGAAAATCTATTGCTTGTTTACATAGGTACCTATATGCACAATCCCAATTGTTAAAATAAGGTAGTGTTATTTTCAATACAATTAGGGAAAACCACTAGGAAGGCATCTGATACGTTTTTCTATTAAACCTTTTAAACAACTGTCGTATAATTAGGTGAGGTTATACGAGTAGGCTATATTGTTTTTAAAAACCATTAACAGGAAGCAATAAAATTAGTAGATTAAATGAATACATATATTATTTCGATAAAGTTTTGTTCTAGTAAAATATAAAAAAAAACAACTTAAATGGTTTGAAGAATCTGGACATCAAAGAATCTAAGGAAATAATAAAATAAACCTTGGAAATACAGATAATATATAATGCATTTTTATTCTAAAATATTTCAAATCATGATGTCTGACATGAATACTATCACACCAAAACATTTCATGTAAAATGTGAAAAAGGTATCAGATCTCATGTAGAGCCAAGCTTCTGAATATACACGGCCAACAATATAAACACTTTGTTTGTACCGATATTATTGACCTTTTGATTGTGTCTATTAATTTGGATATCCTAAGTGCTCCTATATTTTAGACGCTGATTGTACAGGAGACCAATACAAACGACAAACACTTTGAGAAAAGGCTGGTGCCCCCAGATGATATTGCCGGTATTGAAACTATTGTGTAAATTTTATTAAAATTACTTAAACATAAGTTTAGAGTTAAAAAATCTTTATTAAGAACGTTCTTACAAAACATACGTCTATAGTATTTCTTTCAATTATCAAATCTTCATGAGAATAATTTGATGTGTTTAAAGAAGAGTTTAAAAGTTTTGTAGATACCTATCTATTTATTTTTCTAATTGGGTGAATAGGGTGGTCCATATGAGTGAGATCTGGGGGTTGGCGGCGAAATGCTGGATCTCCTTTAAAGCTCCTTCTGAGATCTTCCATAGTTCCGGATAATTACTTTTGAAATCGTTATACCATATTATGTAATTAAATATACAAGATTAAAAATTATTATATGGTAAAAGGTTTAACTTTTGACTGTTATCATATTAAAGTGAGGCTTTCTTTTTAGGGTTCCGTAGCCAAATGGCAAAAAACGGAACCCTTATAGATCCGTCAAGTCTGTCTGTCTGTCTGTCCATTCATATGTCACACCTTTTTTCTCCGAAATTATAAACACTACACTATTAAAACTGTAATATATGTATTCTGTGAACCGCTATTAGTTTATGACAAATACTTAAAAAAAAAAATTTAGGGTTCCCTATACATTGAACTGAAACTCAATAATTTTTTTTTCATCCAACTCCCCGGGTGGAGTATCAATGTGTAAAGCTTGAAAAATAATATAGAGGTATGTAATATTTTTTTATAAATTGAATAGTTTGCGCTAAAGACACTTCCAAAGTTGAAAAAATTGTGTCCTCCCCCTCTAATTTCTAAACTATGGGTTTGATAAAATCAAGAAAATATATGATGTACATTACCATAAAATCTAACAACGAAATTTAGTTTGAACGATTTCTGGTGTGTATTTTTTTTATACGTCATCAACGGTGAACCACTATTTTTTAAATTAAAGCTGTAGTAAGTGCCTAAGTAAATAAAAATACTTTATTTTATGTTACTTGCTGCTGCGGAACCCTCCACGGGCGATTCCGACTCGCGCTTGGCCAATGTTTAATCAACTACAGGCGTAGGAACGGCGACTGAGTAGTACATTAATAGTAGCTTGTGAGGATAATCACAAGCTATTATTAATGTATAATGACATAAGTGCTATTTGTACCTAGTAAAGCCCCCTTCCAGTCTGGCTAGCCATCCCTAATTCTTTCTATTTTAACCTATTTTCACATGAAGCCCCTCTCCTGATTTGATGAGCTATGTCATCATCTGTCTTTAAACATAGTTTTCGCTAATCTACGAGTAGATATTATTGTAAACCTTCTTCATTGTACGAGACTGGTCATACTGGTATGTATATATATCGTCCAAGCCGTGTCCGGCTACGGCGACTCCTATGTGTCTAACCCAGGTCGTTGTTGTGATAGGCTCTAATGTATACTGGTATGTCATCGTATATGGGGCTTGTTGAAACTGCCGAAAAAAAGGGCAGAGCTCTTTTTCTCCGGAAGATTTATTGGTTGTCGTCATAACATAAGCATCATCCTAGTCCACCTTCGTTGAACGTAGAAAACCTATTATCATTCGGCGAATTGCACTATTGTGACACAAGTGTACTTTTATAAACTTACCCTCTTATATTTCTTGAAGTCGAAATCAATGGCCTCCAGGGTCATCGTGGAGTTGATGAGCGGGAAGTCAGCAATGGTTAGGTGGTCAGCTGCGGCATGGCCGGTACCTAGCCTCTCTAGGTACGTCTCAAATACATCCAAAGCGATGTGTACCTTTTTAAGGCCAAGCGGGGTGCGCTCATAGTCAAAGAATATTGGAGCCATCTGAAATTGTACGTTCAGTTATTATGATTAGTATTCCATCCATAACCTCCACTACTGAACAAGGGTACTCTCCAATGACTATTATAACTTGTGGTTTCGCTAGCCCTGGTGGCTACAACTCTTACGCTAATTGGCAGTTAACCCGTTGACCGCCGCTGAGCTGACGGAAATATCCAACGGAAACAATATATTTTCTGTTGTATCTGGAATCCTGGCGGTTAAAAGGTTAAAGTATATTTATATTACTTTCTGTGTGTTACTTTTTTAAGCATTTACAGAATCTTGATTCGTTATGCTATCGCAACATATCTTCTCGATAACTTAATGTGATATTGATAATATTTTATTTACTTACAGTATACGCAGAAATATGAGCGTAGTACGTCGATAAGTTAAAGCATAGGCGATGGTTGACCAGTGCTCTGAAAGAATTTATTATGTTTTTACTCGTGAATATACCTATTCTATTGGTTACCACCAACTCAAACACAATCAGTGGTAGATTTACCCTAGGGGTAGTCGAGGCTAGTGCCGAGGGCAGCAAATAAGCTGTGCTCCGTGAAAACAAAGCGCAGCTTTTTTCGCCCTTTTCACACAGCACGCGCCAAATGTGGGATCATCAGCAAGCCACGCTGTTCCTACGTTTATACTTAACTAGAGACCCGCCCCTGCTTCGCACGGGTGCAATCGTAATAGGCACGCTCCCGCCTACTCCCCGGTCGGCCGGTACCGCTATTGTTGAGCAGGTTCAAGAAGCACGAAACCTTGGGGTGCTTATGGATGATAGGCTTAGATTCCATAAACACGTTGTAGAAGTAGTAAAAAACTGCTTCTATAGACTTAAAGTTCTGTACCAAGCTCGCAGGTATTTAGATGTTCAACTCCGTATTAGGCTTTGTGAAACCTTAATTTTATCAAAGCTTAACTATGAAGATACTGTGACTGGTGAGTGTATGTATGGTTACACAAAAAAACTCATACAGCGTATTCAAAATGCCTGTGCACGATTTTGTTTCCGAATTCCTCCTAGGGCCCATGTTTCTCCATACATTAACCAAAGCAACCTTATGAATATGACAACTAGACGCTCACTTCACCTTGCCTGCCTTCTGTATGGAATTATCTGTAAAAGGTCACCCTAAGTATCTTTATGACATGTTATCTTTTTCTTCTCTTCACGTCAGAACTGCTTCCCGTCTTATCTGTCCAAAACATAGAACAGCAGTATTTCGTGGTAGTTTTCGGTACGCTGCCACGAAATGCTGGAACAACATTCCCCCACCAATTCGACCATGCCCAGTTTCCGGATCTTTTAAAACTAAATACAAACTTCATTTACTTAAATTGCAAAAAGAAACTAATTAAAAAAATTAGGCGGGAATGGGTTCATAATTTAAATATTATTTTGTATTTGTTTCAAGTTATTTTATATTTTATAATCTATCCATATGATCATTTATGTTCGTATATAAATTATTTTCTATGTATCTGTATCTTTTTTATATAGCTGTAGACTATTGTGTTAGTGAACGCGGCGTAGTGACTCCTCTTACCTCATCAACGGTGTCTACGGAAGACCAGCGTCAGGACATCCTGTGGTTGTTCTGACTACGCTGAGTAGACTTCCATTCAGTGCAATTGCATAAATTTAAAAATGTTGTTTTTAACTTTGTTTAACAATGAATGTTGTAATTGGTTTCTGAATAAAATTTTACTTTACTTTACTTACTTTACTTTAATTGATAAAAAAATATTATTGTGGGATATCCATAAGAGATAGGCAAATGCCATCGCGGAGTTTTCTGTAGATCTTTTCAATGTGTACTGACGTGTGACTTGACGAATCTATAAGGGTTCGGTTTTTTGCCATTTGCCAACGGAACCCTAAAAAGCGACTTTGTTTTATACTATGTAAGTAGTAGTAAGTGACAATTTTTTTATAGTCTTTTAGTAGAAGGAACTATCTACTGAATGCGTTATACTTTAACTGTCACACTCATATCGGAACAATTATTTTCATATTTTTAATATTTCTGTAGTGTTTTATTTTCTTGATCGTATTTTTGGAAACTGCAAATTCATTTCACATCTTTTGTACAGATGCTAATCGAGTATAATGGCAACACTGATGCTTTAGTTCAGTGTGACGTCACATTCATAATCTTTTATAAAGATGGCGCACGCTTCTACAGGCAGTTGATCGTGAACATTCGAAGGAATCAGTCGCCTGGGGAACCTCTGTCGCCTGACTGACATAATAATAGAATTTATAGAGTATTTGATATTCGAGAATCAACTTAGTACTGGGGCTTATTGCCGTATACTCGTAATTCACCACATTTCTTAATATTAACTTTTAATATATTAATATGTTTCAAATATTGCCAAAAACATCATATTATTATGTAAAAGTCATTTTTGTGTATTGCAACTGCAACTCATATCAGTATTCGAAGATTCACTGTACCTACGCGCCGTAGAGGTGCGCGAATGTTCTTATAAAGAAAAGATAGGTTTCATATATTTTCCGTCCTCGGGTATGTATCTCTCTTTCATATCTTCAACTCTTTTAACCCATCAAAGTTCAGTAATGCAAAAATGTCTTAAGTCTGTGATATAGGGTTCATAATGGTAAACATCTAAAGAGTTGAAGATATGTTTACATTGAAATCAACTCTTTTGTCTATATCCATAACTGCAAGCCGTCTCTGTCTCTCTTTGATATTTTCGTATAGCGCGCTACGCTTACTCTTTATTACGTATCCGTATATCATTTAATGCAAAACTGTGTTGAGCCTTGGATAGTGTTTATAAGAGTGAAGATATATTTAAAGAGTTGGGAGTTAAATCCATTTAGAACAACTCTTTCAATTCATATCCATATCAGCAATCCGTCTCTGTCTCTCTTTATTTTCGTACAACGCGCTTGCACTTACTCTTTGCTACGTATCAATATATCAGTTAATGCAAAATCTGTCTTGAGTCTACGCATAGAGTTTACTATATTAGTAACTTCTACGAGTTAAAAGTGAAGATATGTTTGAAAATGTAGGGATTAAAGATAGGTTTGCTAGCGGTGCGGATATGTATCTTTTTTCATATCCTCCAGATTACCACGTCTACGCGCGCGCACGGTACGGCTCCAAAATAGAGCCGCTACTACAGTCTAACTAAACGATTGTAGATATGCTGATCCCAATAAAAACATTTCATGTACAATGTTTCTAAGACGACCACATAAGGTTTGCCCGGTGAAAAAGGTATCAGATCTCATGTAGAGCCATGCTTATAAATATACACGGCCTAACTCTACCGTCCCTAAACTTCAACAAGTTTACCATATCAGTAAATATGTTAGGCTTCGCTGTTTCGCTACGGCGTGGAGATTCATGCAATTCTACCCAATTGACGCGATGGGCAGAATTTTGCCGCGGACAACTTTTGAGTGAGATTGTGCATCTTTAATCTATCTACATATTATTATATTAAAGTTCGGTTATTGTGTATCTATGGCTTCAGTTCAGATATGTACAAAAAGTGATTAACGACCAAAGGACTCGTCTGATAGTATATTATGCCGCTCACCAGAGGGAACAGAAATGACATCATCATCATCATAACAACCTAGAAAGTCCACTGCTGAACGAAGGCCTCCCCTAATGATTTCCACGCGGACCGATCCCTTGCAGTTAACATCCATCTGCTACCCGCCACCTTAACAAGATCATCAGTCCATCTGGTTGGGGGTCGGTCTACGCTTCGTTTCCGTTATGCGGACGCCACTCGAAACCTTTCCGCCCCATCGGCCATCGGTTCTACGCATTATGTGCCCTGCCCACTGCCACTTCAGCTTGCTTATCCTGTGGGCTATGTCGGTCACTCTAGTTCTGCTACGGATATCCGTGTTCCGGATCTTATCGCGTAGGGAAACACCTAACATAGCCCTTTCCATAGCACGTTGAGCAACTTTAAGCCTATTTAAGAGGCCCTTAGTAAGCGACCACGTTTCACTTCCGTGAGTCATAACCGGCAACACACACTGGTCAAAGACTTTCGTCTTCAGACACTGAGGTATTTTGGACGAAAAGATCTCCCTTAACTTCCCGAACGCTGCCCATCCTAATTGGAAATGACATACCAGCCCTATTAATGGGAATGCACTTTTTGTAAGACAGCAGGCTTTTTCGCTTAAGTCATAATTCCCACGGCAACTTATTCTACAATTTTGTCTTACGCAGAAGAGAACTTCAATAAATTAACCTAGGTTTTGCGGTCCTTAAGCCTGTACAGATGTACCTTTATCAATACTAACATTGAAGTTTTGTACATACCTCGCTTTTGGTTGCTGTGGGTACAGAGGCGAACTGGGCTTGTATTTATCACAAACATATTGCATTATGGCATTGCTCTCGCCTAAGTAGAATCCCTCATCGTCCAATACTGGGATTTCTTTCTGAGGGTTCATCTGTAATTATGAAATTCGGGTGATGTAAAAATTTATTATAACGTATCCTCTCTAGACTACTTTGGAGATTTTTTAAAATCCAGTCCTTATTTAAGATATCGCGACTTATCATAAAAGCGGTAAGTACCTATCAAGAAGTTTAAGATAACTCCTTGTGTACCTACAAAAAATATATTTTTTTATTATACGAGACAAATCAATGATATTCTGAGACAAAGCCGTTAGTCATATGTTAGCACTCGGGCCATCCGTCCACCTACGCGGTTTATTGATTATAAAATACGTCCGTGGCTCATTGGTGTATACTATTGTAGACTATTGCCTTCCAATCTAGGAGCAGGTTCAAATCCCGCCACGTACCAATGTAATTTCGCGAAATTATATGGACTTTATCCACGCTCTTATGGTGAAGGAAAACGTCGTGAGGAAACAACCTGCGCACGCCTACGAAGAATTTCAAAGGTTAGCATGCATGACGGCCTATATACCCTATACGGATAGGCTCGTGTCCTCGGTCGGGGAAGTATAATGAGCTGATAATGAAGGAAAATTCAGTCACAACTCTAGGCTTTAAGAAGCTTACCAAAGCGTACTCAGGCGTCATGTGGTCTCCAGCTCCAAAATCCACGTTGATCAGCTCGAATGGTATCTGAAGGTGCGTCAGCGCCTGCCGCACGGACAGCGACGGGGCCCGTCCGACACACCGTAAAGTTTTAGGACATGCTTCTAAAGCAAAAGTAATGCAACAATTTAGCAATTATTAAAGTACATATTGGCTCGGAGGACCGTAGGCACAGTAAACAGAACGTGCAGAATCCGAAGAAAAATTTTCACTAGTCAACATTGACTAATCAAATTTGTAACTTAATATCTTAAAATATCTATTTCATTGTCAGTTTATAAAAAAAAATGTGAATAAGGCTTCCCGGAGAAATCAAAAAACACATGATATATATAACGGACGCGGGCGAATCCGCGGGAAGAAAGCTAGTTTATGTTTATATCTAGTAGTTGGCAATGATTCTTTTTCATTGTCCGGTCATTGGTTTTATTAATTAGAGCAATGTGAATATTACTGTTTGTTTCGTTATTATGATTTCGTAGTTCGTTAGTAAACTAGTTAGGCAATTAGAACGTAATCATAAATAATCCAGTTTAATTAAGACTAATAATAAGCAGCTTTTGAACATTTAAGAGGTATGAATCAAGCTGTGTTTAGAGTAACATTTTGTATGTTATTATATTTAAATACGAACCTATATTTATCTCAAGCGGAACGGTGTTATAGCAACACGAGTGAATATACGACTGAACTGACACACCAAGCGGTGTTGTGCGCTAGAGTCGCCGCAGTCCCTTCCCTTTCACTGCGAACTATTTTGGGTCATCTGTCAGTTTGCTAATCTGGGTGATATTGCGTTGCATAGTAACGTTTTGCAAATGATTTGAGTTTCTATAGCCCTAACCCTCTTCGCACCTATATCATTTAATAGGTACACAATCGTTAACGTTTTGACGATAACATTGTTTAATTATTTTAACCGATTAACACCATTACTGTAATACTATTGATAATAGCCAACTAGTTTGGATGCTGGTTGTGCTAAGTTAACGCATAAAACTAGAAAGAAGCTAACTT